>CM053580.1:187056121-187086913 GCA_028627135.1 Pseudochirops cupreus | reverse complement strand
ATTATAATGTTTTGAGTGTTTGTCTTGATTTGTAATGGAATAAACAGAGTGTTCACTCTATTTTGTAATCTGAACTCTAAAAGCTGTTCACAGTAGCATTCCTTTGGGAATCTGCTGGTGCATGGCATTACAGTTGGGGAATGACTGAATAAGTTGTGGTATATGAATGTAATGTAATATTATTGTGCTATAAGAAATACTGAATAGGCAAATTTCAGAAAAACCTGGAAAGACTTAAATGAACTGATGATGAGTGAAATGAACAGAACCAGGAGAACATTATACACAGTATCAGCAACATTGTGCAACGATCAACTATGATTGACAACTCTTCTCAGCAATACAATGATCCAAGAGAATTCCAAAATACTTGTGATGGAAAATGCTATCCGCATCCAGAGAAACGGATGCAGATTGAAGCATACTATTTACACTTTTTTTTAAATGTTTTTTTCCTTTTGTTTTGTTTCTTCTTTCACAACATGACTAATGTGGAAATATGTTTTAAGTGATTGCAGTGATTGCATGTGTATAACCTATGTCAGATTGTTTATTATCTTGGGAAAGCAGAAGAAGAGAGGGAGGGAGAAAAATTTAAAAACTGAAATCTTTTAAAATGAATGTTGAAAATTGTTTTACATATAATTGGAAAAAATAAAATACTATTTACAAAAAAAAAAGAATAATGGAAGTATGGTAGTGCTTTTTATAGAAATAGCGAAGTTTGATACCTGATTGCATGCCACCATGGGGTGGGGGGAGGAAGGGGAGAAAATTTGAAACTCAAGGGATTGTGGAACTGAATCTTGTAAACTAAAAGTAAATAAACAAGTCAATGAAAAAAAGAAATGGTGAAGTTTGGACAAGTGGAGGGTTTAGGAGCAAAAGATTATGTGTGGTTTGGGACATCTAATAATTGGAGGTTCAAATTTGAAATATTCTCAGGGGAAATACTTGACTTGGATTTAGAGATCTATGAGACATCTGCATAGAAATGATAGACACATGAGAATTGATGAAGTTTAGAAAAAAGAGGGTGTTGGATAATATTTTAGAGACCAACCACACTTGTAGGGCATGATGTAGATGATGGGTCAGCAATGGAGATAGAAAAGGAGTAATCATGCAAGTAGGAGGAGAACCAGGAGAGACCAATATCATGAAAACATGGAGGAGATAAAGTACCTAGGGGAAGAGGGTAGACAACAGTGTCAAAAGCAGCAGATAGTTCAAGTAGGACTAGGACTGAGAAAAGGCTATTAGATATGGCTATTGTTGTTGTTCATCCTTAATTCTTGAAGAGGACCAATGACATCACAAGGGCTCTGTCTTGACATAAGCATGATTTGTATTTAAGTGAGGCAGAGCTGGGCAAAGTCGTCAGCCTCACTCTCTCCCCAAGAGTCATTGGAGTCTAGCAGCAAGGCAAAAATCAAGATAACTGGCAATGACCCAGGTTGCAGCAGAAGACCTTGGTCTTTTTAAGTTAAGATCTTTCCCAAGTCTCAATTTGTCTGAAACTATGACCATTTTCTCAGTTAAACTACTAATACACATCTAAGGGAAACATTGCTGCAAGTTGAGAGAAGTTGGAAATAGTATACTAAGGGATAAGTATCAGAAATCACTGTAAATTTCATAAGGAGAAATGAAGTGATCAAATAAATTGAAAGTTACAAATGCAAAATCTAGAACCTTAGCTAAGGGATTCAGAATTGTCTATTTAACAAGACTTGCCATGCTATATGAAGGCAAGAGATGAACGTTTGAGAAGCATCACAATTTTTAAAAAAATTAAAATTTTATTTTCCCCCCAATTACATGTAAAAACAATTTTCAGCATTTGTTTTTAAAATTGAGTTCCAAATTCTCTCCCTCTCTCCTCACCCACTTCACTGAGAAGGCTAGCGATTTTGTATAGGTTATACATGTATAATCCATGAAAAACACATTTCCATATTAATCATGTGTAAGAGAAAATATAGACCAAAATAAAAAAACCCAAGAAAAACTAAGTAAAAAAAAATGCTTTGATCTGTATTCAGACTCTATCAATACTTTCTCTGGGAATGGATAACATTTTTCATCACAAATCCTTCAGAGTTGTTTTGGATCGTTGTATCCCTGAGAATAGCTAATAATTCACCGTTGATTATCTTACAATATTGATGTTACTATATACAATTTTCTCCTGGTTCTACTAATTTCACTTTGCATCAGTTCATGTAAGTTTTTCCAGGTTTTTCTGAGAACATCTAGCTCATCACATCTTTTAAAACATTTTTTTTGTATATATTTAATATTTAATTTCGCCCCAGTTACATGTAAACAACAATTTTTTAACATTTGTTTTTTAAACTTTTAATTCCAAATTTTCTCCCTTCCTCTCTCCCCCCTCCCCACTCCATTGAGACTGCAAGCAATTCCATATAATTTATATATACGTAGTCATGCAAAACATATCCATAATAGTCATGTTGTGAAAGGAAACATGGATATAAACTCAAGAAGAATCAGGAAAGTGAAAAAAATCCAAAAGTTGCTTCAATTTGTATCAGACATCATCAGTTCTTTCTTTGGGGATGGATAGCATTTTTCGTTCTAAGTCCTTCAGAGTTGTCGTGTATCATCGTACTGATGAGAATAGCTAAGTCATTCAGAGCTGATCATTCTACAATATTGCTTACTTTGTACTCATTACATTTCACTTTGCATCAACCTATGTTAGTCTTCTTAGGTTTTTCTGAGAGGATCCTGCTCATCATTTCTTTCTTTTTATTTTTTGTGGCTTTTTTTGGAGGAGGGGAGGGCAATTGGGGTTAAGTGACTTGCCCAAGGTCACATGGCTAGTAAGTGTTAAGTGTCTGAGGCCATATTTGAACTCAGGTCCTCCTGACTCCAGGGCCGGTTCTCTATTCACTGTGCCACCTAGCAGCCCCCATCATTTCTTACAACACAATAGTATTCCATCACAATCACATACCACAACTTATTTAGCTATTCCCCAATTAAAGGGTAGCCCCTTAATTTCCAATTCTTTCCCATTAGAAAAAAGCTGCTATAAATATTTTTGTACATATAGGTCCCTTTTCTTTTTGTTTTGTTTGTTTTTCAGTCTCCTTTGGGATGCAGATCTAGTAGTGATATTGCTAGGTCAAAGGGTATGCATGGTTTTATAGGCCTTTGGGCATAGTTCCTGATTTCTCTACATGATGGCTGAATCAGTTCACAACTCCACCAACAGTGCATTAGCTTCCTGATTTTCTCACATCCTCTCTAACATTTGTCATTTTTCTTTTCTATCCTATTAGCCAATCTAATGGGTGTGAGGTTATTTTAACTTGCATGTCTCCAAACAATAGTGATTTAGAACATTTTCTCATATGGTTATAGAAAGCTTTGATTACTTCATGTGAAAACTAACTGTTCATATTTTATCAATTGGGAGTGACTCTTATGCCCACAAATTTGATTCATTTCTCTATATATTTGAGAGATGGTACCTTTATCAGAGAAACTTGCTTCAGATTTTTTTTCACAGTTATGATTGCTGACTTTATTCCCCTCCATCCTATTTCCCCCCTGTTTATTCTGTTCTCTCTCCTTTCACCCTGTCCCTCCTTTAAAGTGTTTTGCTTCTAATTACTGCCTCCCCCAATCTGCCTTCCCTTCCATGGGCACTACACCTCCTTCTCTTATCCACTTCCCTTCTTACATTCCTGTAGGGTAAGATAGATCTTTATACACAATTGAGTGTGTAAAGCATCAGAACTTTTAAAAAGTTTATAGAGAGACACGCATTTTGAGTAAGCTAGTTAGCAATAACCAAAACTTCCCAGCACAAAAAATAAGCACTTCCATCATTCATACTTTTCAAATTAAGATAAACCAGCTAGGAACTTAATGTGAGAACTTTTAGAGTGTTCTATTCATCCAATCACCAGAGAGCCATTTCAGAAATATGGGAGAGGGAGGGAAGCATCTAAAAGACGGCCAGTCCTGAAGTTTATCACATACAGTTATGTTAGGGTTACAAAAAGATATATAGTTAATAAGTATAAGAATGCATTGCTTAATTTTGTTGAATTATTTCGATCTTAATTCTGCCTCTGCTACCTGTGTGGTGTTGATCAAGTCACTTAACCTGGAATATATTTGGAAGTGAAGGTAATGTGAAAATAGGTTTAATGGATTAGATATGGCAATTAAAAGATGATTGATACCTTTGGAGAGACCAGTTTCCGTTGAGTGATGAAGTTGGAAATCTCATTGCAATGGACTGTGGAGTGAGAGAGGAGAGGAGGTGAAGCAACAAGTGTTAAAAACTTTTTCTAGGAGTTTGATTGAGAAAGGTAGGAGGATGTAGAATAATAATTTGAGGAGACTGTAGGATGTAGTGATTTTTTTAAGTATGGAGTAGATTTAGGTGTGTTTAAAGGTAGCAAGGAAAGAACCAGTAGATAGGGCAAGGTTAAAGATTTGAGAGAAAAGACGATAATTGAGGATACAATCTGCTGGAGAAGATGGGAAAGGTTGGAATCAAGTGCATATGTAGAAGGGTTTGCCTTTGCAAGGAGAAGAGTCACCAATTTCAGAGACTGGGTGAAAGGAGGACTACACGGAGGCACCAAAGAGTTTTAAAGTAGAAAGAGAGAAGAGGGAGGTCACACTGAATAGCACTTCCTTCCCATCCCATCCCCAACCCCCATTAAAGTAAGAAGCAGGATCCTCTACAGAAAGCAGGGGAAACAGATAGTGTAGAAGACTTGAGAAGAGAAGTTTTTCAATAACTTTTCTGGGAAGTGAGATAGGGAATCAATTAGGCAGGATAAAAGGACTGCCTTGGTACAGTGAGGGCCCTGTTGACATTAGATAAAAGAAATGTGTAATATAGTCGGTAGAGTTCTGTGACTTTCCCTAGCACAGTGCAGCAGCTTGTAGGTAGGGAAAGAAGAGGCAAGATGGTGGGAATAATCCAGGATGAGATTTGGTACAAGACAAGCAGTGATAGGACAAAGGGGGCAAGTACTCTGTAGAGTTGAAATGGCTAACTATAAGACTGAGATTGGAAATGGGAGAAGGTAAAATCGGACAAAGATAATGGCCTGAAAAAATACTGAAGGTTGGAGGGATCAGAGATCTTAAAGAGGGAGAAAAATAGGTTTAGGGAGGACTAGATATAGGGAAATTTTAGAATGAAAGGAAATTATAGTTAAATAGAAAAAATGTCAGAGTTTTTAATTAAAGAAGTTGCATATCTGTAGGTAATGGGAAGAGCCAGTGTGAGCATCCCTCATTGTTTTGGAATGGTTGGGGGTATGTGGTGGGAAGTGGAGAATATAGCAGCAAGCACCCTAGCATACCCAGGATGGCTGCCAGCACAGGTTCTTTGATCTGCTTTTCTGAAGGAAAGCAACTCAAAAAGGTATTAACAATCTTACTTTAATCAAACATGTATCATTTACCTAGTTCAGGGGGAAAAGTCAGTATGCTGAACTTCAGAGAAAATACAAACAGAAGTTACAAGCAGACAAAAAATAGAGACAGAGAAACAGACTAACAGACAGGGCTTCCAGCTGTCTGACCATCCATACCTACTTGGTTAGCAGAGAGAGAAGCACCAACATCTGGGTTTTCAAAGGTGGAGGGCTTAACGGCTGTGCTGTCTCATCTGGCCAAATCACACAACTCTTCCTATGAGTGAGACCCCAAAGCAAAATCTCACATGAGGATATATGTAGCCTTCTCCAGGTTCAGAGAACATCCCAACCCTTGTGACTCACTGCCCAATAAGTTACAAGTTGTGGGCATTCATGAAAAACAAGCATCTAGCCACAGGCTCCATTTGACCACATTTAGCTTATTAGGGGGCAGAGCATATTTTCAAATAAGAGAAGGTCCTCAAATTCACTTAAGCCTATTAAGGGACAAGGAAGATCTTCAAATTTCCTATGACCATTACAGAGAATTCTTACAGAATGTACTTTAAAGGAAGAGATGTTGGTGGGGGAGAATCTGGAATTAGTAGTGAGGATCAAGAAGTATTCTGACTTCCCCTCCAGGACCAGTGTGTTTGGAAGAAATGTGTTGGAAAAAAATGGTGGGAGTGCAGTGTCATCAGGGAAGGACTAGATCTCAATGAAGGCTAGTCGATGGAAGGAGTATAAGAAAAAGAGGTCTAGGATGATAGGAAGTTTGTTCATTAGGGAACAAGAATTCCACAGGGCACAGTAGAAGGGGTGGAAAGGGCTGGAGTGGGATATAGGTGGGGTCTAAAGGGTGTTTCAGAGGGTGCTTGATTGGGCCTGATAATGGGTCCAACCTTGGCCTGCTGCCATATCCATCCCTCCCCTGAGAGAGTACTTTTCTATTATGTGACTGAAATCCCCATATGAACACTGGGACTTCCTTTAACCTTGATTTTTGACTTGAAACTTTTGGGATTGGGAATGAAGCTTGACTTCAGGTTTCTATAATATGGTTATAGAACTGGGGTGTGTGTTTGTGAACAACCTTGATTTTCTCTTGTTAAAGTTGTTGGCAGATGGAACCTATAGTTTTTTTGTTTTATTTTTTTCAGGGGGAGAGTGGTTATAGGGTAAGAAAAGTCTAGGCTTGATTAATAAGTTTCCATTAGATGTTGGTTTCAAATTTCAAAAAGCAGAAAGAGAATCTCATTGGGAATACAGTCAAAAGTATGTAGCAAGAAGAGAAGTCATGATTGGAGCACTGTCCAAAATCACAGAATCACAGATTTAGACCTGGGTAGAATCTTAGGGGACATCAAACCCAACCCTCTCATTTTATAGGTGAGACAAATGAGGCACAGAGAAGTGAAGGGACTAAATTAAGGTCACATAGTTAGTAAATGACTGAGGTAGAATGAGAATCCAAGTTTTTCTGATTCCAGTTCTAGTTTTCTATTCACTATGCAATGTCACTTTTCAAATAACTTACCCAGCTCCCTTCCCACACAAAACAAACTACCTCTGCTATCAAAATGCACTTAAATCATTACCAATTTTCTGCTGTCAGTGTATGTGTGTGTGTGTGTGTGTGTGTGTGTGCGTGTGTGCGTGTGTGTGTGTGTGTGTGTGTGTGTGTGTGTGTATGTGTATTTTAAAGTACATCTTGGGCAGAGCATTGCAAATTGAGTATACCTACAGTTTTGTGCCCTGGTTGTTTCTTTCTGGCTGCTTGTAATATTTTCTCCTTGACCTGGGAACTCTGGAATTTGACTACAATATTCCTAGAAGTTTTCCTTTTGGGATCTTTTTCAAGAGGCAATCAGTGGATCCTTTCAAATTCCATTTTACCCTCTGGTTCTAGAGTATCAGGGCAGTTTTCCTTGGTAACTTCTTTAAAGATGATCTCTAGGCTCTTTTTTTGATCATGGCTTTCAGGGAGCCCAATAATTTTTTAATTCTCTCTCCTGGTTGTATTTTCCAGGTCAGTAGTTTTCCCCATAAGGTATTTCACATTATCTTCTATATTTTCATTCTTCTGGTTCCGTTTCATAATGTTTTGATTTCTCATAAAGTCATTAGCTTCCATTTGCTCCATTCTAATTTTGAAGGAATTTCTTCAGTGAGCTTTTGGACCTTCTTTTCCATTTGGCCAATTCTGCTTTTTAAGGCATTCTTCTCCTCATTGACTTTTTGGACCTTTTTTGCCATTTGGGTTAGTCTATTTTTTAAGGTGTTATTTTCTTCAGTATTTTTTTGGATCTCTTTTGGTAAGATGTTGACTTGTTTTTCATGGTTTTCTTGCATCACTCTCATTTCTCTTCCCAATTTTTCCTCTACTTCTCTTACTTGATTTTCAAAATTGTTTTTTGAGCTCTTCCATGGCCTGAGAGTAATTGGTATTTTTCTTGGAGGCTTTGGATGCAGAAGCTTTGACTTCGTTGTCTTCTTCTGGTTATACGTTTTGATCTTCTTTGTCACCAAAGTAATATTCTATAGTCTGAGTTTTTCTCTGTTTGCTCATCTTCCCAGCCAAATATTTGACTTTCTAACTCTGTCAAGGTAGGACAATGCTTCCAGTGGATGTAGAGGTGGATGTGGGTGTGGGTGTACTGTCCCAGGTTTTGGGTGTTTTGTATTAGGCACTCAATCCCCCATGGTCTGTGGGCCCAGATCTCTGGAAGGAGCCACTGCTGCCACTGCCACCATCACTGCCAATGCCTCTGCCACCCCAGGACTGGGACTGGCCCCCAAACAGACCATGCTTCTCTTTCACCCAGGTCCCACAGAATTTTTCCATTGACATTCCATGTTGTCTTTGGTGTTTATGGGTTGAGAAGCCTGGAAACCACCACATTTGCCAGTGATTCAGTCCCCTGTCTGTGCTGGAATGGCCCATACCAGACTTCTCTCCACTCTCAACCCAATGTGATATACTGTTCCTGTCTTCCTTTCAGGTTATCTTGGGCTGGAGATTTATTTCACTCTGTCATTTTGTGGGTTCTGTGGCTCTAGAATTTGTTTAGAGTAATTTTTTTATAGGTATTTGGAGGGGTTTTGGGGAGAGCTCAAGGAAGTCCCTGCTCTTACTCTGCCATCTTGGTTCTGCCCCTCTGGCTGTTTCTTTAAGTTCATTTTTCAGTTTCTTTGAGTTTCAGTTTCATATAGTATATATCTTTTCAGTTATTGGCAGAGGCCAGATACTTCTCATTTTAATAGCTCTTTAGCATTCTATCATGTTACTATATAACCATTTACTTTACTATTCCCTTCTCTATTGTGAGCCATTGGAGTTGTTTCCAGTTTTTCAATATTATAAATATATTCCTTAGGGATTTAGGGAGATATTAGTCTCTGATTCCATCATTCTCAGTAGAAGTAACTACACACAGGAAAGAAATTGTCTGATAAAAAGGAAGATAAAAGGAAGGAGTTTACTGATTCATCAGAATGTAAACATGATAATCCAAGGCTGTCAGTGGCCCAAGACATAATAAAATAACAAGACCAGCCCTTCTCTTTCCTCCACCACCTGGATTCCAGTGGTTAAATTCCACTTATAAAGATTCTTCTGTGGGACTAAAAATGCAAATGCTTTAAGGTAGGCTTTGAAAAGTGCTAAATTTAAAGAGAGAAGAATGGGATTTGAAACCCATCTCTGATGCTTACTTCCTATATGACACCCCAGGCAACTCATTTAACTTCCCTGGGCCTCAATCTCTTAGTCTATAAAATATAAGGGTTAGGTTAGATGGCCTCTGAGGTCCCTTTTCACTCTAAATCTGTGATCCTAACATACTTAAAACAAACCTAGCTACTTAACATAACTCCCTCTCCCCAGCCTCAAGTAGTAAGACATTTCCATTTTGGCTATTAATACGTTTTGTAGAAAGACTTTCCTATTCTAAGAGGAATTCTATGTAATATGATTTCAGGGTCCTAGAAACAATCTACTACAAAATATATATCTCTTATCCAGATCACAGTGTCTTTGATGACCTATGTATGTGGGTACTATTATGTCTCTCCAGTTACATGGAATATGTCCTCTCCACTTGTTCTTATTCTGTACTATTTATTCTTTGTCCATGGCATTCTGTAAACCCTCCACAGAGCATTTTTAAAAATTTAATAAAAATTTATATTCTTTCTCTCTCACTCCCCCACCAATGAAAAAAAGAAACAAACCAAAAACAAGAACTAAACACTTGTAAAATTCGCATAGTCAAACAAAACAAATTTCCTCACTTGTTACATCCAAAAATATACACATCTCATTCTGTATTTTTGAGTCCATCAGCTCTCTTTCAGGGAGGTGGGTAGGTTTCTTAATCATGAGTCTTCTGGAATTGTTGTTGGTTTTTGCATTAGTCAGTGCTCTTAAGTCTTTCAAAGTTCTTTGTTGTTATTACAGAAATTATTCTACTGATTCTGCTCTTTTCATTCCACTTTAGTTGTTTAGTCTTTCATATTTTCTGTCTGTGGAGTTACTCATCTAAAACACTAAGTACCTCCTTGTGTGTGCTTTTTTCCTTCAGTATTTTTGCTGTCTGTCTAGTTTGTCTCATAGCCTCTATATATGAACAACTGCCCTCCTTTGTGGTTGTCCTCAGGAATGTCTTGGACCCTACTTCCTGTATACCAGTAATTTCTGGTAACAAGTTTTAGCTTACTTGCATCTAACACACAATGTTCAATTGCCCTATGGGATATTAGTCATTTCAGTTCTTCTGAGATTGTGGTGTTACATACTTTCAGTATGTCAATGGATTTAAGATCTCAGTTACATGAGTAGTTTCTCAAATTGTGCTGATTACAACCTACTCATGCTTTTTTGAAAGCCAGACATTAAAAAGATTTACAAAAATATTTACAACAATGCCATTCTTCTCACTGTTTTTTTTTTGAAAAATATAGTTATTTAAAAATAACACTATAGAGGATTTTGGGAAAATGGTAGAGTGGGTCAGAAAATTCCAAGTTCTTAAGATCTTCCCCCACAAAAGAGTTAAAATAGCACCTTAGGGAGAACAAAATGTGGATGGAGGTAAGCAAGGACAGGGGCATAACCGAGGTCCTCCTGGGACAATTTGAGAAGATTAGAAAGAAAAATCCCAGGATGAAGTTTCATCCCTGTGAAGAGTAAACACCTCCAGTTTAAGTTCCATTCTAACAGCAAGTGGCTAGCCTCTTTAACAAGCAGCAAACCCTGGGGTTAGTTGGTTTGAGAGGCTGCCTCAGCCTCTGCCATTTTACCCCAGATATAGTGAGGGGATTTGGGTGTTTGAGCCTCGCAAAAATCAAGGAAACCCCTGCTGACCAGGAACGCCAGACCCAGCTGTGCTGCAAAGAATGGAGGGGTTGAGAAGTAACCAGCATATACACCTGGTAAATGCAGAAGCAGTGGGGCAGAAAACTTGCTGTTGGCACTTACAGGAGGCTACAGGTTTGGCTTTGGATTCAGGCTAAAGAGAAGAACTGAAGATCTGGGGCAACAGGCACCATACCCCAGGGTTAGAGGTGACTACAAATAACTAAGCTATCACCACACACACAAAAAATGCACAGGCAAAGGAAAAAGAATCCAACTGTAGAAACTTATCATGGGAATAGAGATGACCGGGGTTCATCTTCAGAGGAGAAAATTGAAGGAAAGAAACCGCCAAAGAGTAACATCAAATAGTCATCTGCTAAAAAAGAATTTATAGAAAATAGAAAAATAGAAAAACCTTAAAAAAGACTTTAAAAATCAAATGACAGAGATGGAGGAAAAACTAAAAAAAGACAATAAGAACGATCTAAGAAAAACAGGAAGGGTATGAAAGGAAAGTCAACCAATTAGAAAAGGAGCTTTAGAATCTTAAGGAAGAAAAGACACCTTGAAAATTAGAATTGGGTAAAATGAAGCCAGTGAGATTATAAGAGATCAGGAAATGGTTAAACAAAATATGAACAATGAAAAAATAGAAGACAAAGTGAAATATCTTACAAGAAAAACAACAGATTTGGAGAATAAATTGAGAAGAGAAAATATAAAAATAATTGGACTAACTGAAAATTACAATCAAAAAAAGAATCTTGATACAATAATGCAAGATATAATTTTAAAAAAAATTTCCTGAAGCATTGGAACAAGGGGGTAAAGTAGAAATAGAAAAAATTCATCAATCACCACTTAAAAGAGATCCTATGAGGAAAAATAGTAATATCATAGTCAATTTCTGAAACCCCCAGCTCAAGGAAAAATTGTTAAAAGCATTAAGATTAAAACAATTTAAATATGATGATGGTGTCACAATTAGAATTACACAAGACCTAGCAGCAGAAATGTTAAAGGAGTGTGGGTCTTGGAACACAACATATAGAAGAACAAAAGACCTGGGGCAAAAATATCATACCCTGCAAAGTAAACTATTATCTTGAACAAAAAGAAATGGACATTTGATAAACTTCCCGATTTTCAAGGTTTTGTTAAAAAAAAACCAAACATGAACTTATTAGACAATTCCACATACAAGAACCAATATAAATATAAGATAAATAACAAAGACTGATTATAAGGGATCAATAAGGACAGACTGTTTACTTTCTATGTGTGTAAAATTTGTGTCTAAGATTCTTATTAATAATTGGGTAGTTCATAAGAAAAATTGAGGAGAACCTGGCGATGATACAAATTTAAAAAGTAAAACCATTTAGTAACAGCTAAAAAGGGTAATTATTTTATACAAATGAGGTGCAAGAGGAAGAATTGATACATAGGAATTAGACGGGAGAAGAGTTCTGATAACCTACTTCCATTGGGAATGGGTGTAAGAAGAAACAGTACATATATATTTAGAAGAATATAGGAGTCTTCTAAATTCAGAAGTAATAAAACAGTAGGGGCATAGGGAGGGGGAGAGGACAAGGGAGGGATTTTTAGAGAGGAGGGTGAGAGAATAGGTAAATAGGGGGTATAGAAGGGTGTTTAGATTTATGGGAATGAGAGGATAGAGGAGGGATTCTTGGAAAGAGGTAGGCAAGTCATAGCAGGGCAAGGTAATGGGTAAAATAAAGTAAAGGAGGCAGGAGGGATAGGAAACGAGATATGCATATACATAAAAACAAAGATCAAGAGTAGAATAGGTTCGGGAATGTATATGTCTGTATATGTATATATATATATATGTATATGTGTATGTTTATAGCTATAGTTATGGAAAAACCTATCTAAACTTTATTGTGACTTTCTGGAGGGTGGAAAAAAAAAGAATAAGTTAAAAACTGCTCAACAGAGAACAAAAGAAAACTCACAAGGAAGGAAAGATGGACAATTCTCAACACAATGAGTATTATTTATCATATAGCCTTTCTTGAAATGAAAATGTATCATTACATATTTTGAATCCTTTCATGTTCTGCTATGCACGTGACATACTTTTATTTTTTTCTAACTTTGTATTTAAGTTTCAATATTTAAGTTCATGATATGTTTTTGTTTCTTTTTTTTATTCTTTATTTGTGTTCTGGTGTTTGAATCTAAGATAAAATTTTGGGAAAAAAACTAAATATTTTAAATAAAATGGTATTTATGTTGACATATGAATTATTTTAAAAGAATTTTTTTTAATATATGTTTTAGGGGCAGTTAGTGGCACAATGGATAGAGCAACCAGGCATAGAGTCAGGAGGACTTGAATTCAAATCTGTCCTTAGACACTTACTGGCTGTGTGACACTGGACAAGTCACTTACCTATGATTGCAAAAAAAATACATTTTAATTTCTAATATGGTGAATATCAACCTACGTAACCCACATAGACAAAATCTTTTGGAGTCTTCGATAATTTTTAAGAGTGTAAAGGGGTCCTGAGATCCTGAAATTTGAGAACTCATTCTCTAATCTGATATTACTCTTGAATGCTAATTTTTTGACTAAAGTGGATTAAAGACTCTTCTCCTTGTTGTGGTGACTGCTTTCCATTGGTTAAATTTTTGTAAGAAACAGTCATAATCAGCAATAATGTCTTTGCTTTTGTCTACTATTGGCCGCCAATATTTTATTTGCGTAGATCTGATTGGAGTTGTACTGTTGTTACTTTCATCTTTAAACTTTTTTCTGTTTTAATATAGAGACAGAAAGGCAATCCAGTGGATAGAACACTATACATGGTATCAGTAGAACCTGAGTTCAAATCCTGCCTCAGACAATTACTAGTTGTGTGTCTTTAGATAAGACACAACCTCTGCTTGCCTCAGTGTAAAATGGGGATATTAATAGCATCTACTTCACGGGGTTATAGTGAAGATCAAATAAGATTACAATTGTCAAGGGCTCTGCAAACCTTTAAGTACCATATAAATGCTGACTATTATTATTATCATTAGATGTTAATCTTTAGGTCAGTTGTCTGATTGTACATGGCAAATTGATTTAGAAATCCTTTGCATAACAGTGACCACTCATTTCTTTCTGTGAAGATATTGTCACTTTCATTTGGGGGGGGAAAGGGGAAGTGATATTTATTCCTTGACTCAATTTAGTTAATCTTCCTGATTCTTTTTAAAGGAAGTATTCATGATATAGAGGCATGAAGCTTTTATAAATATTCTAAAAGGTTTTGATCTTTACCGTTTATTTTTAGCTAATCAGATTTTCCTTAATTTTTCTTCACATTTGTGGATTTACCATCTTTGAGACACCTGGAGAATCTAATAGTGGATTTTCAGATTCTTTAAACTCTAGCATGAATTGCACTGGATATATTTGGTTAAGTCCATTGACTTTTCCTGACTCGAATTTCTTAATTTCAACCACTGCTATCTCACACAATCCATGAGATATTAAGGCGTGTTATTCTAAATATAGTTGTTCTACTCTGATTGCCACTGACAAAAGATCATTCTCCAAATGCTAACAGATCTGTTTAGTTTCACGTGTTTATTATCCTGTATCTGTTTTCATCTTTAAATACTCTCAGTATCATCTAACTTAGTTGACTCTCAAGCCAGTCTCTGTTCTTTCCTCATTTCTTTGTTTTGCTACTAAGTGAAACAGTATTGCTCACAATCTTTCATTCTTCTGTGTTTTACAGATGAACTTGTCCCAATGTATCCTCAATTGCCATTTTGTCACTTAGTTGTCATTTGACAAGGTTGTTAGATGAAGCATTTACTAGACTCCTTTAGGCTTTTCATTATGATGATTGTCTTGCATTATTTAAATAGTTCATCTTGGAGCTTGTAATCACATGTGTATTTTCTCTTTATCCTTTCTCCTAATTTGGTGTTTACATTGACATATTCTTAAATCGATGAATTGGCTACATCCAAAAAACTAATTCTGAAATGACTATTTTATCTGTTAATTACTGCTCCTATCTATGAAGACACAATTTCATTTTTATGATTTTTTTTTGTTCTTGCCATGTATGGTGACTTATTTTTTATTTTTAAAAGTATTTTAGATTTTTCCTTTTTTATATAACTGTTACTTTTCCACAGAGTCATGTTGGAGAATAGATGCTGCTTACTATGGTCATAGTCTATCACTTCTCTATCAAGAGGATGAAAGCATGTTTCATTATCTATTTTCTGGGATCAAAATTGGTCACTACAATTAATTAGAGTTGGACTGTTTTTAGTGCTTTTTCATTCATGTTGATTCATTGTATATATTATTATCTTAGTTTTATTTTTTTCTCTTTGCATCAGTCCATACTAAGTTTCCTAAATTTCCCTTACTCACACTATTTCTTTTGTCACAGGAATAGCTTGTTACATTCATATGCCAAAATTTGTTCAGTCATTCCTCAATGGGCACCTTTTTTCTTTTTAGTATTTTGATATAAGAAGAAATATGATTACAAATATTTTGATATAGATTAAATTTTGTAAAGTAATAATTTTATTTTATGAAATTATTTTTTTCTGTTAATAAGTATTTATTCTTCCCTCTTACCCCACAATGTAAATAAGTAAGAGTAGGGGAAGAACAGAGGGCTTTCTGGGACATTTGGAGAAGATCTGAAGAAAAGTTCCAGGATGAGGTTTGGTCCCCGTGAAGAATAAACACCTCCAGGCTAGGTCCTAGGTCCATTTAAATAATAAGAGGCAAGCCCTCAATTTAGCTGAGTTGGGAAGCTACCACAGCCCCCAGCTGCAGGAACTTTTACCCCTGGGACAATGAGGGGTGTTAGGCATCTGAGCCAGGGAAGATTGAGGGAACGTCTGCTATCAAGAAATACCAGACCAACTGTGGTGCAGTCAACATGTGGCAGATGATTGCAGAAGCAGTGGGACAAGGACACCACTAAGTGTGGACACCAATAGGAGGTTGGAGGTCTTGGTTCCAGTTCCAAGTCAGAGAGGAGAACTGAAGGAGGCCCTAAGGTTAGAGGCATCATTCCTCATACCTCAAGATTAGAGGTAATTATAAAAACTAAGCTACCAAAAATTTTAAAAATGCACAGGCAACAGAAAAAGAACCCAACCATAGAGAGTTACTATGGGAATAGAGAAGATCAGAGCTCATCTTCAGAGGAGACTACTGAAATAAAGAAACCATCTTCTACCTCAAAGAGTAATGTCAAATGGTCATCTGCTCAAAAAAGAATTCACAGAAGAGTCTAAAAAGACTTTAAAAATCAAATGAAGAAAAACTAAAAAAAAATGAAAGAACAATTTAAGAAAAACAAGAAGATTATGAGAAAAAAAGACAACCAATTAGAAAAGGAGATTCAGAATCTTAAGGAAGAAAACAACTTCTTGGAAATCAGAGTTGGCCAAGGGGAAGCCAGTGAAGTCATAAGATACCAAGAAATGATAAAACAAAATATAAAGAATGAAAAAAATAGAAGAGAATTGTGAAGCATCACATAAGAAAAACAAATGATCTGGAGAATAGACAACACAGGAAACATAAGAATATTTGGACTACCTGAAAGCCATGATCAGAAAAGGAATATACCATAACACAACAAAAAATTATTAAAATTAATAAAAAGAAAATTGTGCTTGAAGCATTAGAACAAGAGGGGAAATAGGAAATAGGAAATAGAAATAGGAAAAAAAAATCTACCAATCACCACCTGAAAGATCCTATGAGGAAAGTCCATAGAAATGTTATAGTCAAATTCTGAAACCATATTACAAGCAACAAGAAAAAAACAATTTAAATATGATGGTGCCACAATTAGAATCACGCAAGACCTAGCAGCAGTGACACTAAAAGACCACTGTGTATCAAAGAGCAAAAGAACTGGGGCTCTGGCTGAAAATATCATATCCAGCAAAGCTAAGCATAATCCCAAATGAAAAAGAAAAGGACATTTAATGAACTCTCAGACTTTCAGGACTTTGTTCAAAGAAAAAAAATGAACTTAATAGAAGATTTGAATTACAAGAGCCAAGAGAAATATAAAGCTATATACTAAAGACTCATTACAAGGAACCCAATGAGGAGAGACTGTCTACCTTTTATGTGTAGGTTCAGTAATAGGGGGTCAAAATAATGGGTAGAAGTAAAGGAGTTAAGAGGGATAGGAAATTAGAGATGCACACAAACATAAAAACAAAGATTGGAAGTAGAATTTGTTAGGGAAAGTATATGTCTACATATGTATATATGTATGTGTATATATGTATATGTGCATCTATATATAAGTATATCTGCACTTAATTGTAGCCTGGAGGGTGTCAGGGAGAGGAAGGGGAAAAAAGAACAAAGGAAAAAGTGTACAGCAGAGAACAAAAGAAAACTAACAAGGAAGCAAAGATGGATAGCTTTCAATGCAACATATAGTATATATTATATAGGCTTTCTGTGGTATATATTTTGAATCCTCTCCTATGTTCTGCTGTGCACACGACGTGCTTCTTTTTCTTTTCTTATTTTGTATTTGTTTCGATGTTTAAGTTTATGTTTCTTTTTTTCTTACTGTATATTTATATTTCAGTAATTAAGAAAAAGGATTTAAAAAGAAATCTTTTAAAAATCTTTTCAAATTACATGTTAAAAAATCTTTTAACAAATATACACAGTCAAAAAAACCCAAATTCTGACACTTGCTATGTCAAAAAATGTATGTCTCATTCTATATCTTATTTCCATCTCCTTGCTATCAGGAGGTATGTAGCATTCTTCACTATTGGCACTTTGGATTATGGTGGATCATTGAATTGATCAGAGTTCTTCAATCTTTCAAAGTAGTGAGAAAGTTGATTCCTTGAGGACCACAACTCAAACTCTAATTGGTATTAGTCAGTTTGTTATAATTACATAGGAGTAGTGATTATAAGTTCTGTATATTTGGCTCTAGAGCTATGAGCTGCAGATTGTAAATTCAGTTGCCTAATCTTAGGAAGTTAACCAGAGGCCCTCCACCCTTGTTTTTCCTTGTCAGGGTGACCAAGCTCAGTGTGACAGAGGTGACCCAACTACCTAGAAAGTCCTCCAAATCATTTTTGTACCTCTGAACCATTTTCTCTTGTCCAACATGAGCAGGTGACCATCTTATGACCACTTAGTGTAGATGCCCCATGCTTTACCCAATCTGTGAGCTCCCCAATCCCCCCTTTCTAATATGTCATTTTTGGGCCATTTTATGACCACCTAGTCAATGGAGATATTCTTTGTTTTGCCAAACCTGGGATCCCGCTGATATATTGTGTTGCAAATTTTAGCCTATGCATCATATGTCAACTAATGGAATTATTCTGTATTTGGTATAGTTGTTCTTGAATGTTTAAATATCTAACACTGGAGGGCTAGAGAGGGCTCTGGAAGGAGGACCATTTCAGATTGTGAGGAAGATCTGAAGTCTACTTCATTAGAGGGGACAATGGACCCTTTAATAAAGTGACAATGGCCCAATCTCTTTTATTGTAGGTTGGATAATTTTTATTGCCACAGTTGTTTGTTTTAAGAACATTATTGTATAAATTGTCTTCCTGGTTCTGCTTATTTCATTCTGTATTATTTACTTCAAGTCTTCCTGGGTTTCTTTAAGACTGTCCCATTTGTTATCTCTAACAGCAATTAAATTTATTTTTATTATTTATTTGTTTCCATTATTAATAATGCCAATTGTGACTTATCAATGGGTATTCCACTGCATTCATAGACCATAATTTGTTTAACCACCCCCCAAGGGATGAGCACTCCTTTAGTTTCCAGGTTTTTGGTGATACAAAAAGAGCTGCCATAAAGATTTTTGTATGAGTGCATCTTTTTTCTTTTTCTTCAATCCCTTTGAATTGTAGGTCTAGTAATTGTATTGCTGGGTCAAAGGATACACACAGTTTAGTAATTTTAAGGGTGTAGCTGCAAGAACATTTTCTTTCTTTTTTTGACCTACTTAGAGAGCACAATAGGGGGATTGCTGGATTAAAGAGCATGAATAATTTAATAACTGCTCTTTCGTAATTCCAAATTGTTTTACAGACTAGTTGGACCAATTCATAGTTCCACCAACAGTGATATTTATTTGTCTTCCCACAGACTCCTCCCTTAACATTAGCTATTTCCTTATTTTATTATCTTTGCCAATTGTATACCCATTATGGACAGGACAGAACCTTGTGACACTCTGCCTCCAGGTGAATTGTGTTTTTTATGGGGTTACATTACAACATGGGAGGGTACATGAAAGGGAAAAGGGGAGTATGGAAATAGAGGGAAGTGCAATGCATCTGGGTGAAACTGAGGGCTAGCAATGAGGGTAAGGTGAACTCTGTGGTCTCAGGAAGAGAATAACCTGCAAGTGAGGAGGGGTAGGAAAAGAAAGGAGGTTTTACTTTGTGATGGGATGGGGGGGGGGGGAGGTCTGCTGATAAATGTTCCTGTGAGTGAAGAGAGGTGTTCTGTGAAGGACCTTGTGCTGGGTGTGGGCTGGGGGATTTGTTGCTTGAAAAGATAACTTGTATTACCTTGGATGTGGTGGGACGGTGAAGTTGGAATTCCAGGGGCAATTGGAATCTGGGGGAGTAGGACAGTCTGGACCTAGGGAGGAGATTTTAAGGGAAAGAAGGTAACCAGGAAGAGGGTATAGATCAGTAGTGGACTGTATAATCAAGGATATGGATGGAGGGACCTTCCATGGGGTAGTGTCCTCTCTATCTGTTACAAGAATTGGATTTATTTTGAGAGAGTGGCTCGATGGAAAAGGGGAACCTGAGGGACAAATGCTACAAGGCAGTGGCAGAAACTTTCTAGAAAGGAGAGCCTAGAATGAATACCTTGGAAGTTTTAATTGCATGAGGAATACAGAAAATAGGAAGAAACTAGATAATTATAGAGGTAAGCCATGAATCAGAGCCTGAGGAGCTAGAATAGACAGAGTAGATAAATATTGAAGAGGGTGAGAGAATGCAGCAAAAAAAATGAAATTTTAAAAAGTAATCAACAGGACCATTTGAAAGGGAGAAGAGTGGATCTACTTGATTTAGAGGAAAAAAAGGAGGTGAAGGGAAGAAGTAAATAACTAAATAAAACAGGAAAGAAAAAGGAACCAATAACTAAAACCCAAAAGGGAAAGGGGTAACAAATAGAGGGGAGAATCTGAGGTGAGGAGAAGAGAGTCAGTGTGACTAGGGTCACCTTAAAAAAGAATAATCTGAAGTTACCAAAGGACCATAGTATTGTGTTTATAGCAGAAGAGGGAAAAAAATCACAACTTAAAAAAATAGCAATTATCTTTAATGCCTAGAACAGTGCTGCCTTAGAGTGCTATGTATCTGTGAATTATTTTTATTACTACTTCTACTACTATTTGATTTTTGAAAATTTGTTAAACGTTTGTTTAAGTTTGTGAAATGAATGAATGCAACCAAGGAAGAATTTTATTTTTTTTCTCCTATGATTCAAAAAAAGAAAAAAAAATCAAAAGTTGGGAATAACAAATATCTTTGGCTTGAAAACCTAGAGAGACCACATGAGTTGTTATGGCAAGCATCTTTTTCTAATTGATCTGATTTCCACCTGGTTTGACAGATAAAACCAGCCAGGTGTAATGGTAATGTAATTTGAATTTGAAGGTCCTTTTGTATTGGCAAAGGTAACAGGTACTTAGCACTTAGTAATTAATCAAGCCTCTGTTAAAGAAACAGAAGGTATGAACCCTTGTTGTTGACATAACAGGAAGGGGTTGAAACAGGAAATGCTTGAAACAGGAAGAGCTAGTGCTGTGTGTGTATATAAGAAGAAGCCCCTGCTGGGTCAGTCAGATCTTCTTGGAGCCAGGTTCTGGAGGCTGAGGAAGAGAGGCCCAGGCTGGAGAGAATGATTTTTATTTTGAGAACCTGGATGAAGTGATTTTGATTCTGGGAACCAGCTGAAACTTCTGCTGAGTTCGAGGGCCAGCCGCAGCTGCTGAGAAGCTGCCAGCCAAGCTGCTGAGGATTTCCAAGGACCAGACAGAACTGTGGAAGACTGAGGAAGCATGGCTGTGGTGTCAGTATTTTGTCTGTTTGTGGCTTTGTTAAGCCTTGACTTCCTGGGAACAGAGACTGTGAAGGATTTGAGATGGACTGGACACTGTAAGCTTCAGTGTGGAACAGGAACTGCACAGAGAGCTGGACAAGGAGCTGGGAGCTGTCCGCCTTTGAACCCAGGTAACAGTTTGGTGAATCCAGGCAGGAGCTGGGACCATAGAAGGGAATCCGGGGAATCTGAGAACCTACCTTGGGTCAGGATGAAGAGATCTCTGCATGGATACTGAGTAGTGACTGATTGAAGTTGTAACTTACTTATGACCTTGAAATTGTAATTTATTTGTGACTGAGGGGTGGATGCCCTGTGTATTTTACACTGCCCCTTAAGAGAGTGCTGAGTAGTGACTGATATTGTAACTTGGTGTGCCCCATGAATGGAGAATTTTGACTTTTATATTTTGTGATCCTTAAGCAGGCAAGCCTCCTAAAGGATGATTGAATGATTGGGTTACTAAGTGATTGACTAAATGATTATGCTTTGTTCAAAACTATGTGACCATTGTGGTGAAAACTATGTGGCCATTTTAGTGATAAGTCATTGTGAATGCTGTATTTGATTATCTGTGATAAGTTGTAACATTGTGAATGCTGTTGTAACATCTGTGAATGTTTTGCTCTGATTTGTTATCGAATAAATAGTGTTCACTATACTATGTAATCAGAACATTGAAAGCTGTTCACAGTAGCATTCTTCTGGAAAGCTGCTTGTATGTGGCTTTACACCAGGTCAAAGAGAATTGAACCATAACATGGATATCCTTTTGAAATATCTAGTTGATTTATTTATTTCTGACACCTCTTTGGGTTAGGATGTGAATCTGGGATTCTCTCCCAGATGCTTTAGGTTCCCATATTCATACCCTTCTACCTCACTTTGGAGAACTGAGTTCAGCTCCATCTGGACCTGATCTACCTTCTTCCCCAACCTAGCTAAAAAGGTGGGAATGAAGTTGAGTGACAGGGGGTTCCTATTTCAGCAGAAAACAAATACTCCCTTGGATAATTTTCTATAATCAAAAACCTTAATAACACTCTTACCCTTTCATATTTGCGTGTAAACTATTAAAATACAGCAGATCTTCCAAGTGGTTTTGAATCATAGAGTTGGAATGGACCATGGAGAACATTTTAATCCAATCTCCCCATCAGTGCAGGAATCCTGTCTGACCATCCTTGACTGATGGCTACCAGTACCTACTTGGATATTTTCAGTGACTTGGATCTTACCGCCATATAAGGGAATTCTATTTGTTGTTTTGAAATCCTCTGCAACTTCCCAGAATCAGAAATTCAGTCAGAATAGAGCTCAGTGAGCCCCTTGCCCAACCTAAAATCCCCTGTGTAATTTACCTGGCATGTGATTATATAGCCTCAGTGTGAAGACCTACAAGGATTGGGACTCCTCCATCTCTGGAGGCAGTGCCTTCCACTTACTAGCTAGCTTCAATTATTAGAAAATTTGTCCTGACAACAAGACTAAATTTGCTCCTTTTTTCAATTTCTACTTATTGCTTCCAGTCCTGCTTTCTGGGATCAAACTGCACAGTTTTAAATTTAAATTTAAATTTTTAAATTTAAAATTTCTTTTTATTATAATTTAAACATCCCCAACAAATATGATCATGATTTAAATTTTTATTTATTTAACAGTATTTTATTTTTCCAATTACATGTAAAGACAATTTTTAACATTCATTTTTAATAAAATCTCAAGTTCTAAATTTTCTCACTCTCTCCTTTCCCTTCCCCCTCCCTAAGACAGTAAGTAATTTGATATAAGTTATAACTAATCAGTCATATCCATTTTGTATGGGTATTTTAGAATATTTACACTTTGAGTCTACAGATGTGGCTGATAGGCATCTAGATTCAGAGCAAGTACACAAGCTAGCAATATCAAATATAATAGTTATCCCTTCCTCATCATGAAGACCAGGTTCAATCATGTAAAACATATTTTCATATTAGTCAAAACATGGTCATGCAAAGAAGAACAAATAAAAACACTGCATGTGAAATGAATCAATGAATCAATGAAAAAGCATTTATTCATTCTCTTACTGTATACTAAGCACCTAGGAGTACAAATATAAAAGCCAAAACAGTCCCTTCGGGCTGGGTAATTATAGAGAAATAGCACCTGTAGAGCTTGGGATCCAGATTCAAAGCAAGTACGCAAGTTAACCATGTCAAGTACAGTACAATTATCCCTTCCACACTGTGACTTTCCCCATTGCCGTTTCCATACATCACAGGTCAGCATAGGAAATATAATGGGAATTGTGGGGAGTTTTGTGGAAATTGCAGATGACACTCGAAGATGAGCAAATGACACAGAAACTATGACCATATACTTAACCCAAATTTTACAATAAGGTACTGTAAATACTCCATAAAAGAAAACAAAGAAATTCAAATTTCTTTTGTATGAGGGGAGGTCCAAAAAAATTTATGCAGATTTTCCAGAGAATGTGGTGGGGTACTCCACCCCCATCTCCCATGATGTGGAAGCGATTTCTATATGTACTTTATTTCATACACAGAAAAAAAAATGCAGAAAGCCCCAGACCCACAAAGGGGTATAAAAATAAAAGGCCCCAATAAAACTAACAAAAGGAAAATGAAATCAAGGTTTGGAGCCTACTTGACAGGGAGAAAGGAAGCTCAATGGAGCTTTCTGGGAAGTTTTGCACTCCCCCCTTCAAACAGTGGGGCCTGCTTGGGTATGGTTTCAGTGTGGGCCCAGTCAAGGTCAGTCCTAGTTCCTCTCTGGATAGACAGCTGTTTCTCTTTTCTTAGCAAACGTATGCAAGTCTGGCTTAGTGGTGGTATCATCGTTACTTTTCCTTGCTTTTGGAAGCAACGATACTATGCTTGATCAGTAAATGGACTTTTGTTGTCTGTTTCACTCAGAAGAACACTTTATGAAGCCAACCAGAAATCTAAACAGCTGGTCAGTTCTAAATATCTTTTCCAAATTTCCTAAGTGTTGTCTAATATTGCTGACATCAGGTCTGAAAAGTGAGTTAGGGGAGGCAATCTCCAACGTTCTTGGTGAGTATTAGTGCCTCAGGATGCCAGACTGCCTTTGTTGGCCTTTGAGTACTTAGTGACCTTGTTCAGTTTTCTTTAAGAGAAAATAAAGGCTGGGTAAACAGCTGACATGGGTTCAAATGGATGATCTTTGTGTTCAAAAGTGCCAGCCCTTCTGGCCTTCCTGGCAGTCGCCATGCTTGTGACACATGTCTCTTGCTAGAAAATAGATTTGGGAATTGCTGCTTTTCAGAGCTGAGGTGAGGGACAATGGCTTGGATCTTGCTCCATAGTGTCTTCTGTTACCAAACTCCCCTCCCTGCCCCAACCCAAAATCCAATCTAACAAGATTTGAAAGGTTGTTATCAGACTGTTTGCATAATTAAAGACATTCTGCAATCAAAACAGCTGCTGGTCAGAGAAAATTCACATCCCAAATAGAAGCTATTCCCTTGTTAAAGAGTCAGACCCACTTATGAATTATTTGCTTATTAAAATCTGCCCATATGTGTATGTGTGTGTGTGCGTGTGTGTGTGTGTGTGACAGGAAGATAGATTTAGTTCTACAAATAAACCAGCAGTAGTTGAGATACCCATACAGAATGACTGAGTAAAATATAGATTGTGGCACTAGTAACACAGTCTGAGACCTAGGCTCAAACATTGCCAGGCATTCCCTAAGGTTATAGCAAGAAGACATCTTAGAAATTTTCTTTTCTAAACACATTATTTTATAGATGCTGGTGAGTAAGAAAAAACCTAGAACTAGGGTAGCAAAGTAACACACCCAGGTTTGTGTTCGTAGTAAGTAAGAGATCCGTTCTGTTTGTTATTTGCAGCTATGTAGTACAGTGGGATAGAGTGCTGAGCATGGAGTCAGGAAGATATGAGTTCAGATGTGACCTAAGACACTAGGGTGAGCTGTGTGACCCTGGGCAAGTCACTTAACCAGTATTTGCCTCAGTTTCATCAAGTGTAAAATGGTTACAACAATAGTACCTATTTCTCAGGGTTATAGTGAGGCTCAAATATCATCATATTTGTAAAGTGCTTAACACAGTGCCTGGCACATAGTAGGTGCCGTGTGCTAAGTATGATTATTGTTGTTGTTGTTGTTATTACCAAAGTGTAGACCTTAGACTTTAACAAAGTTTTTTTTTAAAAAAGGACTTAGAGTTTATCTCATTGATAGGTTTGAATATTCCTAAGGATAATTTGATTAAGTAAAGCTATTGTATAGCTGAACCACACTCCCCCCAAAAAGAGAGTAGACAATCTTGCCGTTGCCAACCAAAAAGTTCTAGAGAGAGCTGAGAAGAGTAGGGCCAGAGACCTGAGAGGAAATATTGGTCCCTAGGGAAGGGTGAAAGGAGAGGGAAGGCACATCTATAAATACTGATCCTCCTAGAGAGTGAGAAGATGTGTGTGGTTGCCTCCTCCAAATCACCCTGTAGTACGGGTATCAGGAAAATTGGATAAAATTTAAGAAATTTAGGAGGCATTTAGCACAGACCAGATGGTTGGCCGTGTTACTAGTGCTGCAACATTTCTGGTTGGCTTCATACAACAGTTCATTTACCACACCCACTTTGCCAACTGCCCAAGACCAGGAGCCATAGAAAGGCAGCAACACAAAAGAAGTTCCAAATTGATATATGAGTTAAAAATAAAAGGTTATATTATTTTAAAAAATCAGAGATGAATGGAATGTGGTACCTTTCACAATTATGGATGGAGAAAGAATTATTAACTGAGAGACCATAGAAGATAGAACGGACAATTTCAATTACATAAAATTAAAAGTTTTTACACAAACATAGAAGTAGAAGTGAAGTAGTTAGTTGGGGAAAAAATCAGACGGCAAATATCTCTGACAAAAGCCTGACATCCAGAATATATTAGGAACTGACACAAATATATAAGAATAAAAACTGCTCCCTGATAGATAGGTGGCCAAAAGACATGAACAAGCAATTTTTGAAAAAATAAGTGCAATTAGCAAGCATATAAAAGAATGCTTTGGATCACTAGTAATAAGAGAATAACAATCATCTTTGTCTGAGGAGTCAATCAGTACCTATGGAATTGACAAAGACAACAAAAGATGAAAATAACAGATGTTGCTTCTTCATCAATAGTTCCTGTTGCTCCATCTCATAGTGAACTTTCCCAAGACACTCTAGGGAAAGAAAGGGCATTGAAGTTCTTCTCTTTCAGAGTTGTAAATTGCCCGGGCCATATGCTTTGCCCATTCTACTCTAACAAGAACTCCATATGGATTTGTAGGAAAATGGGCCCCTAGCTTGAGAGGATGGGAAATACTTAAATGCAATTCTATCTAGACAGTTTGAGTTTTTTTAAAAAAATTTTTAAGGAGTAGGTTTTGAGGAAAAGATAATGAGTTTTGTTTTGTATATATTGAAGTTGAGATACCTTTTAGATATCTAGTATGAAATATCTGATAGGCAGTTGGTGATGTGGGAGTAGAGATATGTGTCTGTCTGTCTTTATAAATGCATAGATGCATGCACATACAAACTTAGATCTATGCCTGTCTAAGCACATACATATATGCACATGTATGTGTTTATGTATATTTACCTAGGATTCATCTGTATAAATTAAAACCATGAAAGATGATAAGGTCACCAACAGAGAGGGTATAAAGAGAAGATAGTCCAGGACAGAGTGTTGGGCTATATTTTATAGTGAGTAGATACAATATGTGTGATGATCTAGTAGAGGACGCTGTGAAGGAGTCATCAAGGAAGCAGGAGGAGAACCAAGGAAGACTGTTACATTAGTGAAATCATAGATCCATTGGTACATGGGGATACAGAAAAAGAAAGTGAGGTCTCACAGAGATGAAGTGACTTCGTCATTTGTAGCACCAATGCACTATTCACAGTGCTGATAGTGACTATGAATATGCTAGCATGGTTCTCAATCACAAAATATAACAGATTCTTCATATAGAAGACAGAAGCAAAACGTTTTATTCAGACACCAGAAAACTGAATCCCAGCACCAGGAAACTGAATCCATTATAGCAACAAAGAAGTTAATACACCATAGCATAGCAGGGAGCCACACCATCCTTTAGCCTTCCCACAAACAAACACTCACAAGCCTAGTTGTCTCTTTGGGTGCATCCTCTCCTTCCTCCAGCTCTAATTGCTCTGACTCCCAGCTTTCTGTGGGTTCTGCTCCCCTCAGATCCCTCTACCACAGACTCCATGTGATTACATTCAGCTTATTAGGGGGCAGATTAGGGAAGATCTTCAAATTCCCATTACCATTACACCATTCTTAGACACACACAACTAGTAAGGAGAGAAAGAACTGAATTGATTAGTTTGAGTCTAGGTGTTAGTCCAATACTTCCTTGAGATTAGACACAGGAAGATTTACTGGAGATTTGCCCAGAGATAGGCTTTGAAAGAGAAGGAATAGGTTGGCAGATGGACAAAAGGAAGCTAATTCAGGCGACAGAAGATGTTGTGGCTAAAGGCAAAAGGTGGTCTGGGCATACTTCCAGGGCCTGACTGGCACTGAGGGAGCAGATTGATTAGGGACAGGAAATAAAGGAAACAAGACAGAAAGAGCTGACTGAAGACCAAACATCAGAAATTTGACTCTGACAGCAAGAGCATAGGGATGTTGCTCCAAGACAAAATTATTTTTTCCCAGGATAATTTTCTTGCTCTGATTGTGTCTGCCACAGATTATCTGAAGTGTGGAGCAGTGGAGAGGGACTTCCTGCTTTTGTGTTATATATGTATTTTTTTAAATTCAAGAGAGAAGTGTTTCCAACCTTGGATTCGCTTCATTTAGAGATGCTTTCAAATTACTTCTCTCCATGGTAACTGTAGGTACTAAATAAATCTATAACTTCTTTTGGGTCTTCAGGTCATTACTTATTTGTGAAGTATTAAACATGTTCCTATTATTAAGGGAAATAGCATAATATATCCATAGTATAATAGTTTCCCTCCTTAAGTCAAGGCAATTAACAAAAGGGCAATCTAAAGTTTATAAGCTCTTAAAGATAAAAATCCAGGCTTCCAAAGAAAAAATCAGGGATCATTTACATAGCAAAGAAATTCTGTATCTGGAAGGCAGTAGGTTTGGTGTTGGTTGAAAGCAGAACAGTGATGTCTAACTCCATTCTCTCTTTTCCAGTCTACTAAATGAAGGCTAAAGGTGATTCTCTCAGAATATCAAAGGACATAATGTGAAGTGAATAGAGCTGAAAGGAATTTTCTTGTTTCAAATCTGAGTAGACTGAATTTAAAACTGCTTGCTGAGGCAGAAGAAAAGAAATTTAAAATGCCACCTTAATGCCTCAGGGCTTTTCTGGCTGGCTGACTAGCTCTGGCTCTGAGTGTGAATCAAGAAATGGCTTAGATGGCCCCTGTGGCTATTAACTAAAAGAGCTAATAGACCTTTGAAAAGGCAACTTTCAAATATTTGAGGAACCATTGTTGTTCAGTCGATTTTTTTTCACTTGTGTCTTACTCTTTCTGACTACTTTTAGGGGATTTTCTTAGCAAAGATGCTGTGTTTTGCATTTCCTTCTTCAGCTCATTTTACAGATGAGGAAACTGAGGCACACAGGGTTAAGTAAGAGTCTGAAGCCAGATTTGAACTCAGGAAAATGAGAGTCTTCCTGACTCTATCTACCTAGTTGCCCTATTAGAGAATTGTTGATGACAAATTGAAAATCAGCAGATTTCAAAGTAGTAAAGAGAACTGATCATCGGAAGAACCCATTGGTTTGCTGTGGAAGAAGTATTTACAGTTCAATGACACTAAGAGATCAGCAGGTATCTAGTGACTCTGAGGGGGAGCAAGCACCGAATGATGGGTGATGGAACTTGGATCCTGAATTTTCCCATACATTGCCGCAGTCTAGATCACTAGCATGTCTCCTGGAGCATGTGGCCCATCCAGATACTCGATAGTCCTTTCACTGTGGCTTTCTGACCCACCCCAGACCATTTAACTCCTTTCACTATCACACCTGGGCCACCCCAGTTAATTTACTACTCCTTAATCCCATCTAAATCTTCTGACTGTCTTTGGTCTTTTTTTGTATATTAGTGTCAATCTCATACTCATTAAGGGGCAAATTCATTAAGAATTTTGCCCTCTCCTCTTGGTATTACAATAAACCTTGCAAATTGGACTCAAAGAAAGCTTGAGTGCTTGAATTCTTTCCAGGCAGACTTGCCCTGTACCCTTACATTTAGAGGTTCCCAGCAACCCCAAAGTGCATCATATTTTGGTGGCCATGTTATGGGGAATTGCCTGACCCCGTCAAGCCCTTCTCCAGGCAAGACTGGTCACCTTGACTGAAAGAAGGCTTGAGTGCTTGAAATCTTTCCAGGCAGACTTCCATGTATCCTGACATTTCAGGGTTCACAGCAACCCCAAACCACATCATTGAGGGTCCCAGCACCCTAAATTGAATAATTGGAGGCAGAGAGGTATTTCATCAGGATATTAATTTTAGGACCATGTATTTTTTCATGGAGTGTGTTACCTCCCCTACTGATCATGTTGGATAGTGTGTCCCGGTGCTCATGGGATGAATTTTCCTTGTCCTCTTATGCTATTTAATTTAGTGGTTTTTTTCTTTGAACTTGTCTGTCCTCTGGCAAAAAGAAACATTGACAGAGGCTGGCCATTTGTAATTTTGAGTGGGTGTGACTAAAATCATGCCTTCAACTTGGGAAGGCTTTAAGGTAGCACATGATAGAGAGGGACTCAGGATACATAAAGAAACTCCAAGTGCACTTAAACTGTGACTTGATTTACAAAAATGGAACTTAACACACGTTTTCCAGAAATGGATCTGTGTTTATAGATGGAATACTCCACTATGTTGAAATAACAGATCTTACAAAAAATCTAAAACAAAAGTAAAATCTGCTTCCGGTGTTGTTTTTGCAGACTCAGGCAAGTTATAATCTCTTTAGGTCTCAGTTTCCCTTTCAGTTCAAAATCTAGGATGCTATGCCTCAATGAATGCAAAATGGCTTCCTATTTCTACAGAACTCTGAACCACTCACAAATGGTGTCAGGTTTAGGGTTGAGGTTGGGATGAGGTCTTTAGTGATGGCAGGGAGTTGGAACGCCAACTTGTGTCTTCCTGAGTCTGGAGCAATTGAGACTTATAAGAGAATAGAGTGAAAACTTCACCTAATCTTGGACATCTCTCTGGTCTCCAGTCTGTCTTAGTGAGAGCATTTGTAGCCCAGTGACTGCAGGCAGACATTCCAAAGACTGACCTATATAAATTATGGGACCAGAAGTCTACTGAACAGATCCATTTGCTTTTTTGCTGCTGCTGTTGTTACTTAGAGGAATCTGAGAGTGGTGGGTAGAAGCAAAGGTAAAGTTTATCCAATTCTATGAGGAATATCATCACCTAAACTGACTCTCTAAAAATATTTTATTTTATTTTTTCAGTTAAAAAAATTGATTTTCTTTCCCACTAATCTCCCTTCCCCATTGAAGAAAGAAAGCAAGCAAGCAAGAAAGAAAGGAAGAAAAAAGCCCTCTTAACATATATATATATATATATATATATAGTCTAGCAAAATAAATTCCTACTATGGCTACGTCCAAGAATATGTCTCGTTCTGTACCCTGAAACAGTCTCTTCTTCATTTACTCCATTCTAATTTTTAAGGAATTATCTTCTTTTTTCTTTTTTTAAATTTTTTTTATTTACTCATATACTTTTAATTTACAAGATTCAGTTCCACAATCACTTGAGTTTCAGATTTTCTCCCCTCCCTCCCCCCCCCCCCC
>CM053580.1:186991873-187055621 GCA_028627135.1 Pseudochirops cupreus | reverse complement strand
TGTGGGAATTTACATTTTTCTCGGAGGCTTTGGATGCAGGAGCTTTGACTTTTGTTGTCTTCTTCTGGTTGTATGTTTTGATCTTCTTTGTCACCAAAGTAAGATTCTATAGTCTGACTTTTTTTTTTTGCACTGTTTGCTTAACTTCCCAACCAGATGCTTGACTTTCTAGCTCTTTGTCATGATAGGACTCTGCTTCCAGGTGGGTGTGGGTGTGGGTGTACTGTCCCAGGCTTCAGGGATTTTGTATCAGCTGCTGGATCCTCCACCATCTGTGGGCCCAAAACTGCAGAAGTAGCTGCTACCACCACTGCTGCTGCTGCCGCTGCCGCTGGCATTGCCACTGCCACCATCTCTACCACCCCAGGACTGGGACCAGACCCCAACTAGACCACACTCCTCTTTCACCCAGGTCCCACGGAGTTCTCCCACTGACCTTCTATGCTATCTTTGGTGTTTGTGGGTTGAGAAGTGTGGAAACTGCCACAACTGCAGTGATTCAGTCCCCTAAGGCCTGGTCTGGCCCTGTCTGTGCCAGCACAGCCCATGCCAGACTGTGCTCTGCTCCCAGCCTGGTGTGATAGATCCTTCCTGGCATCCTTCAAGGCTATCTTGGGCTGGAGATTTGCTTTACTCTGTCATTTTGTGGGTTCTGTAGCTCTATAATTAGTTTAAAGTATTTTTTACAGGTATTTGGAAGGGTTTGGGGGAGAGCTCAAGTAAGTCTCTGCTCTTACTCTGCCATCTTTTCTCTGCCTTGAGATGGTCACTTCTCCATGAGTAGATGTGTAACATGCTTTGTAAGTTCCTCTGGAATCAGGGGTTGGTCATTGATTTGGTTAGTCTTCTTAGTTTGTCTTCAATATTGTGAAAAATCATTATTAATAACCAATATCTCCAGTCATCCTGATCTGTTTTACCTCTGGACCTAGATGGCTCTGGAGGAGAAAGTGAGACTGGTGACTTTGCACAGCCCTCCCTCACTCCAATCAAATTCAATTGCAAATCATGTCATCATCTCCCTGATGTCATGGTCCTCTTTGAGAACGAAGGACAAATCACAACCTGTAAGTATTCTGAGCTGCCCTATTGGGGATCCAGGGCCCAGTTCCAGTCGGGCCTCTCCTCTCCTCTCTCCTCTCCTCTCCTCTCTTTTCCTCTCCTCTCCTCTGGTCCCTGCCCTGCCCAAGCACTGCTCACTGGTTATTTTGGGGGCCCTCCTGGTTCAGAGTGAATGTAAACAGTAAATGTTTCTCTTTTGGTCAGCAACCCCAAGTGTCTTCTCCTCCAAATTTTATTTTATTTTATTTTTTTGCTTAAATGGACCATCCCTTGACTCACTTCTTAAAGAGGCCTATTCATGGAATCAGCATCGCCTCACTCAAAATGAGAACCTAAAAAGACCTCAGCTTAAAAAGGCCAAGGTCTCCTGGACCATCTCCAATTGTCTTGATTGATATCTGGCCACTGAACCCAGATGGCTCTGGAGGAGAAAAGTGAGGCTGGCGACTTTGCACAGACCTCCTTTACTCAAATTCAATTACAAATCATGTCATCATCTCTCTGATGTCACGGTCCTTTTCAAGAATGAAGGACAAAGCATAGTCACACAACAATAAAGACCCAGGTGTCAGGTTCCCTTTCACTCCTAGGCAGGAACAGCAAGGTCATTTGCTCAGGGTTTTCCATTCACAAACTGGAACTGGATCACCTTCACCTTCATAACAGATTGAGGGATGGAAATGACCTTGGAGGTTGCTTAATTCAACTCCTTTATTTTATAGAAATAACCATCATCAGTCTTTTTAACCAGTGAGGTTAACTGACTTTCCCAAGGTCATACAGGTGGTAAGTGTCAGAGCCAGGATTCAAACTCACGTCTGCCAACTTGGGAACTAGCATTTTCCAATGCATCATACCTAGGTCTTGTGTTAAAATGCAGGAACCTAGAGCACTTGAGAAGTCGGGGGGAAGGAGTATCTACTGATGATGGCATGGGATGGGTAAGCAGAGCAGCGTAAGGCGTTATCTGGAAAAGGAAATAGCAAACTACTCCAGTATCTTTGCCAAGAAAACCTCAGATGGGGCCACAAAGAGTCAGAGAGGGCTGAAAATGACTGAACAACAAGAACAAGGCATTGTTCTGCTTCTAGGAAGTCATGGGTTTTGCTCTTTAGTGTCAAGCTCTTCTTCTTTTGGATTCCAGTTAGATTAGATGAAGTCCTTTCCATCTTTCAAAATCTATGATTGTCCCTTTAATAGTCAAGAAGTATGAGATGATTTTCCTTTCGGGAAGTAAACTGCCTGGATCTTACAGAATTGCTAAGGCAGGTGGAGTAGACCTTCCTTTACTGTTGCTAGCTCAAAGGTCAATGTCCCAATTTCTGCCTTTGTGCTTCATTCAGTCTCTTGTAAAGTCCCTCATCTCATTCTCTTTTGTCACTCCGCCGGGGCACTCTTGGTCTATGCTCATTTGCTGGGCTTGGAGGGATACCGTTCGTGCTACACATGTTCACCTTGTTTAGACAGGCTAGCATGGTATTTTGGCAAGAACAGTCCTGGATTCCAGCTCTACCTGCATCATTCTGTTAATAAAAGTTGACATTTAGCAGCATTTGGAAGCTAGAAAACTCTATTTTATTATCTATTTATATTATATAAATAAATATTATCTATTTATCTAATTATCTATCTAATATATAAATAAATGTCTATTTATATTATATAAATAAATATTATTTATTATTATCTGTATTATCTCATTTGATCCTCACAACAACCCTATAAGAAAGGTATTACTATCCCCATTTTATAGTATAAGATACCAAGGCTCAGAGGGAGAGGGGAACAGGAAAGGAATAAGCATTTATTAAGCACCTACTATGTGTCAGACATTGCACTAAGTCCTTTACAAATTTTATCTCAGTTGATCCTCACGCTGCGTGGAGCCAAGATGGCAGAGTAAAAGCACAAACTTGGAGAGAGCTCTGGCTCCAATTACTTCCAATACCTGTAAAAAAAATGACTCTAAACAAATTTTAAAGCTACAGAACCCAAAAAGAGACAGAGAAAAACAAATCTCCTGCTGAAGGCAGCCTGGCAAGCTGATAGGAAAGGTCTAACGCATCAAACTGGGAGCCTAGGGCAGATCCCCGTGAGCTGTGGTTCCAGCCCCAGGGTGGTCCAGACCAGCCAGAGCAAATTTCAGGAGAGTGAATCAGCAGCATCTGTGGCAGTTTCCAGACTTCTTAACCCATAAACGCCAAAGAAAAAATAAAAGATCAGTAGGGAACTCTGTTGGAAGGAAGAGTGTGCTCTGGCCCCTGACCCCAGGGCAAGAAGTGGTCAGGAATAGTGGCTGCGGCTGCTACTATGTGGCTGCTTCCAGAGCTCCTGGCCTGCAGATCATACAGGGACCAAGTAACCATTCAGAGGGTAATCACTCTTGCTTTGACCTGCTTGGATCTGGATCACCGTCTTGGGTGGTGGTCCTGGGGTGTGTGGCCAGTGTGCCAGAGCTTGTGAGGGCTGTAGAGAGGGCATCCAACTAATAGCTCCAGCAGCTGCAAAAACTCCAGCAATTTGGAACAAAGCTCTCTCCATTCTGTAAGCAGAGTTCTACCCTGGCAAAGAGCTCAAAAGTCAAGTAATTGGCAAGATGAGCAAGCAGAGGAAGTGCAATCAGACCATACAGTCCTTTTTTGGGGACAAAAAGGATCAAAGCATGGAACTGGAGGAGGACAACAAAGTCAGAACTCCTGCATCAAAAGCTTCCAAGAAAAATAAGAATTGGTTACATGCCATGGAGGAGCTCAAGAAGGATTTTGAAAATCAAGTAAGAGAAGTGGAGGAAAAAATGGGAAGAGAAATGAAAATGATCCTCACAACAACCCTGTGAAGTAGGTGCTATTATAATCTCCATTTTATAGTTGAGGAAACTGAGACAGATAGAAGTTAAGTGACTTGACCAAAGTCACACAGCTAGTTAGTGTATGAGGCCAAATTTGAACTCAGGGCTTCCTGACTCCAGGCCTAATGCGCTATCTATTGTGTGACCCAACTGTCTCTAAGGTTAATGGACTTATATGGGTCACACTGTGTGGGGTCTCAGGCAGGATTCAAGCCCATGTTGCTCTCACCTCTGAGTTAGCACTCTTCTCACTGTACCAAACTTCCTCATAGCTTTTTGTTGTTGGTTAGCCATTTTCAGTGACATCTGACTCTGACCCCTTTTGGGGAGTTTTCTTGGCAAAGACATTGGTGTTATTTGCCATTTCCTTCTCCAACTGATTTTATAGATGAAGAAACTGAGGCAAACAGGGTTGAGTGACTTGCCCTTGGTCACAAAGCACAGTTTGAGGTTGGATTTGAACTCAGGTTTTCTTGACTCTAGACCCAGAACTCCTATCTACTGAGCTGCCTAGCTGTCCATTGATCTGTCTCTCCTAAAGGTCTCTACTTCCTATGGTTCATAGCAATGTTTTCCAAACTTTTTGATCATGCTTCCCATCAACAAAAAAATTTTGAGCATAAACTCACAATTTATGCACATTTGTTTATAAGCTACAGATGTGTACTATTGTACCAATATGTTATGTATATTATATAATATGTGAAATAGGAATATTATAAGCATGAGAAAAATATGAAATAAAGAATATTTGAAATAAGAAATGCATTTGTTAATGGTACCAAAAAGCTTTGTTCTCACTAGGAAGATTCCTCATTGTTTGTGAGGAATTCCTGTGTATTTATTTTGGGATAGGTAGGACTTATAAGTAATAACTGTTTATTGATAATTATTCAATTTGATAAATATCTTGAGCTGGTTAATATTATTTTTTAGATGCTATCACCTCCTTCATCCTTGTCTCATATGAAGAGGTGGACCTTTCTCCTTTTACGTGCACAAGTGATTCCATTGCATTCCATCTTCTCTTGGAGAATGTCCCTTCTATCATTCCCATTCTCTTACTAACCTTCAGTCTCTCATTGTCTATTATTTGCTTCTCTATTGCATACAAGCATGCCCATCTCTCCCTGATCTTCCAAAAAATTCTCACTTGATCAGTCCGTCTCCCCTAGTTATCCTATTTTCTCTCCTTTTTGTGGTTAAACTCTTTGAGAAGGCCATCCCAAACTGGTGCCTCAAATTTCCCTGCCTCTCACTCAGTATCTATAGCAGGTCTGTACAACATATAGCCTGTAGGTTGCAAGGGTTTCTGGCGACTGGCAAAAAATGTAGGGTTGCCACTACACTAGCCTGTTTGTCATGTGACCTGCGGCAACCAACCATCATCAGTCTTTTTCCAGTCTAACCTATCTGCAGCCCTTCTTTGAAGTTTAGCCTATTTTAATTTTGGCCAGTACCTACTGTCAAGTTGTGCAGGTCTGATCTATAGTTTGACTCCCAGCCTTATCATTTGACTGAAACTGCTTTCTCCAAAGTCACTAATGATCTTTTAATTGCCAAATCTGATGGTCTTTTCTCATTACTCATTCTTTTTGACCTCTCTGCAAACTGATACTCAATAATTTTTTTTTAAATAGCGGTAGGGGTTAAATGACTTGCCAATGCAATATTTACAACACTGACAGTGACTGCAAATATGCTAGCACAATTTTGAATTACAAAATATAACAGACTCTCCATATAGAAGACAGAAGCAAAACATTTATTCAGACACCAGAAAGCCAAATCCCAACACCAGGAAACTGAATCCATCATAGTAACAAAGAATCTAATACACCATAGCAAAAGCAGGGAGTCACACCATCTTTTAGCCTTCCCACAAATGCTCACAAGCCTAGCTGTCACAGCAGGGAGAAAACAAACACTTATGAGTGTAGCTGTCTCCTTGGCTGTGTCCTCTCTTCTACCATCTAGCTGCTCTGACTCCCAACTTCCTATGGGCTCTGCTCCACCCTTCAGCAAACTCCTCCCACCACAGTCTCTAATGTAATTACATTGGACCTATTAGAGGGCAAGGAAGATTTTCAAAGCAGGGAAGGTCTTTAAATTCCCATTACCATGACACTGATGTTGGCACTTTCTCTCTGAGACATCTCCAGTTTATCTTGTGTATATTGTGTTTGCTCATAGTTGTTTGAGTGTTTTCTCCTTACAATAGACTGTGAGCAGGAACGTTTTGCCCTTGGACCTCCACAGTTAGGTACATTGCCTGCCATATAACAGGTGCTTAATGAATTGTTGTTGACTTGACTTGGAGGTGGGTGGGGAATACATTTTAGGCATGTGAGACAGACAGTGCAAAAGTATATTGGCAGGAAATGGAATTAATTACCATTAATCAGGTCAGTTTGGCTAGACTATAGAGTTCATAAAGGACAGTAACATACATTAAGCCTGAAAAAAAAAATAGTCTGGAATCAGATTGTGAAAGGTTTTGAAAGCCCAAAAGCAAAGGGTATGTTTTATCCTGCAAACAATAAGGAGTGAATGAAGGGAGCTTCCTGAACAGGGAATGATATGGACACACCTGTGTTTTTGGAACATCACTTTAGCTGTTTTGTGGAAGATGGATTGGAAGGAAAGAGACTCGAGACAGGGAAACTAATTTGTGAATTATTACAATAGTTCAGGAGAGAGGTGATAAAGGCCTGAACTAGGCGGTGGCTGTGTGAATTGGAGAGAAGATGACCCTTCTCTGTCTCCTCTTATGAGTCTTCCTTCCCACTCTACCCACAGCTCTGATCTCAGCTTCTTACATTTTGTCCCCTGGTGTTCTCAGTTTTCATTCCCATACTTTCCACAATCACTGCTATGCTGATATTACCCAAATATATACTTCTGGCTCTGACCTCTCCGTCTCCAGTTTCACATTTCCAACTGCCTACTGGACATCCCTACTTAGTGTCTCTCTGGCCCCTCAAATTCAACGTGTCTAAAACATAATACATCATTTTACTCCCACCAGACTCTTTTGAAATTCCCTTTATCTGTTCATAATATCTTTCAGCTCATCGAAGATTGAAAGGAGTCATTTTTGATCCCTCTCTCTCACTCCCCTCTCCCTCTCAATCCAAATCACTTGTAGATTTTCCTTCTACAATATCTCTTGACTCTGTTCCTTATTTTGGAATCCCACTGATACCACTCTGTTTAAGTTTTCATGATTTTATTGTTGGATTATCCCAGTAGCCTCCTAATAGTATTCCCATCTCCAACTCACTCTACAAAATGTTTCCAGACTAACTCTTCCTAACTCATATTTCTCATCATGTTACTCTAATGTGCAAAAAACTTTTTTTTTTGGCTTCTTCCGCATAGTCTGTTGAACAAAGTCCAAATCTCCTATCCTGACATTCAAAGTCTCTGTAGTCTGTCTCAAGTTTTTTTTTAAAGCTGTTATCTCCCCTCACTCCTCTAAAACAGCTACATACGCCAGACAAACTGAACTACTCCTTATTCTCTGATTACATTTCATGCTTTGCTCAGTATAGTCCCTTCACTAGGAAAACCATTTCCCTGTCTCTGTAAATACTATCCATCTTTTAAAGATCAACCAAAAAAAAAAAGAAATTTACATATTAAATTTATTATATATTTAAAAGGAATAGCAAGTTGTATAGAAGAGATTTGTAGTTTCATGTGTAATCATATTTTTATTATACTCTTATAGAAATGCTTATTTTATTCCTTATTAAAAATAAAATAAATAAATTTTTAAAAAAGATCAACTCAAATACTACCTCCTCTAAGCAAACAAAGAAAAAAAATCTGTTCCCTTTAGTAGGAAATCTCTCCCTTTTTGTAATTCCTATAATTACTCAGTGCTATAGCTATGGAACTTAGCACATCCTGTTTTATAAGTTGTTTGCATATACATCTTAGCTTCCTTGTTAGATTCGAAACTCCTTGAGGCCAGGAATGATGTCTTATTCATCTTTGTATCAGTATAAGCCCTAGCATAGTGGAGACTATTACATAGTAAGCATCCGATAACTGTTTATTTAATAAACAGATAAATGAGTAGGGATGCATGGCAGGCAGATAGCCATGGAAATCAGGACTCAGAACCCTGAAGAGTAGTTTATATTTGCCCATTTAAATAGGTATTCTGGATAAGAAGTGTGTTTGAAACTGACCAAAACTATATATGGAAATTGTCATTTGGTCACTGCATACTGAAAAACAGATTTTTTTTTGTCTGATCAAATTAAAATGTGCTGACAAGCCTAAGGAAGATTGATAAAGGGCAATCATTTTTTCCCATCTTAAAGAATCTTTATTGGTTTTGAGAGGTAGGAACTGAAGATGTATGAAAAAAGCCTCTTCTATATAGACGGCAAGGTCCTTGAGATAGACAGGAGATATTCACATTTTATCAGATTTGCTTAGTTCTCAAAACATTTGCAAGGCTGGCCTAATAGATATTAAGAACTCCTGGAAAACACGATTAAAAGGTTATTAGACTCCATCTGGTAGAGTAATGTAAATCGGGTCTTCTTCCAAAAGTCAAAGTGGAAAATGACATCATCCAAAGTGAAGGCAATCTTGAAATCCTTTAATTTGAGACAATTGGAATCCTTGTTCTAGTCTGTCTATATTCTACTGTTGTATGTAGCCTGTGCTTTTGAACCAGAATCATGAAATAGCAGAGAATTGTTAATTGGGGGAAAAAGAGCGTTTGTCTGTGCAGATCATGATACTAGGTATTTTAATGCAAGAGAACAATAGTTTTCTCTCCAGAATCATTGTGAAGGTGCTTTAATGTCAGTGAGTATTTGGCTATTTTAGTTGTGCCTGTTCTGTAATTTTGCCAAATGTTTTGGAGACCAAGAGGAAAAATCCATTAAGCAGATTTTCTATTAAATAAGTTCATATTAAGTGGGTTTGACTACATTATCTTTTTTTCATTTTAATCAAAGGATTAATATACATTACAAAGGCGATGAATGCTGAGGTGTTCAGGTTCAGATTTAGTTGCAAATGGCTTCTTTCCCTCCCCCACTCAATCCCTCTCTCCTTTCCTTTCTCCCCCTTTCTTCCCTTCCCTCTTCTCTCTTATACTTTCTTTCTCTTCCTCCCTCCTTCTCCCTTCCCCTCCCTTTCCCTTCCCCACCCTTCCTGCTTTTCTATCTATGGCATAATGGTTTGTGTATATGGCAGAACCATAACTTGAACAGGTCCATTAGACTTTTGCCCTAGGGTATTGAAATTTAGACATCTTTTGCAACATTTATACTCTTCCAACAGTGTGGAAACCACTCAGTTTAGCACCTGGGGAGCAAGAGTAATGAGCAAAATAATTGAACTCTTCCCCATTGGCCTCCTCAGCAGTGACCTTGAAGTATGCAGGGTTTTTACCATGGAAACTAGTGTCCTAAGGTCATAGTCTCTCCTACATAGGGTCTAGTATATGGGGTCTTTCCACTCCCCCAGCTGAATTTATTTTTAAAGTTGATTGAGGTTTCTCATCTTGCCTTCTCTAGACAAGTTTTCTGGAGCTTGCCCCAGGCTCTAAAATCACTTCTTATGACTGTGTTAAGTGGCAACTTTCATGTTTTTAGTTGGGGAAAGTCAATCCAACTCCATCAATTCAGGAAACACTTAAGTAGTACTACATAAAAAATACTGAGACAGATAAAGAGATAGATTGGTTCTATATGAGTTTACAGTTGAATAGAGGATTCATTCATTCAATAAAACTTTGTTAAGTGCCTTCTAAGTGCCAGGCACTGTGTTAAGCACTAGATGTTCAAAAATAACCATGAGAGAACTTGGTAAATGCTTTAGAGAGATACAAACAATGCTTTGGTGCTCTTGGACACTCTGCTTACTAGATGGATACTATGGAAATTTTGCCCAGTCAGATAATGATTGACAATGGCTACTTTGAATAATTATTAGAGTTGCTTAATTCTATATATTGAGGCAGCAGAAAAGATTTAGTTCATTCAGATAAGATCTTCAATTCATTATAACAGATTTAATTGAGTGTCTGCTATGTTTGTGTAAGGCATATTGTAATTGTGGCCTTTAGATATGAAACAAGAGAGAAAGATCAATTAACTCTCATTTCCTCCCATACTGATTTGGGAATATATGGCTAAGTGTATGTGGTTATATTTAAGTGGGTGAAGCTAATTAGCCCCTCTCAAGTCTTATTCTGAGGATAATGATCTAGTTACAAATAACTTTATGCCGTTTCTTGTCAAGCTGTGTATAGTGGAAAGAACACAGGGGGTTGAAGAACATTGCAGGAGAGTAAATGAATATTTAAATAATCCACCTATGCCAGGAGTTTTGGGTGCCTGTGGAAGTGGAGGCCATGAACTTTCAGCCCTTGGAGGTGCAAGTGGTTTGCAGAGCCTTCTGGGTAACACGAGTTATAATCAGCTTATGCAACTCATTGGACCAACTAACTTGGGAGGACTTGGTGGGCTTGGTACACTGACAGATCCAGGTCTGGCTAGCTTACTGGGCAGTGGAGGACCTCCAACGAATATCTCTTTACCAAGCTCCTGGAGCCAGTCAGCTTCTGTAAACCCATCTTCTACCTCTTCTGCTTGTGCTAAACCAGCACCCATTGCTCAAGCAATTGCCTCTGCAACTAGTCCACGCCCTGCACTGAGTTCAGATAATGGAACCAGCACAGCAAGAAGCCCAACTGAGTCCATTCAACTGAGTGACCTTCAGAACATTTAGTTACTATGAATGTGCCATCTGGGGCAGGAGGTTCACTTGGCCAGTGTACTAACTCCAGAGATCATGGCTCCTATTATGACCAATATTGAAGAAGGCCAAGAGTGGTTGCTGCCTCATCTTCCCTCTGGAGAATCTCTTCTACAGACTACAGAAGACATTCAGAACACACTGACCTCTCCTCAGTTTCAGCAGGCATTAGGTGTGTTCAGTGCTGCCTTAGCCTTAGGACAACTTGGCCCATTTATGAGTCAGTTTGGTTTACCAACTGAAGCTGTAGATGAGGCAAATAAGGGTGATGTGGAAGCATTTGCCAAAGCCATGCAGAACAATGCCAAGTCAGACCAAAAGGAAGGAAATGCAAAGGACAAGAAAGACAAAGAAGAAGATATGAGGTTAGATTAAATTTTTTGCTCTGGTTCAAGATATTAGAAATTCTTGGTAATTAAGTGACTGTAGTTTATTGTATACATTCATGCCCCATATTCAGTCTATAAAATAAAGGACTTTTCTTTTGAAAAGAATACTGGGTTTAGAGTCAGAGGCCAAATCACTTAACAATTCTGGGCCTTGGTTTTTTCATATATAAAATGGAGATAGCAACCACATTTTATTTAGTAGCTATGGATTGTGACAGATGTTGGAGGAGATAAAAAATGTAGATAAGATATGATCCTCACCCTCATGAAGCTTACAGTTTAACAGGGGGGGTAAGATACAAACACAACCAAATATAATACGCAGTAGAGTTGCTTGCTGTCAGTCCAGCATATGGAACCTTGACAGATAGTTTTCAGACATGATGAATCAAAGTTTCTAATAGGTGATGATGAAAAGCCACCTCATTGGGCTCAGAGATTGAAGGACTGATGACTCATGAGTTGCTGAGTTGAAGTTGATCATATACAAAAGGGACAAGCTGATGAGCTCTCATTCCCTTCCCTGATGGCTTTTAAGTGACGAGGATTAGTTTGAGCTGCCAGATGTGCACATGCCCGTGAAGTGGCCACCACCCTTTACCCAGTCAGTGAAACAGGCATTTCTTTTGTGCAGGCCACTCTCTGGCCCCACTCCCTTAAGGTCAAGTCTGCTGCAGCTATCCCTCAGGGTTCTTGGGTACCCTGAGGTATTGGGGGGTGGTAGTGGTGGTGGTAAAGATCTTTCTTTTCTCTGCTTTTCATTGCCTTGAGCCCATATTGGACATATTCTCTCTAATTAGTGATTAGTATCAAAATTCCATTTAACCACTGAACAATGAGCAGGAACATTTACTTCAAACATGTAGAAAGTACAAATGTATGAACATTTCCCCTAATACCTTGGGAGCATAATATAACAATATTCATAGCAGCCCATTCTGTGATAGCAAAAACTGGAGACAAAATAGGTGTCCAGTAATTGAGGGAATGGCTGAACCAGCTGTGGTCTAGGAATGTCATGACATTTTTGTGTGTGTGTGTGTGCAGTAAGAGATCATGAATATGAGGAATTCAGAGAAATGGAAAGATTTGCATGAACTAATACACAGTAAAGTTAGCCTCCTTGGGGGGATATCTCTAGCAAAGAGACAGATGAATCAAAAGAATGTATAGTTTGGTGATTTTTCTCAAATAATTTCAAATTGCTTTCCAGACCCTATGGTTCAATTCACTGTTCACAATTCAATTCAATTCTCCACTGAGAATATATTAGCATACCTGTCTTTCCACAAACCCTCCTATACTGAATATTTTCATCTTTTGTTATCTTCACCAATTTGCTGGGTATAAAATGTTATTTTAATTTATACTTCTCAAATAAATGAAAAACTAGAGTTATTTTAATTTGTAGTTATTATTAGTGATTTGGGGCAATATTTAATATGGTTATTGGCATGTTGTGATTTTTGTTCAGTATTGCTTTACACAGCACTACAAGCTAAGAAATGGGAAAAGGGGTCTCATAGTAGCAAAGACTTGTAGAGTAACTAATGGCTCCCATAGTTGGAGAATCTTGAAAGACAATCATGGAAGAAGCAGACTCACATCGATTTTAAGCTTCATTCCTGCATGTCCTTTTGCTCTCCAGTTCCTATCCATCTTAGATTCTTTAGATCGTAACAGTCTACCCTATCTGCCCTTGTGATTCACTCTTCTTAAACCAATTCTTTCTTCTTACAACAATCTCAGTTTCTTATTTCTTCCCTGTTCTCACTGTCTACCATCCCTGCTTTGGCTTCGTTTTCCTCCCTTTATAATCTTGACCCCATAATGTAGCAGTTTAACTGTGTATAGTTCTTCACCTATGAATTTCTTCCTTCCTTCCTTTCTTCCTTCCTTCCTTCCTCCTTCCTTCCTCCTTCCCTCCTTCTCCTTCCCTCCCTCCTTCCCTCTTTCTTTCTCTCTCCCTTGCTTTCTCCCTCCCTTCCTTTCTCTTTCCCTTCCTTCCTTCTGTCCTTTTTATAACCTACTGAAAGTCAACCCTAGGCTGCTTCCAACACCTGCCTTTTCTTTTTTTCTATCCTGAGCTACTAGAGGAGGCCATACAATGCTCGTGACTGATGACACTACAAATTTGTACTATCCAATCATAATTGGGCCACACTGCTGCATGACAATTCTTTATGCTTCTCTGCTTAAAGCTGTCTCTCAAATATTTTTCATTAAACTTTTTGTTTTGAGATACCATACTAACCTTCTATATATTCACAACTGAACCACCATAATGTATACTCTCTGGAAACATCATCATCATTTCCACCTATATGGTGCTTTAAGGTTTGCAAAATATTTTGCAAATATCCAATTTTACCCTCACAATGATAATAATATTTATATAGTGCTTACTATGTGCCAGACCCTGTGTTAAGCACTTTATAATCATGATCTCATTTGATTCTCACAACAACCTTGGGAGGTAGGTGCTGTCATTATCCCCATTTTACAGACGAGGAAACTGAGGCAAACAGAGAATAAGTGACTTGCCCAATGTCACACAACTAGTAAGTGAATAAGACAGGATTTGACCTCAGATCTTTATCACTCCAGACCTAGAACTCTATCTACTGTGTTACCTACTTGTCTCCTAACAACCCTCTGAAGTAGGTATTAATATTCCCATTTTACAGATGATGAAACTGAGGCAGTCAGAGGTTAAGAGACTTGCTGGAGGCAAGATTTGAACTGAGGTCTTCCTTACTCTAGCTCTAGCACTCTATCCACTGAGCAACCTGTTGCTGTTCATTCATCTCCAGTCATGACTGATTCTTTATGACCTCTTTTTGAAATTTTCTTGGCAAAGATATTGGAGTGGTTTGCCATTTCCTTTTCCAGCTCATTTTACAGATGAGAAAGCTAAGATAAACAGGATTAAGTGACTTGTCCAAGGTCGCAGAGCTAGTAACTTATAAAGCCAAGCACCAGCAGCTTTCCAGAGGACTGCTGCTGTGAATAGCTTTAAGGTTCTGATTACATAGCATAGTGACCTCTCTATTTATTCAACAGTAAATTAAAGCAAAACATTCACAGAAACTAAAGTACAGCATTCACAATGTTATACCATAACAACTTATCACAAAGTGCCCACATAGTTTTCACCAAAGTGGCCACATAGTTTTAAACAAAAGATATTATTCAATAAGTCCTTAACTCAATCATCCTTAAGGAGCAAGCCTCCTTAAGGGACACCAAGTACAAAGGTCAAAGTTCTCCACCCCTAGGTCACAGTAAGTCATGATCTTCTTAGTCAGCATTAAGTACCCAAGAAGAGGTCTTTTCATCTTGATTTGAAGCTGGCTCTCAGATTCCATGGTTCCTCTTCCATGGTCCCACCTCCTGCTTGAATCTACCCAACTGTCACCTGGATTCAAAGGTAGTCAGCTCTCAGCTCCTTATCCAGATCCTCATCAAGTTCCTTGTCCAATTCCTCATCCAGTTCCATATTGAAGATAATAGTGTCCAGTCCTCCTCAAGTCCTTTACAGTTTCTGTTTCTGAGAAGACAAAGCTTAACAGAGCCACAATAATATTCATACACGTTGTCAGCACCATCATCAATTTACTATCTACATGTGAAATCAACACAGACTCACAAATAAAGTCTGAGAACTCAACACAAATTGTCACTGCAGTCCCACGGCTTCTTAAACCCTCTTCTAGGACTTCTGTAAACAGACAACAAGAAAATCCTCTTTCAGGGTTTCCAGTAATGTACCAGGGCTTCTGTACAAAGTATTACAAACACAAATCAACACAGACAGAACAGACAAACAGAGTGCCAGGATACCATAAGTTTTCTTCTCAACTCTGCCACCACAAGTATTCTCTTCTCAGTTCTCTCTCCCAGCTTGGGCTTCTCCTTATATACGGTCATTAGCTCCTCCCTGTTCTGCCCCTTCCTGTTGCATTAGCAACAGGAGTTTCCAAGTTCTGGGGTTCACAAGTTGTGGGGTTCACAAGTTCTATTTCTCTTCCTTCCTTCCTTCCTTCCTTCTTTCCTTCCTTCCTGTTTGCTTTTTGCAGGAGGAAGGGCAGGGAAATTGGCCTTAAGTGACCTGCCCAAGATCACAAGCTAGTAAGTGTTAAGTATCTGAGGCTGGATTTGAACTCAGGTCCTCCTGACTCAAGGGCTGGTGCTCTGTTCACTGTGCCACCTAGCTACCCCAGACAAGTTTTGTTTCTTAACAAAGACTTGATATAATCATGGGCAAAGCTTAAAAGAAATGAACTAAAACAAGATGTCAAATAATTAAATAGCTGAAACAAAGCACTCAGTACTTCTTTGCTTACCATTACATGAGTGTCTGAGACCAGATTTGAACTCAGGCAGATGAATCTTTCTAATTTCACATCCAGATTTCTCTCAACTAGCTGCCCACTGAGCAACCTAGCTGCTTCTAAAATAACATTGAACATTAATTTTGATTGAGAGTATATACAACCCTATGTTTTAGTAGGTTTTTGCTTGTTGCAAAAAATATATACTTTATAAGCGAATGTGAACATTGCCCAGTGTTTTCTGATGAGTTCTGTTGCTTTTTCTTTCTTCTAGTTGTAGAATTCTGCATATTCTTTTGTCTCTGTTTTGCTCACTATGAATTCCTTCATATACATCTTCTCATACATCTTTGAACTTCTCTTATTCATTATACTTTGTGGAATATTACATTAATATACACAATTTTCAGCCCCTCCTAATCGTTGTTCACAAAGTTTGCTTTCAATTTCTTTTGGTATCACAAATAATATAGCTATGAAAATTTTCATACACAAAGGCCTTTTTCTTGCATCAGTAAATTCCTTAGGGTATAAACCCAGTAATGGAATCACAGAGTCAAAGGATATAAATAATTTCTAAAGATGTCTTGCATAATTCCAAATTATTTTTCCAAATGTTTGGACCAACTTATAACTTCACCTGAAGTTTGTGTCTATTTAAAGTGCCTAGTTTCCTGTATCTTTGCCAATAACAAATCTTTTCATCTTAAACATCTTTGTCTATTTGATTAGTGAGGTAATATGTCAGAATTTTAAAAATTTGCATTTATCTAATTATTAACAGGTTCACGTGCATTTTAGATTTTTTTGGTTAATATGTTGTTCTGCTGTTTCGGTCACGTCCAGCCCTTCATGACCCCTTTTGTTTTTTAGCAAAGATACTGGGAGTCAGTTTCCCTCCAGCTCATTTTATAGAAGAGTAAATGGAAGCAAACAGGGTTAAGTGACTTGCCTAGGGTCACACAGTAAGTGTCTGAGGCCAGATTTGAATTCAGGTAGATGAGTCTTCCTGACTCCAGGCCCTGAACTTTATCCATTATGCCACTTAGATAATAATATGCCTTCCTTTTTTAAAGAACTTGTATCTTTTGACTGTTTATTGGGGAATGATTTTCACATATTAGAGGATTGTCAACTGCCTATAAAACTTTTATCAGAGACATTTTCTGCAATTTTTTTTCTATTTTGTGCCCTTTCTTCTTATTCTAACTGTGTATATTATATTCATGCAAAAGTCTATTACTTTATATAATAGAAGTAGTATATTTTATCCTTTATAATCATAGTGCTTATGATAAGTATTTGCAAAAAAGTCACCATAAATATTATTGTGTATTGTGCAGAAATATTAGTTGGTGGGCATGAAAGGGCAGAGGAGTTCAAGTACCTCAGTAAGCTCCTCAAAATTAAATCAACATACAATCTCATGTAATATATACTCCATATATCAGAATGACTTAATAATAATAGCTAACATTTATATAAGCTTTGCAAATATATCATTTTATCCTCCCAGCAACCCTGTGCACTATTATTATCCTGATTTTATAGATGATGAAACTGAGGCAAGCAGAAGTTAAGTTTCCTTCCTAAGATAACATGACTAATAAATGTCTGAGGTGGGATTTGAATTCGTTTCTTTCTGACTCCAGAAGTAGGGTTTGTCACCCAACTGCCTCAGTGCAGTGGTGGGGAAGAGTGACAAGGATGAGGAATATATAAAAAAGTTCTGTTTAGGATAAAGGAATGAGAAATGCCAAAGACTTGTAGGCTATGATGAGCCTTCATGCCTTTAAACCTTGAACACTTTGCTTCAGGAAAAGCACTAGGCATGGTGAGAGAAGGAGAAGGAGGAAGAGGAGGAAAAGGAGGAGGAGGAAGAAGAAGAAGAAACTAATTATTTCTCACAGAGAAGGAAAGACTTGTACTGATGTGTTAGTTGTCCCCAAATTGGCTGTCTGTATACAGTCAGACCACTGACTAGTCATGGCAAAGATTAGAATTACTAAAAAGGGAAGAGAAAGAATAATAATAATAATAAGAAAAATATATCAAATATTTTTGAAACAAGGGCAACCAGGTTATATAATGGATATAGCACTGGTCTTGAGTCAGAAAGAGTCATCTTTCTGAGTTAAAACCTGGCCTCAGACACTTACTAGCTATGTGACCCCAGGTAAGTCAATTAAACCTGTTTGCCTCAGTTTCCTCATCTGTTAAATGAGCTGGAGAAGGAATTGGCAAACCACTCCCTTATCTTTGCCAAGAAAACCCCGTATGGGGTCATGAAGAGTCAGATATGACTGAACAACAACAAATTTTTGAAACAACACAATTCTGAGCTACTTGAACAATGAAAAATGGGAAATGACATTGACAATGATTAATATTTTATTCCATTTGATATATGATCTAATAAACTATTTTATTTTATCTTCACAATTTCCTGGTGAGGTAGAATGCCAGTATCTCCATTTTACAGATGAGAAAACTGAGGTACAGAGATGTTAAGCATCTTACTCATGACCACATATATAATAAATGATAGGACTTGGAGCTAGTAGGTCTTTTGACTCAAATGCACGTTCCTCTGTACCATATTGTTTCTCTTTTATCTTCTCTTCTTCATTCCCAGTGTTTGAACTTGACTCCTTGAAGCTCCAGGACATGTTCAAATGGTTAAGAATGAAGCTGATTGGAGAAGTGTAGGAAGAAAAGTGCCTGGGTTATCTATCACAAACAGCCAATAAAGTCGGCTCCTCTAGTTTCTCCTTTGGGAGATGACTCATTGAAACTGGGCTGCCAAGATCTATTTCTTCAATGTGAAAATGATGTACCAAGCCTCTCCTTCCCACCCCCCCCCCCTTTTTTTTTCCTTCTGTCAAGATGGAGCCCAAGCTAGAAACAAATAGAAGTCTGCTCCTGGCCAAGAAGCTGGTCCTACTGGCAGATGACCTTTTGCCAACTGTACCTGCCCTTTTGCAGAAGCAAAAATGGATACTGAGTTGGATTGCTTTATTTTTAATTTGGTTCTATAATCTCACTCTCCGATAATGCCTTCTTTTTGTGAGACTGGGGAGATGATGTCTCATAGAGCCTCTGATGTTTTCCTTAAGGATTGATGGGCAGAATCTGCAACAAAAATGTCAGAGTTGGCAGTAAATGGATTCTCTGGGAGGAAGAAGCACTGCTTGCCCACATGAGATCATTAAACCAAGCCAGCTGTTCAAATCTTTTCCAAGGTGTTTTATGAGAGAAACATCATTAACTGGAGGGAGTGCATCTAAGTATGATGGTATGTGTCCCTCCAGATAGGAAACTAGCCCTTTTGCCCCTGAAACTTAAAACTTGCCACTAGAAACACAGAACTCTGTCTCAAGAACTGGGCCCTGAAGGTTAAAACAACTTGCTTAATTCTGCTACTTTCCCCAGTACTGGTGTTTGGTAAAGATAATAATGTCACCTGAGGGGACCATGGTCAACCCTTGGGCCCAGAATTATCTTTCACCATCTGCCCTTCGTCTTGTTCTTTTAGGTGTTTTTCCTGACTTCTAAAATTAAGATATTGAGCAACTTGACAGGACAAAAAAAGATCTAATGAATAATGATAAGACTTCGAACTTGGTAAATGGTAAATATTTGACTGGACCTGGGACAGGGTCTTCTGCCTAGTCAGTGTTTAGTAAGTGTTTGTTGCACTGATGTGAACTCTGAACCATATCACCCCAACCATACATGTATTTTTAATAATATTTTATTTCCTCCCAATTACATGCAAAATATTTTTTAATTTTCATCAGTTTTTAAAAAAATGTTGAGTTCCAAATTCTATCCCTCTCTCCTTCCCTCCCTACTCCTACTCCTTGAGACAATACGCAATCTGATATAGGCTATACATGTACAATCATGTAAAACATTTCAATATTTTATGTAAGAAGACATGAAAAGAGGAAAGAAAGAAAAAAGAAAGAAAGAGAAAAAGGAAGGAAGAAAGGAAGGAAGGAAGGAAAGAAGGAAGGGAGAAATAGCATTCTTCAGTTTGTATTCAGTCCTAAGTTCTTTTTCTGGAGATGGATAGCATTTTTCATCATGAGTCCTTAAGGATTGTCTTTGATCATTACATTGCTGAGAATAGCTACGTCTTCATCGTACAATATTGCTGTTACTGTGTACAATGTTATCTTGGTTCTGCTCACTTCACTTTGTATGATTTCATATAAGTCTTTCCAGATTTTTCTGAAATCATCCTGCTTATCATTTCTTATAACATACATGCATTTTTATGTACTTGTGATCAGCATGGATGTACTCTCTCATCCATGATCCCATGATCTGTTTTTAAAAATTCAGCTAAAAAAGAATTCAGCTAAATTCACTAGGCATTTAGAGTCAGGTGCCAGAAACTGTGCAAAGGGGCTGCCAGCATCCAAAACAAAAATGATACAATCCCTTTAACTCTAGGAGCTTCCATTCTGTGATCACATTATTTCATATAAAAATTTCCCTTATTGAATTGTCCCATACTTGGCATTTTAAATGGCATAGGCAGCTGGCCCTCTGATAACAGAAAACAGTCCGTACTTTAAGATTTTCCAGTGACATTTTTGGTCTCCTTGCTTTTCCGTGCACACAGTGTCCCTCTCTCAATTTTGTGCATTTTCTCTGGCTGTCCTAGATGCCTGGAGTGTTCTCCCTCCCTCATCTCTGCCTCATGGTTTCCCTGGTTACCTTCAAATCTCAGCTAAAATCCTACCTTCTGTAATAAGGCTGTCCCAGTCCTCCTTAATTCTATGGTAGTGCCTTCTCTCTGAGATGACCTCCAACATACATTTATCTGTCTTAATCATATTTAGAGTTTGCAGAGTCTGGTCATTGGCATTGTATGCCAGGATCTCTGGGGTTGGCAGCTTGTCCACTGTGCTAGCTGTGACTGTTGTTCCCTGGGTTCTGGGGCTGGCATTTTGTCTCCTGTGCTGGGGCTGGAGGCCTTCTACTGGCCTCCATTAGAGTGTGATATGCTTGAGAGCAGGGGCTGTATTTTGTCTTTTTTCTTTTGTATCCCCAGCACTCAGAACAACGCCTGGCACACAGTAAAACCTAAATAAATGCTTTTTGACTGACTTTTCTATCTTGCCCTCTACTGTTACAACTTTTGAGAAGGATAGGTTACTTTCTTGGTACAATGAGGAACAAATAACATTAATGGAAATTAATTGTGATTATACCTATTCACTTATGATTTGATTGATTTCTAACTGTCTTGACTAACCTTGGACTCAGTAGACTTGAATTTTAGTCCTAGCTCCATACCATATATGATTTTAAGCAAGTCACCTTGTGAACACACATTTATAAAGCAATTACTACGTGCCAGGAAGGGTGCTAAGAACTTTACAGATATCGTCTCATTTGATCCTCACAATAGTCTTAAGAAGTAGGTACTATTGTGAACTTTATTTTACAGTTGAGGAAACTGGGGCAAAGTTTAAATGACTTTCCCAAAGTCACAGGGCTAGTAAGTGCCTGAGATTAGATTTGAACTCATGTCTTCCTGACTTCATGCCCAGTCTTTGGTCCACTTTGCCCCCTAGATGTCTCGCCTAGAAGCCTCTCTGGGCTTTAGTTTCTTCACGTATAAAATGAGAAGATTAAACTATCAAGGTCAGAGAACTTGAATTTTCTTGATCACTATACTTCAAGATAAATGGTTTCTTCTGTAATCCTAGGTGTTTTATGCATTTGAAAACATCATTTAGAAAGAGGCCCATACGCTTCACCACATTGCTAAAGGGCATATATTGTCTACAGTTATTTTAAGTGGAATTTCTCTTTTTATCTCTTCTTGCTGATCTTTGTTGGTAACATATAGAAATGCTGATGATTTATATGGGCTCATTTTACATCCTGCAACTCTGTTATAGTTGTAGTTGTTAATTATTTCAAGTAGGTTTTTGGTTGATTCTTTAGGATTCTCGCTCTAAGTACACCATCATATCATCAGCAAAGAGTGATAGTCTTGTTTCCTTATTGCCTAGTCTAATTTCTTCAATTTCTTTTTATTCTGTTTTTGCTATGACATTTCTAGTACAATATTGAACAAAAGAGGTGATAATGAGCATCCTTGTTTCACCTCCAATCTCATTGGGAAGACTTCTAGTTTATCCCCACCACTTGCTGATTCTAGATACATACTACTTATTATTTTAAAGAAAGTTCCACTTATTCCTGTGCTCTCCAGTGTTTTTAAAAGTAATGGCATGGTGTATTTTGTCAAAACCTTTTTCTGTATCTATTGGGATAATCATATGATTTCTGTTGGTTTTGTTTTTGATATGGTAAATTATACTAATAGTTTTCCTAATATTGAAGCAGTCCTGCATTCCTGGCATAAATCCCACTGGGTCATAGTGTATTATCCTGGTGATAAATTGCTATAATATCTTTGCTAATATTTTATTTAAAAATTTTGCATCAATATTCATTAGGAAAATTGGTCTATAATTTTCTTTCTCTGTTTTGACTTCCTGGTTTAGTCATCAGCACCATATTTGTGTCATAAAAAGAATTTGGTACAACTCCTCCTATTTTTCCAAATAGTTTATATAGTATTGGAACTAGTAATTCTTTAAATGTTTGGTAGAATTTACTTGTAAATCCATCTGGCCCTAAGGATTTTTTTCTTGGGGAGTTCATTGATGGCTTGTTCAATTTCTTTCTTTAAAGTGGGATTATTTAAATATGTTTATTTTCTCTTCTGTTAATGTGGGCAATTTATATTTTTGTAAATATTCATCCATTTCACTTGGATTGTCAAATTTATTGGCATACAGCTGGGCAAAATAGCTCCTAATTATTGCTTTAATTTCCTCTTCATTGGTGGTGAATTGACCCTTTTAATTTTTTATACTGGTAATTTGCTTTTCTTTTTTCTTTTTTTAAAAACATCAAATTAACCAAAGGATTATATATTATGTTTTTTTTCCCATAAAACCAGCTCTTAGTTTTATTAGTTCAATAGTTTTCTTATTTTCAGTTTTATTAATCTCTCCTTTGATTTTTAGAATTTCTAATTTGATACTTAATTGGGGATTTTTAATTTGTTATTTTCTAGCTTTTTAAATTGTATGCCCAATTCATTGATCTGCTCTTTTTCTATTTTATTTATGTAAGTATTTGGAGATATAAAATTTCCCCTAAGTACAGCTTTGACTGCATCCTATACATTTTGGTATGTTGTGTCATTATTGTCATTCTCTTTGATGAAATTATTGGTTGTTTTTATGATTTGTTGTTTTAGGATTAGATTATTTCATTTCCTGTTAATTTTTCATATAACCTTTCCAAGGCCCTTTATTACATGTAATTTTTATTGTACTATGCTCTGAAAGGATACATTTAATATTTCTGCCTTTCTATATTTGATTGTGAAGTTTTTATGCCATAATAGATGGTCAGTTTTTGTGTTGGTACCACATACCACTGAGAAAAGGGCATATTCCTTTCTATCTCCATTAAATTTTCTCCAAAGATCTATCATATCTAACTTTTCTAAAATTCTGTTGACTTGATGTCTCATAAAGTCATTAGCTTCCACGTGCCCAATTCTAAATTTTAAGGAATTATTTTCTTCAGTTAACTGGAGTACAAAGTACTTCCTTTTTCCATTTGATCAATTCTACTTTTAAAGGAGTTGTTTTCTCCATTTGTCTTGGTAGTAGCAAGTGAAGGGTGTGTGGCACCAGCTTGTCATCATGGCAACTGAGACTGAGGCTGGGGAACCCAGGAAGGGGAAGAATACAGATCTATATATGTATAATATATAACACATATTATGTGTGTATAGAGAGAATGCAGAAAACTGCCACTTCACAGTAACTCATGAGCTTCAACCCTCTCAGCACCCACCACCACAAAGCCAACTAAAGGAATTGTTTTCTTCAGTGGATCACCCCCAGCCCCGCCAAAAAACAATTCTACCGATGGTATTTTTTTGGAGTTGTTTTCTTTAGTTAATTTTTGTGCTTCCTTTTCAAAGTCATTGACTTTTCTCATAATTCTCTTGCATCTCTCATTTCTTTTCTGAATTTTTCCTCCAGCTCTCTTACTTGATTTTTAAAATTTCTTTTGAACTCTTCCAAGAGGACATTTTTGATTTGAGACCCATTCATATTCCCGTTTAGGGCTTTGCATGTAGGGATTTTGACATTGTTGTCCTCTTCTGAATTTATGTTTTGATCTTCTCTGTCACCGTGGTAGCTTTCTACAGTCAGGGCTTTTTTTTTTTTGCTCATTTTAAAAAGTTGAGCTCTGCTCCTAGGGCACAGGGGGCACTCCTCCAAACTTCTTGCATTGGGTGCCAAAAGTCTGGTCACTACCTTTTTGTGTCAGGACCTCTGGAGTTGGCAGCTTGCCCACTGTGCCAGGGTGGCTTGGTCTAGTTGTGCCTGTTGTTCCCTGGGTTCTGGGGCTGGCAGTTTGCCTGCTGTGCTGGGGCTGGAGTCCTCACAGCTGGCCTTCTGAGCCAGAACCATGGGGGCTCAGTTGCTGATCTGTACTATGGCTAAGAGCCTTTCACTGTCTTGCCAGAACATTACTTGCCCTGGGCTGCACTCTCCTTTTACCCAAATGAGACAGATCTTTCCTGAAGTCCTAAGTTATCCTAAGCTGGAAAATTGTTTCACTCTGTCTTTTTTTGAATTCTGTCACTCCAGAATTCTTTTTAAAGCCTTGATTTAACATTGTTTTTGAGGGAAAATGGGGAGAACTCAGGCAATTTCCTGACTCATTTTTGCCATCTTGGCTCTGCTTCTCCAAGAGCCCCATGATATAAAAAAAAAGATTAAGAACCTCCAAATGAGATGATTTCTAAGGTTTCTTCTAGTTCTAGTGCCCAAAAATTTTATCCTATATATGACATGTATATGCTATTAATGTTATGGGTTTTTTCCTTAGTCTTTCCTTTATCAGAGAGCATTTATTTTCCATTTTTTGCCCTTATAAACAGAATTGCTGTGAATACCATGTGGGGAATGGGGACCCCAAGAATCCCCTACCCAGAAACATTTAAAGTCAGAGGTATCTTGAGGAAGGAACAGGAAATTTTTTTTTCTCTTCCCCTGAGGGAAGAGGGTGGTCCTCTCCATGGTAGATCAGGGAGAGGATGAGTATCACAGAAAACAGAACAAGAATTTATACCCTAATGCAGTCAAGCCTCCTCCCCCCTGCTATCCCTTCTCCCATTGGCTGAGAGGCAGGCTTACAATCTGAGCTTGAAAATCTCTCCTAAAGATAAGGAACAAAGAAGCCTACCACTATCACCTATTGCAGTGGTTCTCAACCTTCCTGATGCTGCAGCCCTTTAATACTTATATGTGGGTGTATCTGCATGTGGGCAGACCCACCTGGAGATAGATAGAAGAGCGATGTCTTTGTTCCTAAGACTGTCGGAAATATGTGTTTTCCAATGGTCTTAGGCCACCCCTGTGAAAGGGTCATTTGACCCCCAAAGGGGTCTCTACCCACAGGTTTAGAACGACTGCCCGATTGGCTGGGAGACAAGCTCAAGTCTCAGCTCGAAAATCATTCCCAATGGCAAATAACATGGAAGCCTGCCACTATCCCCCATTGGCTGGGAGGTAGGCAGGGAACCAGGGTACCATTCATGCCCTTATTTGGCAAATGCTAAAGCAAGGGAGGGGGATGGGGAAAAAGTCACCAGCAAGGTTGGAGGTTTAAAACTCCTAAAGGGCCTAATGCTGATAAGGATGTAGCAAACAAAGGTGGAGGCTGAAAGACTCCTGAAGAAGTCTGATGCTGATATGGCAGCAGTAAAGAGTGGTAGGGAAGAAGGGGGAAGGATGAAGCCAAACTCCAGCTTGCTTCCACAAAACTTATGGGCTGAAAAGTTTCACTTTTCCCGTTCAATATCTTACACAAATTTTTGTTTTTCACCTTTTGTGTTACTTCTTTAATGTATAATCCCCAAAGTGGAATTACTGAATCAAAAGACAGGATCATAGATTGATAGCTTTTCTCAGATTGCATTGTAGAAAAATCCAGCTAAATTACAGTGCCACTAGTAACGTATGGGAGCCAACATTCTTACATCTCTTCCAATATTTGTTCTAGATTTTAATTTGTTTTTTCTGATCTTAGCAGTACTACCTTAAAGTTGTTATAATTTAGCAACTTTCTTTTAACTTCTCTGGAGGCCATGAGGAATTGCCATCTGTATCACCCTGTGAGTAAGCTGTTCATCTCTTTTGGCCACATACAGAGTAGCATCTGGTTATAGACTGTGGATATCTAGATAGGTAATCTATTCTTTATCTGCCTTGGTCAGTAAGCTTTGATGGATGAGATTTCCACACCCTTTTATACACAGTTTGTTAGCAGGGCCCCAGTGCTCCGGTTTGTTTGCCCATTATCAGAAAGAGAGCAGGAAGGGCACAGTTTCTTGACCTTCAGTCTCTTTGAAGTTTGAACAGGAGACATTGGCATGCTTACCTGGCAGAGAACTTGTGATTTCAGTATTCCAGCGAAATCCCAGGATAGAGTTAACCTCATGCGCTTAGGGCTCTAAAAACATGATATTTCCATTTCCTCTCCTTCAGACCTCAATGAGCAGTGTCTAAGAATTTCCTTTTTCTCCTATAGAGAGGAATATTCCCCCCTTGAATATCCACATGAAGAAATTCTCAGAATTCATCTATTCACTTAAAATTTTATTGGTTTCTGATGTTTTGGTTTGTCTTTCTTATTCTTTCTTTCCATTTCTTTCTCCCCTGAAGTCCTGATCTAACACCTCATTGCAATATGAAAGTAGCCTCGATTCTTGTGGTCTACTCTAGTGGAAGACAAGCTCTGACAGGTTTTACCAAGCTGGAAATATTTTAAGTTCAGGCCAGGCCATGGACTATGTGTCTTTGATCATTCCAGCCCAGCTAAATTGAGTGAGACTCATCACTCAAAGGTTGGCCTACAGGTGAGGAATTTTTTCAGTCACAGTGACTCATGCAATCCTGCCCCAAAGCATGCAAAAGAGGGGTGTTATATTATGTGTTCTTGAAGTATTTACTGAAGGAACATAAGCTCCTTGAGGGCAGAGACTACTTCATTTTAGTCTTTGTATTCCCGGGGCACCTAGCAGCGCTTATCCCATAATAGGCATTTAATAAAATCTGATTGATTGATTGCTTATCTAAGGCTCCTCAGTGGCAGTGTATAGAAAGTTGGACTTGAAATCAGGAAGACCTTAGTTCAAGTCCTTCCTCAGTTGTTGTTTGTCCTTGTTTTTTTTTCCAAAGAGGACCAACAACATCACTAGGATGTCTTGAGTCATGCTGGAATTGGGTTTAGGTGAGGTACAGTAGTACAAAGTCATCAGCCTTATTCTATCTTCCAGAGTCATCGAAGTCCAGTGGCGAGACAAAGTTAAGACAACTGGAGATAACCCAGGATTCAGTAGATGACTTTAGCGAATCTGATGTCTGACCAAGCTCTAGTCGTGCCATACTGCCTGCTTCCATTGCCTTCTTGGCCATTGGAACAAATTGTTCTCATCTGTCCATTCTGCCAGGGGAAGTCTTCTCATGCTAGGAGTAGACAAATGCTTAACTCACTGATGGGTTCAAGACCTGTTGGTTACCCTCAACCTGGTTTAGCCCTTCTGCTGAGATAGTTTGCTGGGTATAGCCACTGTTCATGATACAACTTCTTGGAGCCACAGATGAAAGCTGAGTTCCAGGTGAACACCAAAGGTGGATGAACAAACAGTCCTCTTACCAGAAATGCTAGTTCTCTCTGAACACCTACACTCTTCTTCAGATAGTCACTGAATGTGTGACCCTATGTGGTCACTAAACCTGTGACTGCTTCAGTTTCCTTGTCTATCAAATGGGGATAATGAAAGCACCTACTTTATAGGGATGTTGGAAAGATCATGAAACATTTGTAAAGCACTTCGTAACTCTAAGTGCTATATAAATGCTAACTATCCTTATTTTTGTTGATTTGTTATCCTTTCAACACTTCCAATAAATCTCTGGGTCCTAAATGTTTTTGGAGTCACTGGTCCTGTTGTTTAACCATGAAACCCATGTTTCTCGTTCTTATAAAATTCTAATCTCAAAGCAAAGACTGTTCTAAAGCTTTCTCTTTGGCCTTTCCACTGGGTAGCAGCTCCAACTGAGAAGCTAAGCTTGGGATGGAGGAAGAACAGATTTGGAAAAGGAATTTCCAGTGCTTCTGAATGTTCCAGCACTTTTGAATGTTCACTATTAGCACAAATTAGAATCACCATTTTATATAGAAATCAGGATGTAGTAGAACTCCTGCCTAGCAACTTACCTAGTGTTTGGGGAACACAAAAGGGAAATGATCCCAGACTCATAACAATATCATTTCTAGACCTAAGAAACATACTCTTCTTGATGAGGTATAGGCTCTGGAAACTCCCTTGAATCTTTCCATTGGATCTGGCATTTGCCTAAGGTGGTATCAGTGGTAGTTCCACCTGGGTGGCTTCTTTGGCTGCTGCCAAAGAAGCCCTTAATTTCTTGGGTACTCAATTGGGTACTTAATTTCTTGGGTCTCCTTGAACAAAATCCAGACAGCATGACAGTCCATAAAGTATCTGGGCCACAAACTAATGCCCACCTCTTGCTCTTTAATTTCTGAGAGGAAAAGGACAATGCTGTCTATTCCTATTCTAGCCACTAAGAAACAACTTTGAACTTTTCTAGGCAGGGCTGGGTTTTGTTATTGCTAAGCCTCTCTATGACTCTACTCAAGGCCCTGACTCATTCCCTCTAGAGTGGGGATCTGACCAGGCTAAAGCTTTTGAGACTCTGAAAGCTAACTTGCCTACCACTCCAGCATTAGCTCTACCCAGTCTAGAAAAACCTTACACTCTGTATGTTGATGAAATTTTGTGTCTCTTTGGTCCTTGTTTGCTTAACCTCCTTGGCAGGTTTGTCTCTTCCAGGGTTCAAGCCATCAGCTTCCAGGTGACTGCTCAGGCTATGTACCCCCTGAATGGGACCCAGAGAGGTGGGGACAGCTCTATGTCCCTTGCCAGCAGGGAGTATTTTCAGAAGCTGTAACCTTCACCCTTTACCCCAAAGGAATTTGGGTCCTATTTTTTTGAGGGGGGGAATGATGGTGTATAGGCTCTGGGAATCCCCTTGAATCTTCCCACCAGATCTGCCATTTGCCTGAGGCCATAAGTCTTCCATTATCACTATGACTGAATCCCTGTTACCCTTAACCTATCCTAGCCCTCCATTGTCTTTTACCTCGGGCTGTTTCCCATCTTTGATCCCATCAAAATCCCATTCTGTTGGTTCCTAGAGTCTAACCTCAGTCACTGCAAGATCCTCCCTAGACTCCTCCTCAGGTTCCTGCCTGGACCCCTCCTTCCATCACCCCAGACAACTAGAGCACCCCTAGATCCCTCCCACAGTCTCTCTGTATATAAGATCCATTTTGCCTCCATGAAGGGGCTCAGATTCATTCTAGCTGAGATTGAACCTGGCCTCCCTGGTCAATACAAGCACCGCAAATGATTAGGCTCTTTAAGAGTCTATCCAATATGGCAAATCTTTAATAAACTTTGCTTTATTTTGGCTGAGAGAAGGCTTGAGTCGAATTTATTTGGCAGGACCCAGCATGTCCGTATTGTGAGATCTCAAGCACCCCTAAACCCCAAGCCTCAACATTCTGACTTTCTCTTTCATTTTTGCTTGGGGGTCCAGCACTTAAATTTATATTATTGTCTTGAAGAGTGCAAAGTTTGAATCAAATCAGTGATTCTTTCAGAGGCATCCTGGCTTAATGGATAGAGAATTGACCTCAAAACTAGGAAAACCTGGGTTCAAGTTCTGCGCTTTAACATACTGGATATGAGACATTGGACAAGTCTAACCTCATAGGTAACTTTCTAAGACTACTGACTGCAGAAAAGGTGCCCATCTACCAACTTGTAGAAGGATTTTTTAATGGGATACTCCCTTGCTGTTGTTGCTTAGCCATGGCTGACTCTTCATGACCCCATTTGGGGTTTTCTTGGCAAAGATAATGGAATAGTTTTCCATTTCTTTCTCCAGCTCATTTTACAGATGAGGAAACTGAGGCAAATAGGGTTAAGTGACTTGCCCAGGGTCACATGGTAAGTCTCTGAGGCTAGATTTGAACTCAGGGTCTCCTGATTCTAGTCCAGGCACTCTATCCATTAAACCACCTAGTTCTGCAGTACTCCTTACACTATACTCCTTACACTTTTGAAATCAGAGCCTTTTGTGTTCATAGAAGTTAAACTAAAGTTAAGTTACTAAGAAAGATACTGTTTCCCTTAATTTCCAGGACCCCTTTCCTGGCAATTTGATTTTCCTCTGATAAGACTCCTTCTTAGTATCTATTTAAGAAAAATAGTTTATTCTCAGGAAGCAAGGGGTGAGTCAATGTCTTCATTCACTCAGTGATCCAGAGCATTTCCAAGTTGGCTGCAGAGTTCTTAGCTTCTGGTAATATAGACATCCATAAATGATGGTGATTAGAAAAAAATTTAGAGGAAGGATGATTTTTTGCTCATTTGCATATTTTAAAATAGAGGTGTAATGATGGGGGAAATAACAAATGGCAACTGTTCTACTGTTTCTTTAATTACTCCAAATTAAGATGTTGCAAATATGTGATTTCACACACTGACATTTGATTTGTGTTCTATCCTTGACAAATATGTTAGGGAAAGAATTAATTACTGTAGGTTAAAAGGCACTGAAAAAATGAGGGATTTTCAGAAGACCAAGCAAAGGAATGTTTATGTATCTTTATTCTAGGAGCATGTATTGCAGTTACATTTAGTAAAACACTGTGGGAACCTCACTGGCCAAGTTATCTTATTAAGGATTCCAAGTTTTTTTCCCCCTACCCTCATAAAAAGTCTCTTTGGAGTTTTCTGAGTTGATTAGTCCTCAGGTAAGAGGAAATGGGGCAGCTAGGTGTTACAGTAGATAGAGTACCAGACATGGAGTCAGGAAGACCTGAATTCAAATCCAGACTCTGACACTTACTAGTTGTGTGATCCTGGACAAGTCACTTAACTCTTTATGTTTCTTCATCTGTAAAAATGAGCTGGAGAAAAAAATGGCAAACCACTTCAGTATCTTTGCCAAGAAAACCCCAGCTGAACAACAACAAAAAGAAGAAATAGTTGCTGAAAGTTCCTCCTTGTCATTATACAATGTAAGATCCTCGAGGATAGGAGCTATTTGTGGGTACCCTCCCCCCCGCTTTGTATATGCATAGCGTAGGCTGGCATATGGTAAGTACTTGAATGCTTCTTGTGGAATCAACCATACACTAGCAACAGTATCTGAGGTTAAATGTGTTTAGTTTAGCAGGAAAACTCACTACTTCCTCTTGGATGGAGAGCAGACCCACTCCCTCCTGACTTTTCTCTTCAACTCTCTGGGTGCCCATGCTTTCATCCTATTCCTCACTCAAAAGTAGATGAGTACTTTTCAAACTTCTGGGAAACAGTAGGAAAGTCAAATTTCCAGAAGATGGAAGCCTTCCCAGGAAGTTTCTTTCTATCTACCAAGAAAGACTCTTTACCCCTAAAGCAATTGTTTTAACTCAATTATGCCCAGGGGGAACCTATCAAGTTAGGATTTACTTAGCTGAATCTTTTTTCTGCTTTAGGAAAAATTTTGGAATATTATAATAGGATTCTCTTTCACTTTGCTCTGGAGCCCCTGTTGGAGATGACCCCAACTTTTCTGGTAATCTACTTTTTTTGTCTCTTTATGTCCTCTGAATGTCCTCTATTGCTGTCCTTTTTAGCAAAAAATATTTAATGAAACAGATTAGCAAGATATTAATAAGTAACTGAATCAAGCATTAATCATGCTATGTACCTATCCCCCAAAAGATATTTCCACATGGCTCCCAATTAACTCCTTGCTTTTCCTAACAATGATGGAAGGTCACAATACCAATTCATTCCTGGAAAAGTGTTAGAGAAACTCAGATCAGTGACAGTTTTGGGAGCATTGGCTCCTGGGTAGGGCAGTTTTTGAAGCTTTTAGAGAGTCCTGCTGACTTCTGTAGCAGCAGCAGTACCCTGGAGTGTGGTGACCTCAGTGTGGCAATCTAAGATATACTTTTTGGTACTGCAGTTGCCTTTAGCGTCAGCATAGACTAGCCATGGCTGTCATCTTACCTTCTTTCTCTTTCTTCTTTATCTTTGCACCAGCCAGCCTAGTGAGATTCTATAGACTTTTACATTATAAGAGGATCTATCTAATCAGTGTATTTATAGGATTATAGTTAAAAAAAAACTTCATTAGAGTCATTTTTGGTCTCAGGCATCAAGGGAACATGGGATCTATGCACAGATACATCCCACCCTACCCACTAACCCCCCATAGTAGAAACAATAATCTAACTAATGCTTCTATGCAAGTTAAGCTAGTTTTTCCTTAAAAGATACTGAAACTATCCTTAAGATGTGATTGGTTCAGAGGACTAAAGGTTAAAGCTACTGCTGTCTCTTCTTGGACTCTTGAGTAAAAACCACCATAAGGATCTCCAAATATCCTCTCTGATTCTTGGCTGAAGGACCACCATGGGCAATTCAGACAAGGTAACATTGCTTAGCTGAATTAACTCACAGTATGCTCAATGCATATTTTTGTTGAATATCTTTCTCCTGCTATGGCTAAGTAAATCTTCCTTTATTTACTGATGAGTGACTGACAAATGTCCCATTTCATTCTAATATCAAACATAAATTACCCTGGGACTGTTCTGAGTCAAACAACAAAGGCAATGATGTAAAAATATCAAGGAATTCGTCTAAATGATATTAGTCAGGGGCAGAGATGAACGCTAGAATAGATTAGGCCTAAATAGGTGAAAATAAAAATAGAACCTAGAGAAAGATAGGTAGACTGAACTAACGAGAGTACGATAGCAGACTTGAAAACAGGAATATGCTTTCTCTCTCTTCTTTGTCTTCCATTTGTTTGGTTTTCATTGAAATGTGTGTGTTTGAGGGGGGGGTTGTTTTTATTTTTGTTTTGTTTTTTGTGGATGAGGGGTTTGGGGGAGGGAAGATATTCTGAATTAAGGGAAGCAGGAAAGGTAGGTGTAACTCTATAGTTTTATATGCTTAGCCTGAGTTCATGTGGAAGAATCTCTTGAAGGAGACTGAGCAGGAAAGGGGACCTTGTTAGTCAATGTGGATGGAGCAGATATTTTGTGTGACTTGGAACACTCCTAAAAGCATGATATCTCATAGATAATAGCTCGGTGGCCCAGCAAGTAGAGTGCCAGGCCTGAAATCAAGAAGACCTACGTTCAAATCTGCCCTCAGATACTTACCAGCTGTGTAACCCTGCTAAGTCATTTAAGCTTTGATTGCTCAGAGGATCTGTGTAAGAGAGAAAAATGAGACTGTTGAGATGGAGTTTGGGTGCTCTTTGTGAAAGACCTTTAAGCCTAGACTAGGGTAACTGGGCTTCTACCCAAGCCTGGAGTGTTTTGGTAATGTATGGAGAAGAATCTGGACTGCAGTGAGAATGCTGAGTACCACATGATGCTGCATATTTATATAAGGTACATTCAGTTTTAGAAAGAACTTCTTGGGAGAGAGACATGTCATTCCAGAGACACATATGGAGGGAGAGGCTACAGATAAGTAGGGGAAACTGGCTCCTCAACATGGTTTTGATTTCTTACTTGTCTCCTTATAAACTGCTAGAATTGACCTCCTTAAGAGAGATCATATCATCTTTCTTGGTTTGAGCTGAGACATTTTCCCACTCCCAGCTAGAGAGCTTATTCATTCTTGCATACTTTCCGGTGTATTTTAATCTATAGAACTTTTCTGGTTCCTGTTTGCTGTTTTCTTAGATAAATGAGATAAATCACTATTCACTATTTGAAATGGTCTTTTGTGTAACCAGCATTTGGTAAGAAGTAGCTAAATTGGTCAGTGTAAGCTAAGAGTGACTCTCCCCCCTGAAGAGCAACCAGGAAAAAGGATTTTCTTCTGAACCAGACACACATTTCTAGACTAGACAGATTTGGGGCGGGGTGGGGGGGGGGGAGCAGGGAGGAGAGTTGAGGGAAGTGAGGGAGGGGAAAGATAGAAATAATTCTAGTCTTATCTGTATGAGAGAGTAAACAAGAGTTATTATTCTGCTGTCATTCTTGGAGCATACCTACACCTTTGCCCAGAGAGCATGCTGGCAGTAAAGAGACATTTCCTCCTCTACAAAGAGGCTGAACAGGCTTCAGATCACCTCTATCCAAGCCACCCACAAGCTACATCTATACATATATACAACCTATGTGGGCATATTTATCTTACATGTAGACATACATACCTTGCCATAAATTCAGAGTTATTCAGATATTAATATAATACAAGGAGGTAAGAGAATTTGAATCAATATGGTTTAGTGAATAGAGTAGTGTGGCTCTAGAGAAAGGAACATTTTGTAATAGTACATAACTTCCCTGAGCTCAGTTTCCTCATCTATAATATGAGGTTGGGCTATGGTTTTTAAGTCTCTTTAATTTATGATCCCATAGTTCTGCAAGACAAAGCTTATTTATCCTTATTGTTCGTACTTTTCCACACAGCCCAACCAATTTCTTCTCTCACTATCCACCAAAAAAAGGTCTTGCATTTGTGACAGTGATTTTAGCCTAGCTGTCCCTTCATTGCCATCACTAAGGGGGTGGTGGTGGAGGAAATGGAATAATAGCTGTGGTGTAAGGGAAAGAAGGCTGCCTGTTAGATGTTAGAGGAGCAGGTCCAACCCTTGTGTCTGATACTTATTGTTTTGGGCAAGATACCTCATCTCTTTGTGCTTCAAAATGTAATGAGGGAGTTGGACTAGTTGGCTTCTGATGTCCTTTCTGGGTCTTGATGATCCCATGACACTATCTTCTCCAGTATGTTTTTTTGTGCTTGTCATATGTACCAAGAGATGACCTTGACCCTTAGACTGACCTTGCCCACAACTTAGTTGATGAGCATGATTTAAAGAAAAGTCGTGCAACTTGAATTGAGGCTACAAAGCAGTATTTCAATGAGCCACACAACCTTTGATGTTTACCTTTTATTCCATGGCACACAAGGAGGGGCTGGCTAAGCATTCAGGTAGGGAAGGGAGTAGCTCATGCTAGTGAAAATGAAAGGGTGGTCTGTAAAACATAAATTCATTTGAACCAGACTTGTCTATATGTCAGTTAATATCTCCTGATGAATTGTAAGACTGCATGAATATCCTGTCTTCAATTTTCCTCTTTCACTCCTAGGACAACTTGTCCTGAGATATTTATCCCTGACCTCAAATCACTGATCTGACACTGTCATTTCACCAACAGCAAGGAGATTGGTATAGCTTAGAGGAGAAATTTTATGTCTGATAATTGAGCTATATTTCTAGGGGAATATTCTTTATTATAATTTGTTGTTGAGTTCTTTCTTAATTAATATGCCAGGATATGATGCTATCTAGTTTATTTTCCTCATAAAATCTCTGTTTAGACAATTTTATTATTAACCCTGTTCTTTCTGAGAGGAGGACTTTTAATTCCTCCTTGAGAGCAATGAGTTTCTCCTACAAGGTCCCATCTGTTTTCTTTTGATGCTGCATTTCCATTTTAATGATGTCATATTCCAATTTATTATCCTTTCACATTTTTTTCTCCTCCCTCCCCTTCTTCCCCTAACCCCATGCAAAGACTTAGATGATACCACTTCTCCTTCCTCTTGCACCTCCACGTTCAGGTCAGTAAATTTTTAGAAATGAAGCAAAAAGAAGTTACACCTGTTTCACCCTAGACAGCATGGAACTCTCCTAATTCCACCTTTTTCAGTTCAGCAATAAAAAATAAAACATAAACTTTGCATTTGTCTTTCTTGGAAGTAGTGAGAATTTTCTTTAAAAACCAGTGTTGTTTTTAAAGCAACTTGTTGATGCTTCCTTCTACCAGCAAATACAGCCCCAAACTTGTTATTTATTCAATACTTTTATATCTACAGCTATCAAATAATAGCCCTTTAAAAATGCCCTTTAAAAATGAACAGACTGCATCAAGCCAAAGGCTCATTTGTACCTGACATCCCATAAGAATATCCTAAGTATGCTGGAGCCAAGCCCCAAATATTTTCCCATCAAAAAAGTGATTCATTTAAATTTTACCATGAGTATTATTACAAAAGGGCAGCTAGGTGGCGCAGTGGATAGAACACTGGGCTTGGAATAAGAAAGAGTCATCTTCATGAGTTTAAATTTGACCTCAGACACTTACTTACTATCTATGTGACCTTGGGCAAGTCACTTAACCCTGTTCACCTCAGTTTCCTCATCTCCTCAAAATGAGCTGGAGAAGGAAATGACAAACCACTTCAGTATCTTTGCCAAGGAAACCCCAAATGGGGTCACAGAGAGTTGGACATGACAGAAAAACAACTGAACAACAATGATTACAAAACCATCCTTCTGAGAAAAATTTACATTTTTGGGTGATAATCTTCACTTAATTCCCTCTTTCTTCTTGTCCTCTTAGAGCAGATTTTAAGCAGATGCCATTATACCCATCTTTGGAATTTCTTCATATTTTGATTATTTAAAATTTTAAAAACAGGCACTTTTGGACAGGGGGTAAAGGGGTGGTTCTTTGCAAACATGGATGATTTCCTCTCCCATTTAAACTAAGTTAAGACATTTCCTGTATTCTAAGCTTTTGTGAGGAAAAGAGAGAGAGGAAGGGGCAAAAGGCAGTACTATGTAGTCAATAGCACCCGGTCTGCATTTTCACTTTGCAAAAGTGTGGGGCATAGACAAGTCACAGCCACTAGAAAGAGAAGCATGGTGGAAGATTAGGGCATGCATTTGTAGTACAAGGTCTTGGGTCTGAATCCTGTCTGGTAACTTACTTTGTCCCTGAGGGCAAAACACTACTCCTGTGCCTCAATTTCTAGGGTCAATGCCAGCTCTAATTCTGTTTTCTTGTGCATTCTGAGGCTCACATAGGTTAAAGGTTAAATTACTACAGTTCAGACACTTAATACGTTCTAGTTGTGTTACCTTGGGCAAATCACTTAACCCCAATTGCCCTGCTTTTCCCCCTCTAAAAAGACCAAAAAAAAATGATCATGGCATTAGGTACCCCATGGAGTTTGTGGCAAGAATAGCATTTTTTAGATCATAATGCAATGAATAAATAAGTCATTCTTATTAGAAGTAATTTTGAGAGTATTAGCTCAGAAATCCAAACCACCTTGCTGTAGCAGTAGCTTTTACCGCCCACCTTAGAACTCATATCTGGTCATCAAGACTTCTATCTAAAACCACACATTCATTTTCTCTTGACATTTATCTCTTCAGTTTCAGCTCTCCCTCACCTTTAATTCTTTGGTCTTTTTTTTTTTCAGAGAACGCCAGGGCCCATGGGTGTTTGCCCAGCAAATAGTAGCCTTCTTGTGTTGACTTGGCAAGCAAACGTGACTTTGCTGGCTTTCGTTTGAGCTTGGGGGGTTTCTGATTTGTTGAGCAGCAATGTCAGTTCCATAGATCCTTAACAACTATGTAGCACAAGGCCACTAGGTCATTTTGCCCAGCCTTTCCCCTATTAATCAAAGGTTTCATGTCTAGAGAATTCCAAGGGATAGCAGAGAAGGGTAAGCAGAAGGATGGATATTTGTACTCTCTCATTGGCTTTCGCATGGTAGCAATGGCATCCCCATGATATCTGGTCATCACATTCATGGTGTAATTCACCTACTCACTTGGGAGAACCTAGTGCCTCTCAGAATCTGCAGAGTTGAAAGAAGCCCTTTGCTAAGAAAATTTTTTCTTGATATAGTTTATTTTTATACTGCCTACTTTTTCTACTATACCTTTTCCTTATTTCCTACTACAGAGCATCCTTTATAATAAACTATGCAGGGGGTAGCTAGGTGGCACAGTGAATAGAGCACTGGCTTTGGAGTTAAGAGGACCTGAGTTCAAATCCGACCTCAGACACTTTACACTTACTAGTTGTGTGACTTTGGGCAAGTCACTCAACCCCAATTACCCTGCCTTCTCCCCTCCAAAATTAAAAAAAAAATTATGCAAAAAGAGGAAGAACAAAAATTCAGCAAAACTAGTAAATAGTTTGAAAAATTCTGATGTTAGATTCAATATTTTTGTCATTATCACATGTTGTTAAAACATAAGAAAAATATGATTTTATTTTTTAAAAATTGATTTATTTACGTTTATAATTTGATTACACATTTGCCGTGGTTCCCCCCTTCTGCAAAGAAGCAGGTAGGCAGAAGTACCTTTGACATTCCAAAGAAATATTGGATCTGTACATTATATATGGTATATGTATGTCATGTATATAGAATATACATACATATGTGCATGTGTATATCTATATATACATTTTAATATATAGATACACACATACATATGTGTGTATGTATAAACAAGTCTATAACTTAAGAGATAGTCTTTGAAAATTGCTGTGACCAAAACATGTATTCTCCAATGGCTAGTCTAATGATGAATTTTCCTAAGCTTAGGTATAGAGGTCTTTAGTCAAGGTATTGGATCCACGACTAGGCTCAGTCTTAAAGCCCTTTTAGCTTTACAGAATTTTATGTGCTACTAAAATGGCCCTCAAGAACTCAGGATCATCTCCAGGTCAAAGTGAAGCATCAGTGGAGGACTGCAACAGAGTACCAAATACCATACGGCTGAATAATCAATGATTAATTTCATTCTGAATCTAACAGTCTTACAACCTGAGTGAGATGGATATGATCCTTACCATTATTCAACATACTAATTTTGGGAATGGCATCAGATGGGATAGCTCACTTTGCAAGATGCTTCTCAGAAAATTTCATTTTCTCTTTTGCTTCTATAATGTCAGCATTGTGGGGAAGTTGTTTCAGCCTATCACATTTTTGCTTAAAATACTTGAGAATTTTGATTATACATTTGCCATATTTTGTTTGGAAGGACTATGAAATGATTTTTAAAAATCTAATGACACTACCCATTGTGCCTCAGGAAGGGTCACTGCAAGTCCAATGAGAGTTTGTTATCCTTTGAGTTTCCTCTGTGTTGGAGATTTTGTCGGTGGATGTTTGATCACAGGGTTTTGATTATTAACACTTCTTACTTTCCTGTTCTTTTAAACTTCCTGATTACTCATAATGGACCTTGGTACAAAAAGATGGATAGTTAAAAGAAGAATGTAGTTGGACAGTGATTCTCTGCAGACAATCTACCAAGACTAACACCAACTGCTTGTGTATTGTGTTATTAAATAGATTCAATGATTATTTTTAGATAAGCAAAGAGCCAACTTTTGGACCACATAAACAATTTAGACTATTATCTGATGGAAGGAACATTGATCTAGGGCTGGAAGGGACCTTACAAGTTACCTAATACAACCCCCAGGTCCTATATATCCTCTGAATGCACGCATACCTTTAGAATGATAGTAAAGGTTTGCTCTGTGTGTTTATGTGTTTAGAGGCAGCTAAGTGCTACATTGGACAGAGGCCTGGACCTGGAATCAGGAAGATCTGAGTTCAAATTCAGCCTGAGATACCTACCAGCTATGTGACCCTGGGCAAGCCACTTAACTGCTATCTGACTCAAATGTAAGATGTGGTCAATAATAATACCTACCTCCCAGGGTGGCTGATAGTCTCAAATGAGACAATACTTGTAAAGTGCAATATTTGCACAGTACCTGTAGTAAGTGTTTTATTTCCTTCTTTCTTGTCTATTACATTTTTTTTCTTTTGAGAACCTTAGGATTTCAATCCCTAGAATTCTATGAAAGATAATTTGAAAAATGTTGATATCACCTATAAGATCACAGTCATGCCATGTACCACATCATATGCCCCCAAGTCTAACTATTTTTCAGAGAAAAATGTGACAGTAACAGTTTTATAGGAGGGTTCCTGTATATCTATGATGTTCCTCAGCTAGCTAATATTCATTGACTTATTTCAAAACATCTTTTTCTACCTTAATTGGTTTGTTTATTTACTTGATGGCTTTTGTCATCATCACATGTTGTTAAAACATAAGAAAAATATGATTTTATTTTTTAAAAATTTATTTATTTACTTTTAGTTTACAACACTCAGTTCTACAATCCCTTGAGTTCCAACTTTTCTCCCCTTCCCTCTTTTCCCCCCTCTCCCAATGGTGGCATGCAATCTGATGTAGATTCTACAAATACCTTCACATTAAACATTAGGCAAGTTGTAAAGAAGAATTATAACCAATGGAGTGAACAACGAGAAAGAAGGAATGAAAGAAGACAAAATATAGAAGAGAGAGAGCAAGTAGTTTGCTTCAATGTGCCTTCAGACCCTGTAATTCTTTCTCGTTCCATTATGAGTCTTTTGGAGTTGTCTTATAACCTTGCATTTCTGAGAGGAGTCCAGTCTATCAAAGTTGGTCATCACAGATATAATGTGTCTGTAATTGTTATGAAGTTCATCTGCTTCTCATTTGTTATAGCACAATAGTATTCCATTAAATTCATATGCCACAACTTGTTTAGCCATTTCCCAGTTGATGGGCATCCCCTTGATTTCCAGTTCTTTGCCACCACAAAAAGAACTGCTATAAATATTTTTGTACATATGGGTTATTTTGCCACTTCTATGATCTTGGACTGTATTTTTTAAATTTTTTTTTATTTTTGCTTTTTTTGGAGGGAGGAGGGCAGGGAAATTGGGGTTAAGTGACTTGCCCAAGATCACACAGCTAGTAAGTGTTAAGTGTCTGAGGCCAGATTTGAACTCAGGTCCTCCTGACTCCAGGGCCTGTGCTCTATTCACTGTGCCACCTAGCTAGCTGCCCTTCCCACTTCTATGATCTCTTTGGGATACAGTCCTAGAAGTGGTATTACTGGGTCGAAGGGTATGCACTTTTTATAGTCCTTTGGGCATAGTTCCAAATTGCTCTCCAGAATGGTTGTATCAGTTCACAACTCCATCAACAATACATGAGTGTTCCAATGAAAAATATGATTTTAGTTAACAGTTACCCATAGGAAGAAATAAGCAATTTATTACTTTTCTGGAACTAATAAATATTGTTTGTCTTATCAATAGATATACATTAAATATATACTATATATACAACACGCATCATCCTTTATATTGAATTTTGCTCTTTTACCCACATTGGGGTCACATGCTTCTATTGTAATTTCTCAAAGTCTTTCCCAATGAAAAAACTTCTGCATTTTCATCTAAAGGCCCCACAGTTTTTTGGGTTGGTTTTGATGAAGACAACATCTACTAAGTAGAACTGAAAAAATTTTCATGATATCGGTTCATAAACAAAGGTCCCAGGGATGGTAGATGGCTGATGTTTCCTTCCTAATATTGGAAAACTGTAAAAGTTCAGATAAAACTCACTTGCCCAAGAGTCTAGGGCAATCTTACTCTAAGGTCAGCCACATTCTTTCAAAGGTCAACAGTCAGCATGTATTCATAAGGCTGTTGGAGAAATCAACAATTTTATGCTCTTAGGGAATCATTAAAAATTATGTAACAAGAAATCACCACAAAAAACATCATTACTTCAACAAAAATTCAAATTGAATCCAGAATAATTCAATGCAATTGAAAAACATATTAACAATTCTTTGTCACCCCAATTGGGGCTTTCTTGGCAAATATACTTAAGTGGTTTACCACTTCCTTCTCCAGTGTGTCCCTTTTTTTACAAATGAAGAAATGAGGGATTAAGTTGTTAATGGAATCTGAAGATCTTCCCTGCCTCTTAATAGGCCTATGTGATCAAGAAGAGCCCATGGTTGGAGGAGCTTGCTGAATGGGTGGAGCAGGAAGTGTAGGTGAGGCAGAGCTGAGAGAGAGCAGGCAGAGCAGGCAGAGCAGCTAGTGGGAGTGAGAGTGGGAGTGATTTTGCCTAAGGGAACTTGTTTTGTGGAGAAGTCTAATAGAGTGAAGGCTTAAGATGTTGGTGTTTCCTGCATTGGCAGTGTGTATAGACTTCTTTGTTACTATGATGGATTTGGCTTTCTGGTGTTTGAATAAATGTCCTGGTTCCATCTTCAAGAAAGAGAATCTATTACATCTTGCTATTCAAACCTGAGAATACCCCTGTGTATTCGTAGTAGTTGCTGTGGGTATCGCATTGGTGATATAGTGACTTGCCCAGGCTCACACAACTAGTACTTGTAAGAGGCTGGATTTGAACTCAGATCTTCCTGACTCATACCTCATACTTCCTGTGATAATTCTGGGGATCTGAAGACAAAAATGAAATATGCCTTGTGCTTAAGGAGTTTATATATATTGGTATATTTAACACACAGTGGACGCGAGGTAGCCTTGTGGGCAAAAGGCCTTGTGAAGAAGGCTTAAGTGGAGGCTTGAAGGAAAACAGGTATTCCAAGAGATAAAAATGAGTAGGGAGAGCGTTCCAGATATGGACTATAGTTAGTGCAAAGGCAGGGAGAGGGCAGGTTGTGTAAAAAAAAAATTGTGTGGACAGTATGATTAGATTGATTAGATCACAGAGTAAATGGGAGAGAGTAATAACTGACATTTATGTAGGGCCTTAAGTTTGGCAAATCACTTTAAAAATATACTTTGAATACTTTATATATACTTTATGTTTCATTTGACCCTCATAAAAAAGCTATGAGGTATGGGGCAGGTAGGTGGTGCAGTGAAAAGAGCACTGGCCCTGGAGTCAAGAGGACCTGAGTTCAAATTTGGCCTCAGACACTTAACACTTACTAGCCGCTAGCTGTGTGACCTTGGGTAAGTCACTTAAACCCAATTGCCTTGCCTTTGTTCTGCTCTAAAAAGCAAAAAAAAAAAAAGCTATGAGGTAGATGCTGGTATTATCTCCATTTTATGAATGACAAAACTGAGGTTATGAGAGGTTAAGTTAGCTGGCCAAAGTCACACGGCTAGTAAGAATCTTTAAAAAAAAAAGGTTTATTGATGGTCTTGTTTTTACATTTTAAGCATTTACATATTCCTCCCAAACTGAGAGGTCTTTTGTAGCAAAGTAAATGATTAAGCAAAATAATACAGTGAACATATCTGAAAATGTATATAATATTCCATGTCTTTAGCACTTCCTAACTCCTCTATTTAAAAATAATTTTTGAGTAACAGACTCTTTTGCACTTCCCTTATATTTCATGCACTGGGTTAAGCATTTTAGAATATCATATCATAGGGTGGCTAGGTGGAGCAGTGAATAGAGCACCGGCCATAGAGTCAGGAAGACATGAGTTCAAATCCGACCTCATACACTTAACACAAACACAAAACCAGCCGTGTGACCTTGGGCAGGTCACTTAACCCAACTGCTCTACCTTCCCCCCTCCAAAAAGAAAAAAAGAAGAATATTATGTCATTTGATCCTCACAACAGCCTTGGGTGGTAGGTACTTTTATTATCTTTATTTTACAGTTGAAGAAACTGAGGTTTGCCAAGGCTCACGTGGCTAGGACTGTCTGTGACTGAATTTGACCTCAAGTCTTCTTGACTCCAGGTCCAACACTCCATCCATTGTGCCAACTATTTATATGTATATGTGTCTTATTTTGTACCCTAAATCTCAAACCTTTCTGTCAGGAGGTAGCATGTTTTACCATTGAGCCTATGGAATCATAGATGGTCATTGTATTGATCATAGTTCTTATAGCTTTCAAATATGTTTTCCTTTACAATATTGTTGTTATTGTAGAAATTTTTCTCCAGTGTTTGCTTGTTTCATTCATTCATTCATTCATATAAAAGTCTCAAAAATTGTTCATTTTCATAATTTTGATGTCATAGTATAAATTGTTCTTTGGGTTCTACTTACTTCACTCTGCATTGGAGTCTTTCCATATCTCTTTGGAATCATCTATTTCCACATTTCTTAGAGCATACTAGTATTTCATCACATTAATATGTCAAAATTTATTCACCCTTCCTCAAATGACAGGCATCCCTTTAGTTTCCAGTTTTTTGCTACCACAAAAAAGAGCTGCTGTCAATATTTTTGTACAGATAGGACCTTATCCTATTTTTTGATCACTTCAAATCTTATACCAAGGTAAATTCCAAAGGTATGTGTTACCTAGAGATTAAAAAAACCCATTATAAACAAATTAGAGAAACATAGAAAAATTACCAATCCTCTCTATGGATAGGAGAAAAGTTTATGACCAAATAAAGTGTAGAGAAGATCACTGAAGATAAAATGGATAATTGATTATGTAATATTAAAAAGTTTTTACATGAATAAATCCAATAAAGCAAAGACTAAAAGGGGAAAAACTGGGGGGGAAATCTTCATAATAAGTTTTTCTGATAAAGATCTCATTTCCAAGATATATAAGGAACTGACTCAAATTTATAAGAATAAGAGCCATTCCTCAATAAGAATATGAACAGGCAGTTCTCAAGGGAAGAAAATCAGTCTAATCTAAAGCCATTTGAGAAAAATGTTCCAAAAAATGAATAATTAGAGAAATGCAAATTAAAGGAATTTTGAGATTCCATTTTAGCAGCCCTTCAAACACTCAAAGGCTGCTCTTACATAGCTCCAAACTCTTGTCTTATCCAGGCTATCTATTCCCAGTTCCCAAAATCCATCCTCTTATTATACGTTCCTCTGTCCTATCATCATTTGGGTCCCATGCTTGCCAGAGGTGCTATTAAACTGGTACTGTTGAAAGCTTTGGGCCATTTTCTTCTAACCTGAATTCAATATTTTCAGTTTTTCCTCACTTCCTTCCAAGGTGTTCCCAAAGACAAGGATGTCATCAAGTTATACCAATACATGGTGGTAGTTTCTATCTTTAATTACTTTATTCAGCAATCTTTGGAAAATAGTAGGTGCTACAGAAATATCTTGGGTCATGAGCTCACACTGGTGAAGTCTAGCTGAGAAGATGAAAGCAGTCTTCCTCCTTTATAGGATCCTGATTGCACAAGCACAATACAGAAAATCACTGCCTGCCTAAAAAGCAATATAGCCAATTGAACTCTTGGCATTTGTGTACAGGTGAACTATGGTCCTTTTGTTCAGTATTCAGTAATTTACACACATAAAAATCTTTCCATTGTTCTTGGGTACCACAACTAGGAGTGAAACAATTGGCAATTAGACTCTGTGATGATGCCATTAACCACTAAGTTCTTGAGATGGTTTCTGGGGTCATACATCACAAAAGAATTTTCTGGATCTTTTCCAGAATAGTTAAGAGTAGGTGAAATGAATCTTATGAATTCATTCTTAAGTATCTCCCACATTTTATTCATGCAAACATGAACATGCCTATCCTCTTTCTGAGCCCCTGCCCCAACTATTCCTTCCATTCCTCTGTCACTGGGGAATCCCTAAAGTGAGATCTCTCTGAATCCATTTAAAATATTGAAGAGTTAGGGCTGAAAGAGAGAGAGAGGGAAAGAAAGAGAGAGAAAGAGAGAAAGAGTTCTTATGATGTTGACTGTGACCATTTGACTTGATCCTATTGTAAATGATAAAAATGTAAAGATATTAAGTTCCTGTTATTTTTGTAAGATTCTCCTAATATCTTAAGTATTTGGAATATTTTTCCACTTAGAGCTGACACTCCCTTTACTCATATTGGGTCTGGACATAGTAGAACTGGGGTCTCCATTACCTAAGATCACAAAAGTCATTTCTTTAGGAAATTCCCAAATTACTTCAACATATTCCTGATATGGGTAGCTTTTATCATCATCTTTTAGGGCCAAATTCTTGTAGAGGTTATAAAGGTATTTTCTTCAAAAGTCTTCAATAAAATGATTGGGACATAATGGTCATTGGTTGGGCACTTGTGTGACCAAGAAAACTTGTAGTCAACATTCTCAGTGTACAGTAATTTTTCCATGAGGTCCTCTGAATTCAGGTGGAAAGGATCCATTAGGCTTGTGGGGACCAGGTTGACATCCTCCCAGACCCCTCTCTTTCTCTTGAAGCTCCTCTCATGGCCCTCAGCTTCTGTAACACCAAAGTCACATTCCCTTCATGAGTGCAGGTGGCCAAGCGATGGCTATCTTTGTCCCAGCTGAGAAGGTAGTTCTACCTTTCTTTTTTTTTTCTTCTGGTAGTGGTATTTTTGTGTCAAATCAGCTTGTCTTTTACTGCCTTTTCTCATTACTTTTCCGAGTGGAAAGTGTTTGTTCTTGGGTCTACCTCTTACCAGATTATCTGTGAATTTCTTCACTTGATTACACCCATAAGGCCATTCTTCTTAGTTCTCTTGTACCATGTACAGGCAAATGCTCCTAACATAGATGGGATTGCCTGTCTTTGAGAGTGCACTGGGCCTTTTCTATTAGTTTGTGCTTGGCCCATTATTTTAATTTGTCATGTGGGTTCATAGGGACGTTGGAGGCCACATTAGTAGCAGTAACAACACCAGCAAATTTCAACAATATGTCAGTCATCAGCAAATTATCAGTCAGGCAAACATGCAAATACATCTTGATAACAACAGTGACACCATATTCACACAACAGGAAAATTATACAACTGTAAGTGTCCACTTTGTCATTATCGAAGAGTAAGCATTAGCATACAATGCTTACTCTTGCATACATATATATACTTGCATACAATACAACTTATCGTTGTAATACATTTCACACAATGATAGCAGGTACATAGTTAAAGGGAAAGTGAAAAATACAGCAGTTTAAAAAAGAAAACAATCTTCAATACAAAAAGAAAAGAGAAAATACAGTGGATAACTTCAGTAAGAGAGAAAATAAAAGTGCTTCAAAAAGAAGTCACATATCAAAATAAAGATAGAAAATTCTAGCAAATTTAAAATTAAAGTTAAAAAAATTCAATATCCAATAATTCTTAAAATTAATCAGTATTGTATCTACAGCTTTAAAGTCAATCTGTAAAAAAAATCCCACAAAAATCAAAATAAGAAAATTTAGGAAAATAAAATGTTAAATTATTGTGTACAGGCATCTTAAATAAATGCAGCATTAACATGGAAAATTCTGCTTTGAAGGAAAAAGGAATTTTAACTATGTAAACAAATTAAGTAGAGAAAATATTACTACTCTAATATTCCAGGTATAGTTCTTATTTGTAGCAAACAGGTATTTCTGTGAGGCAAGGTTTGATGTTATAAGGATGGATATTTTCCCTCCCGCCATAAAAATTTCAGTAGCCCCTGGGGTGGGTAGCCTTTCTTGCAGAACATAACTTTTTTCTTCCACCAAATGTAATGTTGCCTTATTCTTCACCTTACTCTATTCCATTTGCTTCAGTCTGCAGTTTCCTCTTCAGGTTCTTACATTTGAATCACACCACATTCTGGTTTAACAATGACTCCATTGCAGTGCATGGTCCTGCTTCAAGTGGATCATCTTTCTCTGCAATTTTAGGAGCTTTAAAAATAATTAATAATCAAAAGTCACAAAATTCTCTATTATGCTCAAGGCCCAAAGTCAGGACGAAATCCTAGCTATTGGGACAAAGGTATAATCCCCATACCTATTTTTAGTTCCATTTATCCCAGCTAATGACTGGCACCCTCCATTGCCCTCTTTGTATGTAATTAACATACAAATATGCATTACCAAGTAGTTATGATGGATCATAACTTTATATGAAACAAAATTAGAAAGTAGGACGTTAAAAAAATAAAAAACCTGCTTAAAGAAATAGCAAAAAACATAGAAACACCATTGTACCAAGGCCTTTCACTGATTTTCCACAGCTCTTAGTGAAGTGGTTATAGCCATCAGCAGTCTCAGTTTTTTTTCCTGTTACACTTATCAGAATTCTTTTAATAGGTGAAGTGGAGGGTAAGAAAGGCTTGAACATCAATATCCTCTTCCTGGCCCATAGGGAAATCTCTTTGTAACTGGTTGCTTTCCTGTGAGATTTTACTTTCTTAGATTCAGCCCAATGTTCTATCCTGTCAAAATCTTTTTGGATATTGACTCAATCATTCAATTTTTTAATTATTGAAGGAGTCCTAAGTTGTCTGGTGACAAAATACTTCAAGGCAATTAAGCCCCTATGTACATCCTTGACCCCTGTATCCTTGTGTAAACATCTGGTCCGCCATTCTTGGGTAAATACCACTACCAGCTATTTTACTGGCATATTGTAAATATTATTTATTAAGCTTGTTTATTAAGTCATAGACCAAGGCTAGACATTTATTGCCCCCTGGTTCATTCCTCTGTCTTTGATGCCTGAAGTGAGGAGGGAATTACGATTGGTTTCCATCTCTGTAAAACCCACAGGTCTCACCTGTCTTGCGAGCTGCTCTGAATTGGAAATGATGAAGATCTGGGCATCTCTGCTCATTGACTAAGAGTAGTAGTAAGAGCTTGGCTTAAAATGGGTGTGTCAAGTCTGAGAGAAGTCTCTCATTGAACTACTGTTGATCCCTTTCCTCCACCTAGTATAGCCTGAAGAACGTCATATTTGAGGCCTGTTGACCTCCCTCCTGTGTCTGAGACTTGTATCCCTTTACCTGAAAACCCCTTTTCTTTTCTGAATTCGTGTTTTGATCTTCCTTGTCCCCATAGTAAGAATCTATGGTCATCGTCCATTTCTGCTTTTTTCTCATGGTGTTTTCTTATTTTCTGGCTTTTAAATTTGAGCTCTTCTGCTGGAATGCAAGGAGCACTGACACAAGCTTCCTGTGCTGGGGGCCAGGGACCTGGTCACTGGCTTTGTGGACTGCCCCGGGGCCTAGGCGCTTGCTGGCAGCTAGAGGCTATAGTGGTCTCACAGCTTACTTGGTACTGAACTGGGGTCAGCAACACTGAAGCTCTAGGGTAGGGTTTGGGGGGAGAGTCTGGCCTTTGGAGGACTGTTCACCCTGACTGTTTTGAAGCATTGGAAGGTTTGGCTGCTGGAAGATGCCTACCTCCCAGCACATGTGGGGGATTTCCAAGCCGGAGGATAATGGTTTCCCTGCCTATGCCAAGGCACCAAGGAGTAATCATTAATGATTGAAGATTTCAACTTGGAAAAAGTTTTATTGTAGAGTGGCCCAGAGATCTCCCTTTGCCCCAGTGTTAAAGATGCATAACACTTTTATCAAGACCTTGGATAAAGGCCCAAATACATTGCTTATCAGACGTGCAGGTGACAAAAATCTCAAGAGGGATAGCTGTCCCAATCTTGTAAATTAAAGTAGAATCAAACAGACCAGAAATTCACAAAGCAAAAATACCCCAGTGTCTGTGTATCTTAATTCCCAGTTCCATGCCAGTTCTTTCAAGATGCTAGGATGTAGTTCCTCTGGGGCTGGCAACTTGAACTGTTGGAAAGAGGCTAGTACTCTTACATCTCTCTGCTTCTCTTGAGTTTCAACTCCCTTGGAGTCTTTTTTGCTTTGTTCTTTCTAATCTAAAGGTTATTCTATTGGAGTGAGAAAACGAGAGTTGAATATTGCTAACTTGCATGATTTGTTGTAGAGTAAATGATTGTTGAATTGAACTGAAGAGTTCTCTGTAGTTCATCATCATTGATTCATTCTCCCTAATCTCTCCTATGATCTCATTTCTCCCCAATACAGAAGAAGAAACCCACCCAAAAACCCAAATGAAAGTTGTTTGTGCTTTGACTTTGTTTTGTTTTCCTTAGCTTTCCTTACCAGTCTCAGATTTTTAGAGTGTGAGTGTTCCTAAGGCTCAATAAATCTTTCCCTTTTTTATGGTGATAACTATTACAAGTAGACCTATTATTATCAAAATAACCAGAGACCCAGTATTAAATACTGAACAGTTAGCATCTAATTACACACTCTTACAATGTTACCTTTTTTTTGTTTCCTGTAGAAGGACAGGTCCCTTTCTCCCCAATACAAAAAACAAAACAAAAAAACAACCCAAAGCAAAACAAAAAAAAATCTCCTTCTAGAAAAACCTTATTTGAGAACATCCCCTAAAAGGAAAAAAGGAAAAATTCATCTCTAGTGTTTAAGTCAATATTTGTTGAATTCACTAGAATTGTGTTGATGCTGACAAAGACACAATGAATATTTCTACCGATCTGATAGAACATCAGAAAATAAGGACTTTCTTATTTCTTACAGATTACCATGTCATGACAATAGGAAGAAATTTGTGGACGCCATTGTTGTTTAGTCAGTTAGTTGTATCTGACTATTTGTGACCCCATTTAGGGTTTTCTTAGCAAAGATGCTGTTGGAGGGATCTAGGCGGTGGTCTAGAGGAGTAGTTTGGGGAGCTTCTTGAGGAGGAATCTAAGGAGGATCTTGATGGGACTGGGGTCAGACTCCAGGAACCAAGAGAATGGGATCTTGATGGGATCAAAGGTGGGAAACAACTAGAGGCAATCAGAGTTAACAGACAATAGAGGGCTAGGCTAGTTTGAAGGTAACAGATTTGGTCATAGACATTTTGATAGGATCAAAGGTGGGAGGTAGGGGAAGGCTAGGCGGAGATAACAAATAAGGGAGGGCTAGGCTAGGTTAAGGGTAACAGAGATTCCTTATATTAATGGAAGGCTTTTGGCCTCTGGGGAATCTTGTGGGAAGACCCAAAGGGTTCAAGGGAGTTCCCAGAGCCTGTACCCCATCCTAGGTACATCTCAAGCTCTTTCACCTTCACTAGTTGGAGGCTAGCTTATATTGGAAGATAATCTATCATATGTATGTGAATGTCACTGTAACAGATCTGTGGGATTCTGATCATTTCCATAATTGTTACTAAATTGTTACTATTCTTCTCTTTAGGATAATAATAATATTAATAATGATAATATTTATTTCTGATATTCATGTTGAATATATTCATGTTTACATTTAATATTTATGATATTTCTATTGTATTTTAGGGTTTAAAAAACATTTTGCAAATATTTTCTCATTTTAGCCTCACAAGAACTTTGAGAGGTAGATGCCATTATTATCCCCATTTTACAGATGAAGAAGCTAAGACAGAAGTTAAGTGACTTGAGCAGGATCAAATAACTAGCAAGTATCTGAAGCTAAACTTAAATTCAGGTCTTTCTGGCTCTAGGTCTAGTAGTCTATCTGCTGCAATACCTACGAAAATGTCTGAAAAATACAGAGGATAAGGCAAATATTCCTATAAAAACCAAAAAGAGAGAATAGGGAGGTAAGGCAGAAGGTATGTTAACTTTATTTTAGGATTGCTATCTAATCTTCATGCCCAAGGCACATGGGTCAGTTTATTTTGACAGGTGCTAAATAAGGTAAATAAGACAGAAGGTATTTACTCCAATGAATCATTTGCTAATGATGGGGTGATGGGACCTGGACCCCTAAAAGCCCCTGAAGTTTCCCACTCTGGTATTTTGTCTGAGACATCTGGCCTCAGTCAATCTATCTAGGCACTCAATAATCTTTTAAACTGCCCTTTCACTAGGTCTTTCTGATTACCTAACTCCTTTCATTGTCTGCATCTGTTCCACCCTGGGCTATTTACCACTCCTTAATCCCATCCAGATCTTCTCATAGTCTTTTTTGTATATAAGTATCAGTCTTATCCTCATCAAATTCGAAAATTTACTAGGAATCTTGCCTGCCATATAATAAAACCTCTTTACTTTGATTAGAAGGCTTGAGTGGTCAAATTCTTTCAAGGCAGATCCCCCCTTCCCCATATCCTTACATTTAGGGGTCCCTAACACCCCAAACTGCAAAATTACCATGTGTTAAGTATCTCTATCCCATCATCCTTTTGAAAGGAAAGGAACTGATGGATGCTGTACCTTTGCCCTTTCCATACCTGTGATATTCACAGATTTCTCCCATTCTGGGTATAATAGGGAAGTGCAAGAGTTGGAAGTTACTTTTTCACAAGCAAATCTGCCTTATTTCATATTCTGCATTTCATGAATGAACCATTAATCTTGAGCAAGTAGTGTTTCTTTATAAAATGAGAAGATTGGACTGGATGAATCTCTAAAATCTCTTCTATCTGAGTCCTGTGAGCTTATGATTCTTTTAAAACAAATTGAGTATGCTCCCAAAATCAATAAATTTCACTCTGTATGCATTTTAGCCTACGACCAAACCTTGGCTAACATCAAGATTAAATTGCTAATATTTTTATTAGCCATATGAATTTAATAATATTCAACATATGTTCCAATGGACAGCTATTCTAGTTTTAGCTAAATTGATGATTCAATTAATTAACAATATAAATTGTTCAGAATCTACCTTCCTCATCTTTAGAATCTAAGTCCTGACCCATCTTGAGCCTGGCCCAAGGGAGGAATAAAAACAAGTTTACAAAGATTCAGAGCATGCAACAATATGAAACCCTAGGGAAGTTTGAGGAATCAAAGGATTTCAAAACTAGAAAGGATTTCAGTAGACAGCTAGATCAATCCATACCTGAAAAATAATTCCTTCTACAAGATACCTAATAAGTGGCCTTTCAACCTTTATCTGAAAACCTGCAACAAAGGGGCCCCACTACTTCCTACTATACCGCCTTCTGTTGAGGTTTAGGGTTTAGGGGAGCTTGAGACCCCAAAATATCAACATGCCACGTCCTGCCAAATGAATTCAACTCGTCTTCTCTTAGCCAAAGTAAAACAGTTTATTAAAGATTTGCCATAATGGGCAGACTTTTAAGGAGCCTAAGTATCTGTGAAGCTTGTATTGAAAAGCAGGTCAGAATAATCTGACACAGAGTGAGTCTGTGCTAGATTACTCTCAGCCCCTTCACAAAGGCATGATGGATCTTATATACAGAAAGAGTGTGGGAGGATTGAGGGGTGGTCTAGAGGAGGAGTTTGGGGAGGGTCTTGAGGAGAAGTCTAAGGAGGATCTTTGATGGAACTGATATCAGACTCCAGGAAGGGGGTTAAGGGTGGGAAATAGCTGAAGGCTACCTGGAGATGACAGACAATGGAGGGCTAGGGTAGTTTAAGGGTAACAGATTTGGGTATAGACATTTTGATAGGATCAAGAGGGGGAAGTAGCTGGACAGTGGAGGGCTAGGCTAGGTTAAGAGTAACAGATTTGGGTCTAGCAATAATGAAAGGTTTATGGCCTCAGGCAAATCAACTGGGAAGAGGCAGTCAGAGTTCAAGGGGTTTCCCAGAACCTGTACCCCATCACTTCCATTTTTGTTTAATCCTAATATTCCCAGTTCCCACAATCAATTCTCATCAGTCATGAAGTTAGTTTACCATTCTGATTGTTCTCACTAGAGACACTAGAGAATTTATCAGTATCCCTCCTAAAATGTATCACCCAGAATTTAGCACAGTACTCTGTGATATGGAAATTCAGTCTCCCTTAATAACTTACCATATCATAATGTTGATTCACATTAAACTTTCAGCCCACTTAAACCCCCAGATTTTTTTCAGACAGACTACCTAACCATATTTCTGGCCTTTATGCATTTGTGAAGTTGATTTATTACACTGGAAGGTAAGAATTTACATTATCTCTTTAATATTTCTTCTTATCGATTTAGCCTAAGGTTTCTATACCAGTTAAGATAAATTTTGTATTTTGAGTCTGTCATCCAGTGGGTTAGCTATCCCTCTCAGCTTGGGGTCATTGGCAAATTTCATAAAGATGCCATTCTTTTATTCAAGTCATTGACAGAAATTTTAAAATCTCTTTCCATTTTTTTTGAGAATGTGCTCTTGCCCTCTAACTCAGAGAATACTTGGAGTGAGAACTTTGAAGATACCACCCTAGTCTGAGATCCTCCAACAGCAAGGTCCTCTTGGAGAATCATTCTTCCTAATGAAGGATGGGTATTTAGTGGAAGTCAAAAGGTATTTCTGATGAGGTGCAGGATCAGGGAACCCCCTTGAGCTCTCCTTGAATCCTTGAAGAACAGGCTCTGGGAAACCGCTGGAACTCTGATTGAATCTTCCCACTTGATGAGGCATTTGCATGAGGCCATAAGCTTTTTATTGTGGCTCTGTCCAGACCTCTATTACTAGCCTAGCCTTCCAATGTCCATCTACTTTCCACCCTTGAGCCTATCAAAATATCAATACACCTTTGAACTGGCTTAGCCCACCATTGTCTGTTGGCTCCAGGTAGCCTCCAGCAACTTCCCACCCTTAATCACTAATTGACCTCATTGACTCTTCCTGAAGACCCTCCCCAAACTCCTCCTCCAGACCACCCCTAGATTCCTCCCACAACCTTTCTGTATATAAGACCCCTTCTTGCCCCCATATGTGTGAGAGTACCATAGAATTTTCTAGCACAGGCTTGCTCTGTGTCCAATACAGGTGAATTTATAATAAACCTCATTTTTCTTTGGCTGAGAGAAGATGAGTCAAATTCATTTGGCAGGACCCATGGTGTTGGTATTTTGGGGTCTTGTGTACCCCTACCCCTGATCATCTACATTTTATTGCTTACCTCTTCATTTCCAGATATCACATGGGGCTGGGAAATTCCATTGGTGACAAATGATGAGAAGCAATGCATTTCAATGGCAAATTTGACCTAAGGGACCTTTTTCAGGCAGCCTGAATAAAGTGGCTCTGCCTCACAAAAAGGCTAGAAAGCCCTGAGGCTATGGGCTAAGCTTATATGAGAGCTGCAAGCATGCTACTGCAGAGAAGATACCAATCAACTGCGATTCATCACAGAATCCCCAGAAGGAGGCAACAACTATTCAGAAAACCAGCAGAAAAAGCAACCCAGCAGATGACATCAGCAATTCTTTGGGAAAATGGCAAGAGGGATCTTAGGCAGCTGATAAGTGTTGTAGCTGAGATACACAGGCTGCATACATTCCTTCCCCCACCAATGATATGAGAGTCCTTCTGTGTATGGAGAGAATTTTGTTGTTATTGCTATCACTTACCTTGCTATTCAGCTTCATTAAATGCCTTGAGTTAATGTGTCCTCTGGATTAACTTGGGTTTTTTGATTTGTTCTGTTTTGTTGTAAATCTTTAAAGAGGCATGTGAGCTCTGGTTTTGAATTAGCGGTGACCCAAAGCATGACTTGAACCAGGATAGGGCTTTCAAAGGCTCATACTGAGGACTGAGGATGACTCAGGTTACATCTGGAACAGATCTTTCCCCCCATGGTAATTCAGATTATAATTGGCCATTTTAGTTAATATTAAGATTAACCAGTTAAATTTTTACCTCATCCAGTTCCAGAATTTAGTCATACCATATATATCACATTTAAACATTTCTGTTTTTTAAAATTATTTACTTTAATAATTTTAATTTTATTATTTAATTAAATAATTTTAAAAAAATATTTAATTTTTGAATAGTACTATGTTCATGAACATTTACTTTAAAAATGTTATTATTGACAATGTTGTCATTTTCCATTTTTAGTAACTTAAAAGCATAGGCACATGTGGGACCAATCCGTATTTACCTTTGCTTTGTAGGTCTTATTAACTGGAATTATGATACTAATAAGCCAAATTTATAGAATTACATGGAAGTTTACAGAAGTTTACACAATGTTTGCCCTATAATAATCCTATAAGATAGCAATTAGAAGTAACATCATTCCCATTTTATAAATAAGAAAAGGGGGTCTCAGAGAGACTAACTGAATGGTACATGGTCCTAAAGCCAGTGTCAGATAAGAATATTGTCTTCTGATTTCCATCCAATGATGTGCTGGTCAATGTTAACAACAACCTCTCCAGAAAATAAAATGTATGTATGACACACTTTTAGGCTTTATCTGTATTATTAGTACTTTCTCCATCTCTTTCTTTCTAGACAATGAGAAACCAAGTCCCAATTTGTAGTGTTTGCCAATTTCTGACGTATAAAGACTCAAATTGAAAATTTAACAATTGGCTCTTATGTTCCCATTCAAGCTGTTCCAACACACCCCTGCTCCCAGTCCAATGTTCTTTTCACTGAACTGTGCAGATTCTTTCTCCCAAGGCCCATGCTCTCCTTGTTGATGGAGATGAAGGCCCTGCTCTGCACAAGAAACTTGGTGGATTGATCAAGGGGCGAGAGAGCCCCAGCCTTTGCCAGTCCCCTTTGAGCTCCCTCTGTGGGATTCAAGATTTTAGTCTTCTTTGGGATGATGAGTCACATCAGGTTTCTGGCACTTCAGCTTCCAGCTTCAAGAGGGAAGATGGAAGAGGCCAACTCCACTTCAGGTAGCTGAAGGAAAAGACGCTGGGAAGACACAAAAAGAGCCAGCAGTCTTCATCATGTTCCTATACCCAAGACTGCTATTTTAGAGATTTTGGGAGAGTTTCTTCTTAGGTGAGCTCAAGGACCCTTTTCTTGGTTGAACTGAGTTATCTTGCTCCCAATGGGAGACCTCCTTTATTCTGTATTCTCTGGTATATATTTTCCTAGGTATACCTTCTCTGATTTCTGTTTTGCTACTGACTTGGATAAATTATTTTTCTTTTCTATTTGCTATATATGTTTATTGTGGGACTGGTATAGGTAGGGAAAGAGTCAAGTCTTGGATACAGAACTTAAGGTCCCTCTTCTTCCCCACAAATGACAAAGTAATCTAAAGTTAGATTGAACCCAATCATATCCCCTAGTTGAACACTATTTAGGAGAGAAGATATACTTTTAGCTCCATTACCCTCTCCCTCTGAGGAAAGTAGAGTGGCCTCTGGACTCAACCTCTTGCTTGCCTTCCTGGCAGGAATGAAAGTCTTCCTTGGAGAAGGTGGGAAGAGAAGAAGCTAGAGATTATTAATCTGCTTTCAAGCCACACAAAGACAGCCCCTCAACATATGTGGAGCCTCTTTACACATGGGGGCCCACCCACACATGTCCTTACACTTGTTTTGTGTCAGGACAGCCTGATCATTTAAAAAGAAGGTTAGATTCCACCACTGGAGATCAGGTGAGTCACAGACAGTTGAGTGATTTTTTAATTTTTCAAATTACAAAATGAAAAGCAATCATTCAGTAATTCATTAAACAGGGTGCCAAATTTTAAACATTTTAAAATCCTCTCCTTAAAGTAACGATAGAAGTATGTAAGGACAGGAAGAAACATCTTCTATTCCTTATGTTTCTTTCCACTCTATGCACGTCCTCATAAAGCAGCTAGTGAGGGGCTTTGAATACCATGAGCACTTGATTCAGGCTGGTGACTAATTCATTGGCTAGAGAAGGGAATCACCATTATTTCTGGTGATGTGACCCTGAAATGAATGTTCTTCAGGAACATATGAGAGGAGGATAAGCAGAGAATTTGGTTTCTATGCAGCTGAATGTTTCAGACTTTCCTAAATAAACAATCCTTTCAGGCACTGAGGCTGTTCACAGCCATATGCTCTCTGACAAAGGGCTAGGCTGCCTGGATTTGGAAAGGCCAGTGACGAAAGTCGCTAACCAGAGAGCACCTTGACCTCTGAAAGCACATGCCTTCAGTTGCAGAGATCTCCACTTCCTGAGTCCAATGATGGCGTTTCTCTGCAAAAAGATAAATATAATCCTGGAGGGTAGCATTTCTGTACAGGAAATACTGCTTGAAAATGAGGAAGAAGATAAACATATTGACAAGGGAAATGAGATCCAAACAGTGAAATCTGGCCAAGGGAAAATGAGAGCTGTCCTTTATTCTCAAATCCTAGAGGAAGATGGTAAGGATATGATTTTTTTTTTTAAAGTATCACGCAAGGCAGGATGGGATACAAACTGGAATGCCTAACTTCATTTCTCCTTGGGACCTGCACTGCTTATGCTCTTGGTGGGAATTGTGAAATTTACTTATTCTCTTGTCATTTCTGTTCCATCTTTCATGGTGGGGTATTTTCATTTTGAACCTTTATATACTAATGCAATTTAAAAAAAAGACAAAAGACAAACAGCTAGGTGGTATAGTGGATAGAGCACTGAGTTTGGAGTCAGGAAGACTTGAGTTCAAATCTGGCCTCAGACACTTACTAGCTGTGTGATCCTGGGCAAGTTACTCAACCCTGTATACCTTGGTTTCCTCATCTGCAAAATAAGCTACAGAAGGAAATGACAAACCACTCCAGTATCTTTGCCAAGAAATCCCTAAATGGGGTCATGTAGAGTCAGATACAACAAAAAACCAACTGAAAAACACAACAACAAACACAAAACATATTCTGACTGAAAATGGAAGCAGCATGGGATAGATCACTTTGGGTTCTTTTTGTAATTCTATTAATAATAATTATTATAGCTAATATATTTACATAGAATGCTTACTACATGCCAGGAACTATGCTAAGCTTTTACAATTATTATTGTAGTATAACAGACTTTCACGCTCCCCCTCTTCTATGAGGCAGATATGCAGAAAGAGTATAATCTTGTTGGGTGGATGCTTTCACTGGATCTATGAATGACTAAAAGAAAGTACAGGGTAGTTAATTTGCAAGTCTTGTTTGTGACTCCCTGTTTGTTTATGCCTCTGGACATGGTCCTAGGATTAAGTCTTAATGTATAAACAGCTTTAGGCTACGATAGGGAGTGGTCAGGACTAAAGGAGAGTCCTTGCATTTCAATTACCTCAGAGTCTCTGCTAAAAGGTATATAAACCCTGTGATTTTCTTGTACAGTGGCTCTGTATGAAATGGCTCTGTAATAGACTATCGAATACATCCCTGTCTCTCTCCTTTATTCAGCTGGTTGCTGGGCCATATTTCTGTGCTGGTCACAGCATATTATTTTTTTTTTGATCCTCAGAACGACTCTGGGAAGGAGGTGCTATTATTATATTCATTTTATACTTGAGAAAACTGAGGGAAACAGTTTAAATGACTTACCCAGGGGTCACACAGCTAGTAAGTATCTGAAGTTGGATTCGAATGGAGGTCTTCCTGATGTAAGGCTCCATGTTCTGTCCCCTGGGCCACCTAGCTGCCCCATTACTGACATTATTGACTTCTCTGTGGATATTAGCTCATGCTCTGGAAATAACTTCCCAGATAGTATTGTTTTTTTCATGTTTTCACGTATGTATTTCTTCAGCCACTTGAACTCAAAGTTTCTAGAGTCACAGGAAAAAAAATCAAATATTTAAACATTTTTATAGAACAGCCCTAACCACCAATTTTCATGTAATCATTTTTTTTATCAATAACCATTCTACCTTTTTTTTTTCCAAACTCCAATATGTCCACAGAATTGTATCAACATTAATTGGTATTAATGTCTGATTCTATTTATTGCATCAAATTTTAAAAATTTGGGAACAAAAAGGACACTTAAGAACATAAATTCTCTTCCATCTTTCCTTATCTTTTTCTTTCCTCTTTTGTTATTTTTGCCTCTATTCAGTTAATGCTTTCAGAGGGGATGGAGATGGAACTGGGCTGGTGATTTCTTTAGGAGAGGGAAATCCCAGTTATGAACTTCATTTACCTATGCAGTTGGGTATCTTTTCTACAACTGAAGAGTCTTTCAAGAGAGTCATGCAGGGGAATTGACAGGTTAAATGACTTCTCTAGGTCCCATTGCCAAGTATGTATCTGATGTACGCAGGACTTCTGGACTTCAAGGCTGCTGACTCTCTGTTCACTACACCACGCTGGCTCTGGTATGGTAGATATCAGTGCTTGTTATAGGTCTCTTGTATTGCTTACTATTGTTTCATATATGAGTGTCTTGCATACCCAATCAGACTACAATTTGAGGGAGATCTTTCACATATTCCCCTCATTGTGTTGGAAATGATGAGGTGCAGGCTTTCATACGACATGGAGGAAAGATGGAGTCTTATATACAGAAAAGTTGTGGGAAGAATCTAAGGATGTTCTAGAGGAGGAGTTCTGGGGAGGGTCTTCAGGAGGAGTCAGATGAGGTCAGACTCCAGTAATGAGTGATTAAGGGTGGGAAGTTGCTGGAGGATACCTGGAGAGGACAGACAATGGTGGGCTAGGCTTGTTCAAGTGTGGGAAATTGCTGGACAAAGGAGGGCTAAAGACTTGAGCAGAGCCACAACTTAAGGCCCATGGCCTCAGGCAAATTCCTTATGTGGAAAGATTCAAGGAGAGCTCAAAGAGGCTCCCAGAGCCTGTCACTCATCATTAACACTGTGGAGATGCTGGGAAGAACACTGAACTAGGTAGGGGTCATGGGAATTAGATCTAGAAGGGGCCTTAAAAAAACATTTAGTTCAAAGTATTATTTTTACATATGGGGAAATGAAGACCCAGAGAAATGAAGGGACTTGTCCAAGGTTACTTGTGTCACAGGATTGGAACCCAGACATTCTGCCTCCAAATCTACTGTTATTTTCATTATGGTACAAGTCAAAAAGTCTGAGCTCTGTCATTCATTATTTAGCTGAGTGACTTCGGGCAAATTGTTTTGCCTCTCTGAGGCTCATCTGTAAAATGAAGGAGTTGGACCAGATGATGGGTCATGTTTTTTCCAGCTTCAGATTTCTGTGACTCTTTCTTCCTTTGCTTTTCACTCTATAAAATGTCAAGCACAGTAAGAAATGAACTCCACAAACTCTTACATTGTGCATGAACTCTCAAGCTAAAAGCCTTACTTAATTTTTGTTTTTTTGTATTCCATTGGATTCTTCTACCTTTCCCCCTCCTTTTACCTTTTTTCCTTCTTTTAATTTTTTTTCTTTTTCCTTCTTTTTCTCTTCCTTCTCCTTTAAATTTTTTAAAAATTTTAAACTGAAATATAAAATGAGAAAAGAAAAAAAAACATTTCCATGTACATAGCAGACCATAAGAGAGGATTCAATATAAAACAATAAATGTCCATTTCAAGAAAACCTATGTAATAAATACTACTCATTATTTTCAAAGCTGCCCAGCTTTGCTTCCTTGTTGACTTTCTTTTGCTCTCTGCTGGGCACTTTTTACTTTCCCCTCACTCCCTCCACCACCCTAAAGAAGGTTACAATTATGTGTGGACATATATATGTATATACACACAGATATTGACAAACATATATGTATATACATATATATGTATATACACATATACACTCACATACACGTAGGATCCTATTATGCTTATTTCCTCCTCTCATTTGTTTCTCTGGCAGTGGATAGCATCTTCCTTCACAAGTCCGAGTCTTTCTACATTTTTCTAAATCAATTGGCTCATCATTTCCTATACTGCAGCAATATTGCAACTCAATTGCATCCTGAGAGATTGTCTATGAAGGATTTCCCCCCAATTTTCTGCATTTCTTCTATTCTTGGTTACACAGGTTTTATTAACATAAGAAAATTTTAATTAGAAATAATTGAGATTTTCCTTTTTACACTCTAACACCACTCTCACCTGATAATACTATTTCTGATCTGATGTTGCTGAATTTACTTCCTTTACATCTTTTTCCCTTAGTTTCTTCGAAGTTCCTGACCTTTTATTCTTCCAAATGAACTTTATTATTTTTCCTAACTCAGTAAATAATTTTTTAGTAATTTAATTGGGATGACATTGAATAAATAGATTAGTTAGGTGAAATTGTTATTTTAAAAATTATATTGGCTTTACCTACCCAAGAATAATAAATATTACTTTAGTTATTTAGATCTGAGTATATTAGCATAGTTTTATGCTTATGTTCATATAGTTCCTGTGTGTTTTGGCAGGTATATGTGCAGGTATTTCATATTGTCTTGGTAATTTAAATGGTTTTAAATAATATTGAATACTATTGCTGACACATAGTGTAATTTCTCTATTTTTCACTTTTTATTAAATCTATTTTAACTTTATCTTTGTCTGAGATCATGATACTACCCAGGCTTTTTTTATACTAAATTCTACTCCTGCCTTTATTTTATCTTCATGTGAATCTCTCATCATGTTTCCTGAATGCAACGTATTGTTGAATTCAGATTTTTAATCTGCTATCTGTTTCTATTTTATGGGTATATTCATCTCATTCGCATTCTAAGCTACAATAATTACTTGTGTGTTTTCCTTCTTCCTATTTTTCCTCACTATCCATCTTACCCCATTTACCCCATCTTCCCCCGATCCTCTGCTTTACTTCTACCCATCACTTTGCCCTCCTGTTCCTTAATCTACCCCCTCTAAGAGTCCTTCCCTTATCACTCACTCCTTCCCTCTTATTTCTTTCTGAATTTAGAAGACTTTTATAAACAGACATGTATACACATATATACACATACATGTATGTGTATATATGGTATATACATATATAAATACATATGTATGTATATGTACACACATATATGTGTGTGTTTGTATGTGTGTATGTATATACATACATGCATTCATTTTCTTTTTGCTAATTAAAGGGGCCATCCTTTGACTCACTTCTTAAAGAGGCCTATTCACTGAATGGGCATTACTTCACTCAAAGTGAGAACCTGAAAAGCCTTAGCCTACAAGGGCCAGGATCTTCCATTGCATCCTGGGTCATCTCCAGTCATCCTGATGAATATCTGGCCACTGGACCCAGATGACTCTGGAGGATAAAGTGAGGCTGGTGACCTTGCACAGCCCTCCCTCACTGGAATCTAAGTCAACTGCAAGTCATGTCATCATTTCCCTGATGCCATGGTCCTCTTAGAAAATGAAGGACAACAACGTACATGCATACAGACACACACACATGCACACACACACACAATGTTGTTTCTTCTTTAACCCATTCCCGATGAGAGGAAGGAAGGTTTCAGCACTACCCACCCTCCCCCCTGCTAACTTCCTTTGTATGAATTTTTCCTTTTTCTTTTATCTCATTTGTGTGAGATAATTACTCTTCTTTATCTTTCCCTACAGTTTTATGTTTTAGAATCACCCCATCCTACTCAGCTGAGCCCAAGCCTTTCTTTCAAATTACAAAATAATGATGAGTCACAAGAATATTGATAATATTTTCATATATACAGAGTAAACAATTCGACCTTATTAAGTCCCTGATAACTGGTCTTTAAAATTTAACTTATATTTCTCCTGAATGTTATATGCCAATTTTTCACTTAAGTTCTGCTGTTTTTGTCACAAAAACCTGAAAGTCTTGAAGTTTGTTAAATGTTCAGATTTTTTTTCTTCAAAATTTTATTTGGAATCAAACACTAGAACACAAATAAAGACTAGAGAAAAGCAAAAACATATCATAAACTTAAATATTGGAACTTAAATACAAAGTTAGAAAAAAAGCATGTCGTACATAGCAGAGCATAAGAGGATTAGAAAGGATATGTAGCAATAAATTTTCATTTCAAGAAAGCCTATATGATAAATACTACTCTTTGTGTTGAGAACTGTCCATCTTTGCTTCCTTGTGAGTTTTCTTTTGTTCTCTGCTATGCACTTTTTTACTTTGTTCTTTTTTTTCCTTCCCCCCAACTTCCCTCAGAAGGCCACAATAAAGTTTAGATGTTTCTCCAGAGCTATAGATATATACATATACATATATAGATGTATACTTTCCCAAACTTTTTCTACTCTTGATCTTTGCTTTTATATATATATATATATGCGTATCTCTTGTTTCTTCTCCCTCTTGCCTCCTCTGCTTTATTTTTCCCCACTACCTTACCCTCCTATGACTTGCCTACCCCGCTCCAAGTATTCCTCCCCTATCCTCCCATTCCCACAAATCTAAACACCCCTCTATGCCCCTATTTACCTATTTCCTCACCCTCCCCTTTAAAGATCTCTCCCTTGTCCTTTCCCCCCTTCCTATGCCCCTACCATTTTATTTCTTCTGAATTTAGAAGACTTTTATACTTTTAAAACATTATATATCTATATTTATATGTATGTATGTATTGTCCCCTCTTAAACTCATTCCTGATGAACGTAGGTCACCAGAACTACCAGCCCTCCTCCCCATCTAATTCCTCTGTATCAATTCTTCCTCTTGCTCCCCTTTTTTTCTTTGCTGGCTAAGTTTCTCTTGGTTGTAACCCCACTTCTTTTGCTCTATGAAATAAAAGTATTCTAAGACTTATGGTCCTTTAGGCCTTGTGTAATCCTTATTGTAGCTCCGTGATATTTAAATTGTTTTTTTCTTGTTGCTTCCAATATTTTCTCCTTAATTTGGGAACCTTGAAACTTGGCTATGATATTCCTGTAAATTTCCTCCTGGGACCTCTTTCAGGTGGTGATTGGTGGATTTTTTCTATTTCTATTTTGCCATCTTATTCTAGAATTTCAGGGCAATTTTCCTTGATAATTTCTTGTAATATTGTATCAAGATTCTTTTTTTAATCATAATTTTCAGATAGACTGACTATTCTTAAATTATTTGTCCTTTGATCTGTTTTCCAGATCAGTTAGTTTTCTGATGAGACGTTTCACTTTCTCTTCTATTTTTTCATTCTTTTTCTTTTATTGTTT
>CM053580.1:186959250-186974428 GCA_028627135.1 Pseudochirops cupreus | reverse complement strand
CCCATGGTGGCGTGCAATCAAGTATAGAATCTACAGCTATTTCTTTTTCTGATGAAATTCCATCAAAAGGGGGCAGCATTGTGTTACCATGCAGAGAGATCCTGGTCCTATCATTTACTAGCCACAGGACCATGGACAAGTCATTAAACTTCCTCAGGCCTCAGTTTCCTCACTAGAAAAGCAGAGATGATAGTATCCAAACTGCATACTTCACGGGATTGTTTTTGAGGAAAGTACTCTGTAAACCGTAAGGGGCTGTATAAATGTAATTATTGTTATTTTTTTTCTCTTTGATCTCAGATAAGATGAAATTTTCTTTTTTTAAACTTGAGCGGTAGTGAAAGACCTTTTAGTCATTTCAAAACTAGTCTCTAGCCCATGTATTTCTCTGTCTTTCGTTCAAAGATTTTTTTTCTTCCCAAAATGAGCTTGAGAATCTGTGACAGGTCAGTTTTCTGAAAGGAATAAGTCTCATAACTTTTTTTTTAACTATAGAAAGCTCTTTATTCACATGAGAAATACATACTAAAGTTTTTGGGCTGGTTTCAATTATTTTTCTATTTATATAAGAGCTGTACAGCTCTGAATTGTAGATTAGTCCCAGTGAAACTTGTTTTTCTTTTTTTTTTAGAGCTTTTTCTGCCTCCGATTAAATTTCAAAAGGCAGAAATGAATTTCAAAAACAATTTGTAACACACCATTAAAGCTAAAAAAAAACCCTTAGAAAATACCCATTTTAAGATTTTATACTGCAAGGCCATATTACTTTCCCACACTGCAACAGGAACCCACATGTATATGCAAAAATAAGTGATCCTTCTCCTCTCCCCAATCCTATCCCACATGACGTTGTTTGGGATTACTTTCCCCGGGAGATGCTACCTTGGGGAAAACACTACATTTTTATATAGTGTGTCCCAAAATTCTTAGTGAGGAATTAGTTATTGTAGCTCGATATACTGCTTGATTTTTGTGTTAATGAGTGGACCCCAGGTTTTTTAATTCTCTCTTGTTAGTAACAACCTACTCTACAGAGGACTGAGAAAGCTGTGAGGACTGGTTGGAAATCTTTTCCTCTTTCCCTCCCCAACTCCCTTTTAAAATAAATACATAATATTTCAATAAACGCTAAGAACTAGGCAGCCTCAGGGTCACCACTTATTCACAACACCCTTGATAACAGAAGTATAGCTAGGATTCTACTGGACACAGCACCGCGATCTGGGGCAACTCTGAGCTTGGCACAGCTGTGGCCACCGCTGGGCAGCTGCGCTCTCGCCTTACCACTGGATGATGCTGCTATGCAGGCTTCTGCTGCTGCTACTGCTACCGCTGCCACCGCTGCCACTGGACAGAGTGCCCCGCACACCCTCCGCCATGCCAGGGGAGTCCCGGGGCGGAGGGAGGGAGAGAAGAGGGCAGGAGTGGCAGCGCTTCTGCTTCACCAAGGCTGCACCGGGCTGGAGCGGCCGGCCCCACGGGTGTTTACTTTAGAGTGGAGCGCGTGGGGGTGGGGGTGGGGGTGGGGGCAGAACGTGGTCTCGAGGTGCCTCCAGGTCCCGTCCACCCCGTCAGTGCGCAGCCAGCCTCCCTCTTCTCTCCCTACAGGATTTCTTTCTGGGTACTTATCACAGACTCCCAGAAAGGGCTGGGAGACTATACAGATGTTAGTCAATCTCTCATGGGTACCCCTACCATTCAACAATTCAGCTCAATTTGCACTTTCAGAAGAACAAAATCACGTTTACATACTAATAGAAATTTGCATTCTTTTAACTTAAATGATAGGGGGAGCAGATACAGATAAGGTGAAAGGAATTGTGTGAGAAATAGAATTAAAATATTATGAGACCCTAAATTAGGTATGTTAAGTGTAAGATGCACTGTACATTGAATAAATATGTATGTGTACACACACACACACACACAAATATATGTGGAGTCAAGAGGATCTGAGTTCAAATGTGATCTCAGACACTTAATTAACACTAGCCCTGTGACCCTGGGCAAGTCACAAAATCCTAATTGCCCTGCCCTCCCCCTACCAAAAAGAAAAAAAAAAAGAATATGAAAAAGAGCAGTATGAAAATTACAGAGGTAAGTGGAAGCCACATTATCTAGGGCTTTGAATGCCAAGCTAAAGTGTTTGGATTTTTTAAAATACATGATGGGAATCATGAAAATTTTTCATTAATGAAGTAACATGAACAGAACTAGAGATTAGGACGATAAATTTGGTAGCATTGTATAGGACAGATTGGGATGGGGGAGAGAGTCAGGAGGTTATCAGAATAATCAAAAAGATCATTAGGGTGGAAAGGGTGGGAATGGGAAGGAAGGGATTGATTCAAGAGCTGTCACGGTCATTAGAACTTAGTAAATTTAGAATTCTAAAAGTCCCTCCCCCACCTTGTCCCCCAGAAGGAGAAGCAAGATCAGAGAACGGTTCTAAAGTTTAAGGACTGGAAGACAAAAATAATGGAGGTGCTGTTGGGAGAATGGTGGTGCCATGTACAAAAACAGGCAATTTGAGAAGGGTAATTTTGGGGGGAAAATAAGGAGTCAAGTTTTGGATGTGCTCTGTTTGTCATCCCATTATCCATCAATCAATAATCAACATGCCTTATTTATTAAGCACCTATTATGTATAAGGCACTGTGATTAATACTAAGGATATGAAGATATTAAATAATCCCTTCTCTCAAGGCTCTTCCATTGTCATTGAGAACACATATGTAAGTATTTATAGTAAATATAAAGCGAGTAAATAGAAATAAATGAAAGAGAAGAGGGAGAGAGAACACTGGCAGTTGGGGGGTGGAAGGGAGGCAGGATGGAATCTGTAAAGGCTTCTTGGAGAAGCTGGTGCTGCAATTGTCCCTTGAAGCAACAGAAAGCTTCTATGAGGCAGAGGAAAGAAGGGTGTGTACTTCAGGCATAGAAGATGACCAGAGCAAAGGCATGCAGATGGGAGATGGAGTAACAATGGAGTGCCTTATGTGAGGAACGTAGAGAAGAGTTTGGCTAGATCACAGAATCAATCGGGGGTTTTTTTATTTAATTTTTTAATATTATTTAAAAAAATTTTTGAGCTCCAAATTCTATTTTTACCTCTAGGTTGCTCCCCCAGCCACTGAGAAGGCAAGCAATATCATCTCCATTATACACGTGAAGTCATGCAAAACATCCTTCAGTTCTATAAAAAAGTGCTTATGTCCAGTTTACGAAATGAAGAAAGTGAGGCTGCTTCACCATGGGATCACATGTGCCTAGGGTGGCCTAAAGGCATCCTATTAGGGAGCATTTGCTAGGCCCAAGAATCTGAAGCATCTATAAAGTGCCAAGGCCTCTACATTAGTCCAAACTATTACCCACGCCAAGAGCAAGCCTAGAGCTAGAGCTCTTGGTGATAAGACATTAATAGAAGTAGTAACACCAACTCCCTGAAGGCTCTGTCTGTAATGTCTCCCAATTTTCTGTTGTCCCGGCAGGAGTTATGCTTTTCTGTAGCTGCTGCCTAACGCATCCCATCCCCTCCCATGACTGTCTACCTTTTCACCCCTTTGTTCAGTCCTCACCCTTCTCCATCACTTTCTGTTTAAAGCCGTTCTTTCCTATGAAATGTCCCATGAACATAATGACCATATGTTCCAGTTTTTCCCAGATAATCCTGATTTCAATATTCTGTCCCATTCATCAACCAGAAGGAAAAAACAAAATCCTCTTTTTTTTTTTTGGTAGATAGATTTAAAGTTTTAAGGGAGCTTTGAAATACTCTAGATCAATCCCTTCATTTTTATAGACAGGATCACTAAGGTCCAAAGAGGAAATAGCACATCCAGGATTTCTACCTAGCTCTTGAAGACAATGCGGAATGGTGGAAAGAGCACTTGTTCTGAAGTCAGAAGACTTGGGTTCTCTGATGCTTGCTCTGGAGAAGTTATTTAATTTTCCCGGGGCTTCAGTTTCCTCATCAGTAAAAAGAAAGAGTTGGACCCGATGTCTTCTGAGGAGCCTTCCAGCTCTATGTTTATAAATATATGTCTTGATTTTTGGTTCAGTAAATATGGTCATGGTCCTCCTTTAAGAGACCTGGGATGGGAATCTTAGCTTAGACTATCTATCACACCTGTTGTTGTTTGTCCTTCTTTCTTGAAGAGGACCAATGACATCAGGAGGGCAATGTCTCAATTTGCAAGAGAATAGAATTTGAGTGAGGCAGAGTTCTGAGAAGTCATCACTCTCTCCTCCAAAATCATCAGAGTCCAGTGGCAAGACTTAGGTCAGGAAGACTGGGGATGACTCCAGATGCAGTGGGACATCTTGGCCTTTTTAAGCTAGGTCTTTCCCAGGTCTCAGTTTGTCTGAGGCAACACCCATTCAGTAATTAAAGGCTAGGTAAAAATGGAGGCAAAGGATGACCTAGTTTGCCTTCACAAAAGAATCATTCTGGGAGGGGAAGACCCTCAGAATTTTCCTGTCACATCTGGGTCTTCAGTTTCCAGTTTCTATCAGTCTCTTCCTATAACGGACTCTGGAGAGAATGAATGAATGAAACATTTATTAAGTTCTTACTGTGTGCAAAGTACTGTACTTAGTTCTGAGGACACAAATAGAAAAATAAGACAATTGCTGATCTCCAGAAGTTCACATTCTAATGGAGGAGACACTGCATATAGAAAGTTTCAGTGGCAATTCAGATGGAAAAGCCTCACGGTCCTTAGGCTGTAGTAGCAAGGCAGAAGGTAATGTCTTTTCTTACGTCACTTCCACTGATAAAATATGCGTTTCCCATGTTGACCCCTTTGATGGTTCAAGGATCTTTGATGGACATTCAATAACTGTGACTGGATCACCTGAGGAGTAGAAGCCACAGAGAGAAAGACTGGCTTCTTTCTCAGTTTGCCAGTGACATGACAGTCAACTGGGATGACTATAAATCACACGTATTGTGTAATCTTGGGCAAAACACCCATTCCGGGTCTTACTTTTTCCATCTGTAAAATTAGACGGTTGGAGTATATGTTCTCTAATTTCCCTTCTGGTTTTAAATGATCCTTTAACCTTCATCCTTCCCTTCCACTGGTCCAATGTAAGAGTTTGGCTTGGGAAGAAAGCACCTGTGATTCCTAGACAACCTTCCTTTCATGGTCTACTCAGTAAGTTGAAAATGGAAGAGTCAGATTTGGAAAAATTGAAAGAGATTCATTCCTCTGGAATATGTTATTGTTGTTGTTTTGTTTGCCTATTTTGGATTTTTTTTTAATAAGTAGGTCAAGGAAGTTCAAGTATTCAACCATTTTTTCTTATTTCTCTCTGTCTCTGTCTCTCAGTTTGAATTAGCCTTAATTTGTTTGGTACCACAGTAGAGGGCAGCTAAGTAGTGAAGGGGATAGACTTCCAGGCCTAGAGGCAAACAAAAATGTAAAAGTTCCACCAACATTTTTTTTAAAGTGAAAGAATCTACTTTTGCATAAAGCTTGAGAACTACTCATCTAGGATATGAGTGTTCCATAATCCCTGAGGAGCAAGTTTAAAAAGAAGTTTGAGAACCACTACTCTATATGCAGAGATGCAATACCCCACTGTCCTAGGAAGTGTTCTGAGAGGAATGCCAGATGGAGGGAAAAACCAATTGACTGTAATCATGTGAGATGTAGTGCTCCTATTTATTAAATGAAACAATTATAATCTCCTATAAATTTGTTTCAGTACAAAATGGTTCTAAAATTGCAGAACTGACTGAATACTTTGTTTAAGCTATGAGCATTCCACATGCCATTGCCATCCAAATCAACTATTTTGCTGCTTTTGTTGTACAGCTGTCTCATGTTCAGATGTCAGCTGTATCAGTTGTTAGGTGTGCTATAGAGTTATAAAGATCCTGGTACATGGTAAGTACTTAATAAAAGCTTTTAAAATTCATTCATCCTCATAAATAGAACTATAGCTGGTCATTTTTGTGCCCAGGGCAAATCATAGTAAATGGGTCCTCAGTTGACTGATGAGAGGGCTGGGGAGGCCTACATGGAAAAAAGCCTATTAATAAATCTCAAGCTCAGCTGTCTCTATGTTGCTGAAGGGCTACACAGGCTGTAAGCCCCCTCTAAATTTCACTGCTTTGGGATAAAATTCCATTGACCTGTCCTAGTTTCAACCCTGAGGATTAGGTTTCTGGTGAATTAGCAGAGCTGGGTAGAACACTATGCAGAGAGGTGTGATGGAACCAGTTATTAGGACTGGAGAGAGATGATTGTTAAATTTTCAGTATGATATTTATACCCCAGAAATCAGAAAACACAACAAATCCAGAGTTTATTTATTGTGTTATAGAGACTTTAAAAATTGATGGAAAAATGTTAATTTGTATCAAACTTAAGTGTCACACACATACATGTATGTGTGTATGTGTGTGTTTATCTATATCTATATCTATATATATATATATATATACATATACATATATATAGATATATAGATATATAGATATATGTAAACTAGTTAAATATTTACCAGTACAACCCCAGTACTATGCAAATCAGGCCAAGCATTTAATTGTTCCCAAACTGGCAAGTTTACTTTACTTAGTTCCTTGATCATATTATATATTCTGTCTAGCCGTCTTGTCTAGCAAATATGGACCAAGTACACACCTACCAAAATGATCTAGCTGACAACTGAGCACAAGACTATTGTCCAATCAGATCAGTATAAGAGTGTGAGTGGCACATAAGGTCATGTGGAGGACTGATAATTTAAATAAAAGTTGCTGCTGGTCCAGTGAAAACTTTATCACTACTACTAGGGGAAAAAAATAATTGATAAGATCATAAAATACAACTTTAGAGTCAGAAGGGACCTTAGAAGTCCTAGATCTTTGACAGATATGACAACTGAAGCCAAGAAAGGTTAAGTGATCTCTTCATAAGATCATCTAGGATTTGAAAGAAGATCTTCTGATTAATGATCCATGGGATTTCCCCTGGATGACTGCCTTATTGGTGATGAATTGGCACTGGCACCTTCACTGCATCAACTTCAATGTAGATAACTTTTGTCAAAGCTTTAGTCTAGGAGTAGTGAGTTCCATATTCTGAAACTTCATCCATGATACTGCAATATATTCTGTAGAGTGGAAATGTTTACTGTATAGTGTACAAAGAACCTCTTGGATGTCATAAAAGGAAACTGAGTTACTAATACATAACATGGACCTCATTACAAGAGAGTTTCATCACCTATAAGGCAATACATCCATTCTTATCTATTTTATCCACCTATTCTCATTGTAAAGAGCTTCTAGCATACTTATTTTTCAGAGCTTTGTATCTTATCTCTTCTTTACCCCTCAATAACTCTATTCCAGAATTTTAACCCTTAATGTCCAACAACCCATAGTGGGGCAAAAGAAATAGCTTGAGTCTTAGGTGATTTAAAATCCTGACTTGTCACTCTCGTATTATGCACATTGGACTTTGCTTCTGCCAGAGAGTACATCTCATTCCAGATAAAAAGTGTCTCTCTTTGCCTACTTAAGACTAATTGGTTGCCAGATTAGCCAATTAGTCTCATTTCACCTTCTAAAAAGGCACCAGCTGTGCCTTATCTTTGCCCAGAACATCCCCTGGTGCTCAGGGTTCAGCTCTCATTCAATTTTTGCAATTTCCCATTTCTGTGGATGCACCCAGGTGCCTTGAGGCAGTGGACATATTTTTAATAAGTCTAATGAGTAAAAACAAAGAGCTGCAGCTCCAGCTAATGCTATTAGGCTAAGAATGCCCAAAGTAAATGTATATTCTACTTTAATTAGCATTTTCATGGACAGTGCATTATATACCCCACACACAAAAGGCTTTGCCTTCAGTTTCAACCACAAAATAAAGCACACTCAAGCAATTAGGATTTTAACTCAGTAAGTTACAGAGATGTTCAAACTGTACTGAAGCAAAAGGAATTTGGTGGAGTGGTGCCAGATTGCTATCATATGTTCAAATGTTCTGTGGCCTGGATTCTCCTTCTGCGCCCCTATCTGTCCCACGCTTCATTTGAATTAAATGGAAATGCCACATTGAAGAGGATGTATATGATGAGAAAATCCTTTTAAAATAGGACATTCCTTCGAAGACACCCCTCACTTCACCAAAACCACATCAACATTCCCCTTTACCATATTCTAGATTGGAATACTCTTTTAGAGTATTTTAGAGGCATTAGGAAACAAATCATTGATGTAGAAAAGTTATTTCAAGCAACTCACATATTCGCTTCTTCTCCCCCTTTGTCCAGAGGTCATTTGGAAGGCGGGCCACATGTGGTATAACAAACAACATTATCTCCAGATGGAACTCCAAGTATGTGCGGAATGAAAGGACTAGCCTTAATTCTCCACAGTAGACTTGGAAATGGTAACTGATAAAGTAATCCACTTTTGTTTTTTCCCCATATAGAACACTAGGAACTGGTAGGAAATCATATTTAGCATCATAGAACCAGAAAGGACCTTGGAGAACATCAAGCCTAACCCACCTCATTTTGGAGATGAAGAAACTTGAGTCCCAAGAAGGTTAAGTGACTTATCTAAGGTCACACAGATATTACAGATCAAGAATAGGATTCAAACCCAGGTCCTCTGACTTCCCAGTCAATGCTCTTTCCACTCTGCCAAATTACCTTTTAAGATCCAGCTGAAATGACAATGGGGAGAAGAAATGATATTCTATTTTTTGTGAAGAGACTACCGGGGATATTTTTGAGGGAGCTAAAGTTTTGCAATACTTATGTTATCTTAATTCAACAAACATTCATTAATACTGCCTCCTATGTACTCTGGGTAAGATGCTGAGGATACAATAACAAAAAAACAAAACCAAACCAAAAAACCTGCTAAGCTCAAGAAGGGAAAATCATCATGAACAGAAGGAATCCAAGTCTGAGTTGAATTCTTTCTAAAAGAGTTGGTAAAGGCATAAGACAACAATGACTTCAAATTTGTAAAAATCATGTTTTTAAAGTGTTTTTTCCTCCCTCCTTTCTATCTTTGGTTTGTTTTCAGTTTATAAATGCAGGACTTTCTGACTTTTCGTGGGAGAATGCCTTCATCTTTCTTAGGGTTCAAATTCATCTTTTTGGTCAAAACATGCCTACAAAATTGCTTATTGCCCTGTTTTAGCATGAAATTGCAGGCCTCACTATGCAAAATGAGACTTACTATGGAATGCCCAACCAAAATAAATTATATACATGTGAAGTATTCCCCAGTGGCTAGCACTGGATGACATCAGACTCTTTTTTCAGAGCTGTATGACCTCTTACTACTAATTAGCTATTGGAATCACAGGCAAAAAAAAATTGATAAAGACTGCTTTGTACAAGCATCTGCTGATGTATTATGCAGGAGAGGTGAAGTAAACATATGTCACCAGATGGCTCAGAGTTTTAAAATCAAGTGCATTTATAAAAATAAACATGTCTTTACTGCAGTTAAAAACTAGTGACATTAAGACATAAAATCTTCAGTCCACCCTGCTCACAGCTGTCAGGAAAATCCTTCTCAAATATAATTTGCATCATGTCACTCCCTTGCAAAATCTCCTAGGTTCTCTATTACCTATCAGATCAAATCTAAATGTGGCTTAGCATTCAAAACCCTCCAACATTTCACTATGACCTCATCTCTCATTATTCCTTTACACCAGCGGTTCTCAACCTGTGGGTTATGTTCAATTTGAAACATTGAAAATACATCCTACCTATCAGATATTTACATTACGATTCATAACACTAGCAAAATTACAGTTATGAAGTAGCAACGAAAATAAGGTTATGGTTGGGGGTCACCACAACATGAGGAACTGTATTAAAGGGTCGCGGCATTAGGAAGGTTAAGAACCACTGCTCTACGTTGTGTCTTCAGTCCAATCAGGATGGGCTCCCATTCATCGTCCTATTTGTAACCTTTTGTAAATTTCTCATCTTGATTTTGGAATTTTAAATTCATATTTAGAGACAGGCCAGGTGGTCCAATTCCCTCATTTGTAAGTGAAGAAACCAAAATCCAGAAAGGGAAATCACTTACCAAATGGTCACACAGGTAGCAAGTGGTATAACTAGAATTTGAACCTAGATCTTCATACTCAAAACCCAGAGAACACAATGCAGGGATTCATCTGTCGATTAATGTCCATTTCTACTTTCAAAATCTGGTTTATCTCTTTCTAGAAGAAACCTTTCCTGGTTGACTCAGCCCCACTTTGGTTATTGACTTAGCTTTCTATTCCTTCAACGTGAATGTACATTTATAGTTTGCATTTGTACACAACTCACTCATTCTTGTCCTGTATTTTTATATACGTGTGTATGTGTACATACACATATACATATTCACACATATATGTACAGACGTGGCTATATACATGTGTATATTGCATGTTGACATACATGTATATAAGAGTGTGTATTATGTGTACATATATCCATGTGTATAGGTTTGTGTATTGTTGTTCAGTTGCTCAGTTGTGTCCAACTCTTCAAGACCCTATGGACACTAGCAATTCAACACTGTCTATGGGGTTTTCTTGGCAAAGACATTGGAGTAGTTTGTCATTTCCTTCTCCAGGTTAAATGACTTGCCCAGAGCCACACATCTAGTAAATGTCTGGGAGTGGATTTTGAACTCAGGTCTTCCTGACTGCAGGCCCAGAACGCGGTCCTCTGAGTCATCTAGCTGCCTCCAGGTTCATGCATACATATGTGTATATACGTACATATATTTATTGTGTGCATATGTATAATACTGTTCTTACATGCACATGTATGTGCAAGCACATATGTGTGGATTAATTTGTACACCTTGACTATGTATGTATGTATATAAGTAGAAGTATAGGTACATATATATATTTCATGTATGCATATATGTATATATTTAATATGTGTGTATGAATATATACATCTTTTAATGGATGATCTTCCCTGATAGCTTCTGTGATGCCACTGAACTATTTTTAGGAACAATCAACTCCTTCCTAAGTGCATGAGGGTCCCTCCTCTTCAGGAAGAGTCTATATGTTTTTACTCTCAGATTATACATCTGTGCTTTTCCTTACCTCTTTCTTCTCTGTAACAGTTTTCCAGTCTCTATCATCCTAACAAGGGTCAGGTCTCTCCTCCAATCAATCAATCCAAAAGCATCAATTAAAAGGGCAGCTAGGTTGGCACAGTGGATACAGTGCAAGCTCTGGAGTCAGAAAGATTCATCTTCCTGAGTTCAAATCCAGACTCAAACACTTATTAGCTGTGTAATCACTTAACCCAGTTTGCCTCAGTTTCCTCGCCTGTAAAATGAGCTGGAAAAGGAAATGGCAAACCACTCCAGTATCTTTGTCAAGAAAACTCCAATGGGTTAACGAAGATATGACTGAACAACAAAGCAGTTAATGACTGCTTTATTCTTTCATGAGGATATGTGCACTTTTTGTGTGAAGGTTTTGATCTTATTTATCAAGTTGAAATATGGGGAAAAGAGAAGATCACCAAGAAATGCCTGACATCAAAGAATCCACATGACGCTTTCAGGCTTGTTTCAAGGGTTTTCACTGTTTCTTTGAGGGTTTGAAAAACTGGTGCCTGGTCACTGTAGCAGTGAGGAGTGAAATATAATTCATCTCCAACTTGTAAACAAGGTGCATTCCAAAAACTCCTTTGTAATTCAATTGTCCCAATAAAAAAGAATGGTATGGTGTTTAGATGTTCAGATCAGGCCACAAGAGTTAACTTAGCTACCTATATGACCTTACTCATTTTGGAGCATAATATTAGAGCTAGAAGGTATCTTAAAGGCTGGACCAATGTCTTCATTTTACAGATGAAGAACTGAAGCCCAGAGAGATGAAGTGAATTACACGAGGTCATACAAGTAGTACACAGAACAACTAGGATAGGAGTTTAAGTCCTCTGATTCCAAATTCAGTACTCTTTCCACTGGACCACACTGTCTCAAGTCATCTGGTTTTCAGATCCTTCATCTATAAAATGGGGAGATTGGAGTAAATGATGTCAAAGGGCCCATTCAAATCTCAATCTGTGATCCTATGATCCTTTAATCCCTGATATAATTGAAGTATAGTATAACACTGATAAGGGGATAACAGAGTACTGAGATGAAAATCCCACAGTGACATTTATGAACTATGTGGCCTTGGGTGAGCTTCTCTGAGACCCAGCCAACTCTCTAAGACTTAGCCACTGACTTATAGAGAGCTGTGATTCTGTTACACATACACACACATATATATACATATACAAATATATATTCTACTAGTGTGCTAGTATATAATACATATATACATATAATATATATTATATACACATTATATTATGTATATATTATATATACATACAAATATATATACATTATACACATAATATACAGTATGTATATAATATATAAATATGCATCTATATAATTCTACTAGTATACTTGATTCTACTAGTATACTATATAAACATCTATGATATATATATACATATTATATACAAATATACACGTGTGATTCTATCAGTGTACTATCTAGGCAGGGGTGGGGAACCTGCAACCTCAAGGCCACATGTGGCCCTCTAAGTCTTCAAGGGCAGCCCTTTGACTAAATCCAAACTTCACAGAATGAATCTCCTTAATAAAAGGATTTGTTCTGTAAAATTTGGACTCAGTAAAAAGACCACACCAAAGGACCTAGAAGACCACATGTGCCCTTGAGGCCACAGGTTCCCCACTGCTGAGAGTGTCATCTATAATACATGCACACATATGATATAGAAATATACACTTATGTGATTTTACTTCTGTACTATCTATTCTAGACACACACATACATAAAGAGAGACAGACAAGAAGGAGAGAGGGAAAGAGCCAGAGACAGAGAGAGTGTTGGGAAATATATAACACTTGTCAGGCTGACCTCAGAACCTAACCCCCATATATAACCCTGCTTCTACGGTTCCAGGCATTTGACCTGCAAAAAACAAATCAGCAGTGCTTAGAACACCGTCCCACCTGCACTCCCCACCTCCCCCACTTCGGCAGTGACAAGGAAACAAGTTGATTCTATGAAAACGTCTCTTTACCATTGTCTCCCTTCTCCTGCCACAGCCAGTGATAGGATCAGCACTTCCCTGAAGAAGCTGATTTCTTCTTGCCCACAAGTAGAGGAGGTTTTACCTAAAAGAAGACAAAGCTGTTCTAGGGCCACACTGGCCTACTGCTTCCCTAACACGGCTTCCTTCCCCACACCACCCCTCTCCCGCAAACAATAGGAGGTAGGCCGAGAACAAAACTGCCCCAGGAATTGAGTGGCTCTGGCTTCCCTGATAGCGGCTCTTTGACTTGGTGGCTTTCTGAAGCTTACTAGAGCCCTTTTGCTATATGGAGACAAGGTGCAGGGGGACATCAAGAGAAACCAAGAGTTACTGTGTACTTCTTACATATCTTTATCGCTGTGTTAGAGCAGAGTAAACCTCCTTTGGTAAATATTCAGTGACTTACAAATGCCTCGTTTTATCCCCTCATCAGACTAAGAGTTGTGCCTCTGACAACAGCTAAGGCTGTCATTGTCCTCTGGAAGAGCAAAACTCCTCCCAACAACTCAACACAGCGGACATCAGTCATTTGTGTTGGTGGTATGCTTTTAAGCTTTGTGCTTGTAAATGAAATAGTGCCTGAATTCTGGTTGGAGCAATGAGAAAAGGAGGGAAGAGTTTTGTGTCTACTGAAGTTTAATTGTTCCTAGTTTGATAGGAAATATTTTCTCTGCTTTTTATCCTGCCCTATATTTTAACCCATGCTTCAGCTGCTTAGTAAAAAGTTAAATCTGAATTGAGCCTACTGCAGCTCTAGAAGTGTCACTTGGTATTTTTGGTTTTTCCTTTAAAGTATATAAATATGGGTTTGCAAATACAATGCTCAGGAATTATACTAAGGGACGCAGGATCATTTCCCTACTTAGGATTAGTTTTATTTTTACCATCCACCACTCTTTCCCTGTGATTTTCTCAGGTTCAACTGTCCTCTTGCTGACAGGGTGCTTAGAACTGCTTCTCTCTGAAGCTAGCTCATTACTAATGGAGCAGGATGAGTGGGCTTAAAACACTGGCCTTCCTTTTCTCCCCCTCCCCCTTTTCCAGCTGCTGTGGCCAGGAATTCCCCTGCAGTCCAGCCAACCACCTCCACTTCTTCCTCTTGGCATTTCATGCTGGCATTACTTGATAAATGGTCTCCAGCTGTGCCAGCATTCTGCCTGTCCTTTTCTCCTTATTTTCTAACTCCCCTCCCTCTCCTTCCTTCTCTCATTTTTCCTTCTTTTTTTTCCTTCTGTCTCTCATGTCTAGGATAAGAAAAAGTTTTTTATCTGAATTCTTGTGGTACTAATAATAGTTCCTTACATTCCAACCTTGTAACCTGTTACAACATTACCAACCCTTTATATTTTAACCCCTGATGAAAATTTTCATATTTCCAGTTCTTTAGATGTCTATGAACATATACTTCATACATTCCTTTATATTCTTCCTTTCTCTCTTCTTTTTTTTTGCTCTCTCTTTGTTTTCTCTTTTGTTTATAACAGCTCTATAATTTGGATCAACCCTGTCCTTAAAGATGAAAAGCTGAAGGACTGGCAGGGATGTGATATATCTCCATCCATCACCAGAAACATGAAATGGAAGACTTAGGCTTGGATAATGGAGGAGAGCAAAGTGGAACTGATGCAATGCGTCAGGAGGATAGTGGTACCACCAACTAAAGGTCATGGGTAGAGATACGCCTGGATAGCAAGGCAGCAGCTGACTTCTCTTTGCTGATCCTGGTTCTTGAGTCCATTCATCCTGCTCCATTAATAATGATCTAGCTTCAGAGAGAAGCAATTGTAAGTGCCCTACCAGTAATAGGACAGTTGAACTTGAGAAAATCATAGGCCATGGAAAATTCCAAATATTATTCTGCATCTAGCAGAATAATATTTCTGTTTATGTTCTAGTTCATGTCCCATTTTGCAGAAGGACAAGAGTTCCTGAGTCTTCACCTAAAAGTGGACCTGTTGATTAGGTGAGTAGAACAATATTTGAGAATTATGTTATGTTGTCGACACTACTGTGTCTTCTATCAGAATATATAACTCTATCATAA
>CM053580.1:186944469-186958750 GCA_028627135.1 Pseudochirops cupreus | reverse complement strand
CATTACATCCATACCTAGTTAGTTACCAGAGAAAGAAGCACCAACATCTAGGTTTTGAAAATAGGGTCAGTGGCTACCCAGAGTCTCATCGGGCCAAATCATATAACTCTTCCTGTGAGTGAGCCCCAAAGCAAAACCTCACATCAGGATATATATAGCCTTCTCCAGGGTCAGAGAACATCACAACCCTTGTGACTCACTGCCCAATCACAAAGTAACAAGGTGTAGGGGTTCGTGAAAAACAACCCTCCTACCACAGGCTCCATGTGACCACATTCAGCTTTTTAGGGGGCAGAGTATATTTTCAAATCAGGGAAGGTCCTCAAATTCACCTAGGCTTATTAAGGGGCAGGGAAAAATCTTCAAATTCCTATTACCATTACAGGGGGTAGGAGAGGGGAGGAGGTAGAGAATTCACAACTCAAAATTTTGAGAAATGAACACTAAAAATAATTTTTACATGTAATTGTAAAAATTATATGTGTATATATACATATTTGTGTGTATACAGTGGAGATAGTGATAGCACCAACCTCCCAGGGTTGCTGGGAGAGTAAAATTAGATAATATTTATAAAGCACTTTATAAATCTTTTAGTACTAGCTATTATTACTATTATATCAGGTAAGTGATCTTTTTTTCATTTTTTAATTGAAAAATGTATTTAGTCTCACTTCAACTTTCACCCCAATGATGAAAAAATAAGAAAAACAAAATCCTTATAATAAACATGGATGGTCAAATAAAACAAATTGCCATATTGACCATATCCAAAAATATATGTCTCATTCTACATTTTGAATCAATCATCTTGCTGTTAGGAAAGTGAGTGGCATGGCTCATTATCATTCTTCTGGTTGGTCGTAATTCTTTCAAAGTTGTGTATCTTTATGGTTTTGTCACTGTATAAATTGTACTCCTAAGTCTGCTCATTTCACTCCACATCATTTCCTCCAAGTCTTCCTGGGTTTCTCTGAAACCATCCCTTTTTTTTTTTCATTTCTTTTGGCATAACAGCATTCTATTACATTCATTTATCAAAATGTATTCAGTTGTCCTCCAATCAATGGGCCTCTCGTTAGTTTCCCATTCCTTGCCAATGCAAAAAGAACTGCCCTAAATATTTTTGTACTTATGAGTCATTTTCCTCTTTTTGTGGATCTCTTTGTAGGAAAAAAAAACTAGTACTGGTATCAACATGAGTACTTTGTAGGGCAGGTGAATCAGAGAAAACAATGGAGGAGGTTTTATTTAAGCCATATCTGGACTACAGTGTCAGTGAGCAGAAGGGTATGGCAAAAATAGCAAACAGGGCCAAAGAGATGCAAAAGTTTGGAGAACAAAAAGAAAATGTGGGATTTTTTCCCCTCCTCTCCACTCCTCCCCGTTTCCCTTCATAACATAGACATATGGATAAGAGAACAGAAGAGAGATTCAGTTCACTTGGATCAGTCTTTATTGAATGACCCCAGGGCTCACAGTTTTTCTATAGACCATAGGATATAGATAAGTATAACATGTAGTGTCTATTCTTAAGGCTTACGTGACTTCCAATCTCGTTGGGGAGACAAAACACCACACATGGAACAGTTAAATAACATTGTGTATAATTACAAATTACTTTGTACCATAGTTACTAATGTATAAAATAACAGGTCAGGACAAGAAAAACAAAAATATAAGAATTTTATATTCATTATCTTATCCTTATAGGAACCCTGTGAAATACAGGCTATTATCTTCATTTTATAGATGGGGAAACTAAAGTATGTCTGTATCATACCTTCTTACTAAACTTGAAGTTACATAAAGGTAGAAACTGCCCATCTAGCTAAACTGTGGGTCTCTCACAGTGTTCTATACTAGTAGATGCTTAATAAATGTTAGCTAGTTTGTTGAATTTCAATGTCTGTGCATGTATATGTATACATACATATATATTCATATATACATATACATATACATATATTATATATAGACATCTCTGAGAAAGAGAGACAAAGAGACAGAGACAGAGAGACAGAAAAAACAAGTTAATCCCCTCTCAAGTGCTGTCTGTGTTGGCCAAACAAGGAACAGAGAAAGGTACAATTTCATTACTTAGACAGGCACAGCTGGAATAAAGGTTCCCCATTATCAAGTTACCCTTGAGTTTCTATAATCTGTTCAGCTGTCCAATGTTAATAGATGGAATGTGGTAAAGAAAGATGGGAACTGAAGAATGAATATAGCAGAGAGAAGGAAATAGTCTTCTAGTTCAAGAAACTGTAATTTCACCCTTTTTTCCTTCTGTTTTTCATATTCATTTTCTGGTGTTTTCTGGAATTTTATCCACTGAAATCCCTAGACCTGGTCACTATTTATAGACAGAGTCACTTTTAAGTGGCCAGGCTTCAAAGCATTGGAGGAGGGAGTGGAATTCTATAGTGGCAGGCCTCTTCTTTCTTGGAAGCTATGACAGCAGGTAGAGGGTTCACTAGTTAGTACATAATTCTGGGATCTTAATTTTATGTTGATTTGCTTGGTAATCCACGAAATAAAATCAGGGAAGGAAGAAAAGTTGCAATAGACCTTGTTGAAAGTTTAAGAACCATAGAAGATGGAACTTGATGGTAATTTAACATGGCTGTGGACTGCTTAACCAGACTCTGAGTTACAGCTCTTAGAACAGGATGTTTTAAGTAGGAAATATAAAAATCTACCAAGGTGGGGGAATTCTCTGCTTTGGATGTTTCAGGAATTCTTAATAGAGACTTAATTTTCTCATCTGTAAAATGGGGATAATCATAGCACTCAATTCACAGGGTTCTTATGAGGATAAAATGAGACAAAATATGTAATGTACTTTGCAAACCTTAAAGTGCTATATAATTGCTACTTTTCTTTTCTTGTCCTAACCTGTTATTTCACTGGTGTTGCAACTTCCAAGTGAGGAAATGGTCTGCCAATGCTGATCTGCCACTGTTGTGTGAACTTCTGGGCTATTCTATGAGTGAGACACTCCATCACTTGGTTCTGGGCATTTTCTCTGGCTATGTCCCATTCCTGGAATGCTCGCCCTGCTCTACTCCAACTGCTGACCTCCCTGACTTCCTTTAAGTCCCACCTAAAATCTCACCTTCTACAGGAAGTCTTCCTAACACCTCTTAATTCCAGTGTCTTCCTTCTATTAGTTATTTTCTAATTATCCTGGATATAGCTATATACTTCTCTCTCTGTCTCTCTCTGTCTCTGTCTGTCTGTCTGTCTGTCTCTCTCTCTCTCTCTTTCACTCTCTCTCTCTCTCTTTCACTCTCTCTCTCTCTGTTTATATATATATATATACACACATATATATAGCTATATACTTCTCTCTCTCTCTCTCTCTCTATATATATATATATATATACATCTACATACACACACACACACACATATATATGCATATATGTGTGTGTGTCTATGTCTCTTCCATTAGATTGTAAACTCCTTGAGTGAGAGGAACTGTCTTTTGCCTCTTTTTTGTGTCTCTAGCACTTAGCATAGAAGGTACTTAATAAATATTGATTGATTTATTGGTCCTGGAGGCAATAGGGAGTCACTGGATTTTATTGAGTAGCAAGGTGACATGATCAGACTTGTACATCACTTTGGTGACTGAATAATGAATGGATTGGAGCTGGGAGAGACTTGAGGTACACAGACCCACCAGCATGCCATTGCAATTGTCTTAGGCATGTAGTGATAAGGACCTGCACCAGAATGGTAGCAATGTAAAAGGAGAGAAGTTGACTGGAACTTTGAGGCTAAGTGATTCACCCAGGGTAGTTAGGTGATACAAAACATAGAGTACCAGGTCTGGAGTTAAGAAGATTCATCTTCCAGAGTTCAAATTTGGTCTCAGACATTTACTAGCTGTATGACCCTAGGCAAATCAGTTAATCCTGTTTGCCTCAGTTTCCTCATCTGTAAAATGAGCTGGAAAAGGAAATGGCAAACCACTTTAGTATATTTGCCAAGAAAACCCCAAATGGGGTCATGAAGAGTCAAACGTGACTGAAATGACTAAAAACTAGAACAAAACTCTAGACCCATTTGGAATTACGTCACTACCTAACAGAGCAAGTCACTTAATGTCAGTTTTCTCATTTGTAAAATGGCTAAAATAATTCCTATCTCAGGAAGACATCACAAGACTAGAAATAATGTTTGGGCAAGTGCTTTGGTAGATGTGAGATACCTTCATTATGACTTCTGAAGTCCACTTTTGTGACACAGTTTTTTAAACCAAAACTGGCTGCATTTTCAGAGTAGAAGTGGAGGTTCTCAATAGTTGGGGTTTTTTTGGCTTTTTTTTGGAGGGGGGAAGGCAGAGCAATTGGGGTTAAGTGACTTGCCAAAGGTCACATAGCTAGTACGTGTTAAGTGTCTGAGGCCGGATTTGAACTCAGGTCCTCCTGATTCCAGGAGCAGTTCTCTATTCACTGCACCACCTAGCTGCCCCCTCAGTAGTTCTTAAAAGATAAAATCCAAGAAAATGTAGTATGGGAGAGTGAATAAAGGGCTGGTTTTAGAGTCAGGCAGACCTAGGCTAGAGCTATAACCATGGTGGGAATTCTCCAACATAAAATTCCCTGTATCTATGAAATCCCAAGTCTAGACCAACCTCTCTCCCCTAAAAGAAATTCAAGAAGAAAAACAGTAATAAAGTTCATGGCTTCATGTCTGTACAGATATCTGTATATAATACACGGAGAGTGATTAATAAACAAAGTGAATCTAGGAGGCAAATTTGACCTCCTAGCTATTGCTGAGACTTGGTAGAATAGAACTTATCACCGGTAAATTCAGAAAGACATATATTATTCAAAAGGAACAGAATAGATTTAGAAAAAAGATGGTAACAGGATAGCATTATGTATTTAAAAGATATCAGCAAAGGGAAGCCTTTTGGTGGAGATAAAAACTGAAGCAATATTGTTCTGCAAATATATCATAGATCTTCTGGTTGAGGAAGTGAACAAAGAGTTCAGAAAACATTACAAGGTTGGCACAAAGGGATGAGATGGCAGTGAGGGGGGACTTTCAACATCTGGACATCTGCCAGAGTTCTCTTCTGCCAAAGGCAAAGCTGCTGATACATCACTGACTTGGGTTAATTATAATTTCATTCTTCAAAAAACTTAGGAAGCTATGAAGGCATTTCCTATTCCAATCAACAGGGAGGAACTGATAGCAGTAATATTACTAATGAGAACCTTGAAAGAAAGTGACCATTCTAACTTAGAACGTATAGTAGTGGAAATAAAAGCCAGGAAAATTCTCGTGTGTGCCCTGAATTTGTAGAGAGCAGAATTCAACCAATTCAAGTTCAACGATAATTTATTAAGCACCTTTGCCAAGAAAATACCAAATGGGGTCATGAAGCTTCGAACGTGACTGAAATGACTAAACATTAGATTAAGAGTCAGGAGAACAGAATTCAAGTCCCATTTGGAATTATGTCACTACCTAACAGAGCAAGACACTTAATGTCAATGCAAAGCAGTATGTTTGTTTGATGGGATGCATAGACTGAAATTAAACTGTCCATATCCTCAGAGAGTTTACATTCTACAGAAAATATGGTCACAGATACATAAATTTCAGAAGAAGGACAGTTATTGATCAGAAATTCTACAGAAGTCAGCTCAGGAGGGACAGGAAATAACCAAGAAAAAAATTCTGAAGATATAAAGCAGAAACAATCTTAGGCAAAAGAAAATAGTAACCTCCAAGTAGCAAAGATGATAAAAGATTGAAGTATTTAGTGTCGGAAGGACTATAGGGTACTAATATCTTCTTGGTGTAGCTGTGAAATTATTTGGTTATTCCAGGGGAAAAAAAAACCAAGAATTATGCAATAAGAGCCACATTTAAGTGAATTTGTAATGACTAAGCAGAGTCATGAAAATGAGGGAGAGGAGGGAAAGCACTCAAAATCATACCATTTAGACTGTTCACAAAGTTTAATGTCTATCAGTCCTTTAAATTTGAGGGGTTTAAGACAACACTGACTTCGGTTTTAAAAGTGCTGAATTTGAGATGCTAGCAGGACATCAGGATGGAGATATTCACCTGGCAACTGTGGATATTGAATTTAGAAGAATTTTCATAAGTGGAAGAAAGGTCATAATAGAAACTGTATGAAAAGGCACTTACTCATTCACTGGATATAGCTTTGACAGAGTAGAAACAGGAGTTGCTCAAAGCTACGCTTTCAGAGGAGTCCAATTGGCCTTATCTATGACTAATGTCATTAACAGTAATTCCCAACATGTTATTGTGGAAAGAACACTAGATTTGGAGGCAAAGAACCTAGATCCGAACCCCAGCTTCTTCCACTTGCTGCATGTATAATGTGGGCCACGACTTCTCAAGGCCTCAACTTATTAAGCTATATAATGAGGGATTAGATGGTTTCTAAAGTCTCTTCAAGAATCTATGATTCTATAGCCCTATGAATCCCACTCCTGATTTGGTAAAATAAGGGCAATTTCTGGCTCCCTCCTGCAACCCAAAGATATATAGAAATAGATTTCCCATCAAGAATCTTTGCTTTCCTAGGTAACACAAGGATTGAGTAGATCCAAGGAAAACACACTTAACTCACACAAGCCAATTTAGAAAACTCCTAATCCTGAAGGAGGTGAGGTCCCTGGTTCACAAGGTTTCTCAATAATAACTTGTCTTGTATCAGCCTCTACGTGAACTTAAGACTAGGGAGACAGGTTCATGAAAGCAGGAAGGCCTTGGAGCCTGGGAGGAACGGTCAAATAACTGTAGGTATCACATGATGAAGATGAAGAGCAAATTCACTAAGAATGAAGGAGTAGGTGTGTTATTCTGCCCAGAAAAGAGCCAACAGATGTCAGTGAATAAGGAAAGCACTAGGATGGGGAAAAGGCAGTCTCAACAGGGGTAGAAGTGGGAAATACAATTCAGGATCCAATAAAAGATAAACAAAAAAATGAAGCTGTAACAGCACCAGGTTTTTGTCCAAATGACAAAATCTAAGGGGTTGAGGTGGTGTCAGGAAATAAGATATAGAAGAAAAAAAAAAGATTTGGGCCAAGAATTTAGTACTGTATCAAGAGGCATACCAGCAGTTAAATATGGGGAGTTTCAAGGATCTGAGTATAAGATTCAATTTAGGGTCACAAAATTTCAGCCTTTTATACCAGTCATTTCATGGGTTAAATCAGGCTGTTATCTTTGTGTCAGCTGTCTATTTATAATCAGCTCACTGACGCACTGACTCGTCAAATGTAAGATCAGAATTTATAAGAAACAAGAAGAAAGAATAGTCATTGAAAAATTATACATCCACTATAATTTCTCTTTGGATTTGCTGTGGGCCTGATTCTGGATAGAATTACTTCCTCTAAACTCCCCATCTTTGCAAGTAAGCCTTTTAAGCTGAGTCTTAAGAGAGAGATTTTATGAGGTGGAGGTAAGGAAGGAGTATATTCTAGTTGTAGCAGGTGGCCAGTAAAAAGGAACAGAGATGGGAGGCAGAGTGTCAAGAATGAGGAACAGAAAAATCACAGAATGTGGTAGAAGTAGAGTAATTTACAGTGCTACTAGAAACATAGGTTGGTGCTAGGTTGTACAGGGCTTTAAAAGTTAAACAGGGGGGTTTGTATTTTATCCTAGAGAAACTATTCAGTCACTGGAGTTGATTGACTGAAGAAATGATTTAGTCATATTTCTGCTTAAGGAAAATCACTCTGGCAGTTAGTTATGTGGAAAATGAATTGGAATGGGGAGAGACTTGAGATAGGGTAACTAATTAGGAGGTCATTATAATAATCTAGGCAAGAGGTGAAGAGGGCCTGATTAAAGTGATGACCACATTAATAGAGAGAAGTCAGATGCTAGAGGTCCACAGATAGAAATGACAAGATTTGTCAACTGATTAGATGTAATTTGGTAACTAGTCAGAAGTAAGAAAGAGTGAGGAGTCCCAGATAATGCTACTGTGATTTTGAAACCGGAAGAATGGAAGAATAATGATGCCTTCAAGAGAAATGGGGAAGTTTGAAAGAGGAGTAGGTTGAGGGAAAAGATAATGAATTATGTTTTAGAGTTTAAAGTTATGGTCTGATACTGTCAGTCAGTCAATAAATTTGCTAAGCACTTACTAAGAAATAAGCACTATACTTAGTGCTAGAGATAGAAAATAAGAAAGGAAGGAAGGAAGGAAAGAAGAAAAGAAATAAGAAAAGAAGCAAGGAAGGAAGGAAAGAAACAAGAAAAGAAGGAAGGAAGGAAGGAAGGAAGGAAGGAAGGAAGGAAGGAAGGAAGGAAAAAAAGGAAGGAAAGAAGAAAAGAAAAAAAGACTGTCCCTGGCCTTAAGGAACTTACAATCCAAATGAAGAAAGACAATACTCAAAAGAAAGCTATAAAGGGAGAGGGGGCATGGTGGAGTCCAGTCCAAGAAATTGAGCTGGTGGGAAATAAAGAGTTGACTGCTTTCTTTAAACGGAAGCTTCAAGAGGAATACTTTGCTCTGCCCCACCCCTGCCACCCCCCAGTCCTTTGATCAGAGGGGCAAAGGGTACAGAGGAGGTGTGAATACCGAAGCCGATGCAATCCCTCCGTTGATAAATTTACTGGTGAATCGAAGCTGATGAAGTCACCAAAGAAAGAAATAAGTCCAGGACAAAGCTCTGGGGAAAATCCACTTTTAGGGGGCATGATATGGAAGATAATCCAGCAAAGATGACTGAAAATGAATAGTCAGAGAAGTAGGAGAAACAGGCAGTAATGTCACAACAATTCGTAGAGGAGAAAGTATTCAAGAGAAGAGGGTTAAGAAGGACCCACATCAAAGGAATCAGAAGTGTACTGACATATTGAAGAATAAGTAAATAGATTTTTAATTCCAGAAAACTTTATTGTCCATGACAAGAAGATAATTTGCTTTTTTTGCAAATCAAGGTTTATGTTACAGTGTATTCAAATCCTCTGGTGAACAGTAATATTATAGCGGGTACAAATTTCAAATGCAGAGATTCTTAATTTTCAAACCTTACTTACAGTACAAAAATATCTTGCCAAGTCTGGAGCTGCTATTCCCCCTGGAGGACCCTTCCTGCTGCTAAGCACATGGTTCCTATGGGACTAAGCCCCTTGATAAATCATAGCCTTTGTAGCAGCAAATTCCTCTCTAAGGAGAGAGATTTCTCAAGAGGCGCTGGGTGCTAATAGGCACAAATTTCACTTGGAAACACTTCTCCTGTTAAGTTATAGTCATAATATTAACCAGTATTTCCTCTTCCTATTCTCAAATAATTTTTTAAAATATCATTTATTTTTGTTACATTTTGAGTTCCAAGTTGTTTCCCTCCCTCTGTCACTATCCCGCAGTGGAGAAGGCCAACATTGGAGATAGATACATATGGAATTATATAACATATATTTCCATATATCAGTTTTTTCTCTGGAGGTAGACAGCATTTTCCTTCATAATTGATTTGAATGTTACTCATAACAGCTTGGTCATTCACAGTTACTCTTCAAACAATGTCTCTGTTACTATATACAATATTCTCTTGGTTCTGCTAACTTCATTCTTCATTATTTCATGCGTGTCTTTCCATATTTTTCTAAAATCAATTCACTTCTCATTTCTTACATCACAATCATATACTACAATTTACTCAGCCATTCCCCCACTGATGGGCCTCCCTTCAATTTCCAGTTCTTTGTTACCACAAAGAGAACTGCTATAAATATTTTCGAACACATAGGTTTCTTTTCCTTTTTCCTTTATCAGCTTTAGAAACAAACCTCATTGTGGTTTTTCTGAGTTGAAGGGTATATATAATTTCATAACTATTTGGACATAATTCCAGATTGTTCCCCAGAATGGTTGGATCTGTTCACAGTTATACCAACAGTGTATGTGTCCCAATTTTTCCATATCCCCTCCAACATTTGTCATTTCCTCCTTTTATCATTTTAGCCAGTCTGGTAGGTATGAGATGGTAATTCAAAGCTGTTTTAATTTGAATTTCTCTAATCAATGATGATTTAGAACATTTTTCACTTCTAACTATATATAGCTTCATGTTTTTTTCCAAAAACTGCCTGTTTATATCCTTTGACATTTATTAATTGGAGAATGATTAATATTCTTATAAATTTGACTCCATTCATTCTGTTTGAGGTACAAGGCCTTTATCTGAAAAACTGTCTATAAAACTTGTGTTTTTTAACCAATTTCTACTTTCCTTCTAATCTTAGCTACATTGGTTTTATTTGTACAAAACCTTTTTAATTTAATCTAATCAAAATGATACATTTTACATCTCACAATGTTCTCCATCAATTGTTTATTCATTCATCCTTTTCCTATTTGTAAATCTGAAAGGTAATATGCTTCATACTATTCTGATTTATTTATCTCCCTTTATGTCTAGGTCATGTATCCCTTTTGACCTTATCTCAGTAAATGATGCAAGATCTTGGTCTATAACTAGTTTCTGCCAAACTTCTTTATAGTTTTCCCAGAAATTTTTAACCAAATAGTGAATTTTCATCCAAAAATCTTTAATCTTCACATTTATCAAACACAAGTTTACTATAATCATTCACTATTGTGTGTTTTATACCTACTTTATTCCATTGATCCACCCTTCTGTTTCTTAGCCAGCACCAGATAGTTTTAATGATTACTACCTTATACTAGAGTTTAAGATCTGGTACTGCTAGGCCTCCTTCCTTTTTACATATATATATACATATATATATATATATTTCCATTAATGACTTTGATATTCTTGATCTCTTGTTCTTTCAAAATGAATTTTATTATTTTTTCTACTTTAATAAAATAATTTTTGGTAGTTTCATTAGGATGGCACTGAATAAGAAGAATAGTTTAGGTAGAATTGTCTTCTTTTTTTATTATATGGGCTCAGCCGATCCACGAACAATTGAAATTTCTCCAATTATTTAGGTCTGACTTTACTTGTATAAAACATATTTTATGGGGCAGCTAGGTGGCACAGAGCACCAGCCTGAAGTCAGGAGGATCTGAGTTCAAATCCAGCATAAGACACTTGACTAGCTATGTGACCACGGACAAATCACTTAATCCCAATTGCCTTGTCTCCCCCCCTCCAAAAAAAAAAAGTATTTTATGATTATGTTCATGTAGCTCCTGGCTTTGTCTTGGCATGTATACTCCCAAGTATTTTACATTATCTATGGTTATTTTAAATGAAATATCTCTTACTATTTTTTCTTGCAGGGTTTTGTTGGTAGTATTTATATGGGTTTATTTTATATCTTGTGTCTTTGCTAAATTATTCATTGTTTCAACCATTTTTTTAATTGAATCTCTAGGATTTTCCAAGTATACCATCATGTCTACAAAAAGAAATAGTTTTATTTCCTTATTGTCCATTCTGATTCCTTCATTTTCCTATTCTTCTCTTATTGCTATTGCTAACATTTCTAGTAAAATATCAAATAGAATTGCTGAAAATGAGCATCTTTTTTTCTCTCCTGATCTTACTGGAAAGGCTTCTAGCTTATCTCCATTACAGATAATACTTGATGATGGTTATAAGTAAATGCTTCTTGTCATTTTACAGAAAAATCCATTTATGTCTATATTTTCAAGTGTTTTTAATAGAAATGATTATTGTATTTTATCAAAACCTTTTTCTATATCTATTGATATAATCATATGATTTTTGTTGCTTTTGTTTTGATACAATTAATTATGTTAATAGTTTTCCCTATATTAAACCAGCCCTGCATTCCTGGCATAAATCCCCCTAGATCATAATTATGATATCTGTGTTACATTGATGCAGTCTCTTAACTAGTATTTTATTTATGATTTTTGCATCCATATTCATTAATGAAGTTGGTCTATGATTTTCTTTCTGTTTTTCCTCTTCCTAGTTTAGGTAAGAGCACTATATTTGTTTTAGGGTTGGGTTTTTTGGGTTGTTTTTTTTTTTAGGTTTTTCAATTAATTAATTAATTTACTTTTAGTTTACAACATTCAGTTCCACAATCCCTTGAGATCCAAATTTTCTACCCCTCCCTTTCTTTCCCCCTCCCCTCCATGGTGGTGTGCAATCCAATATAGATTCTACAAACACCTTCACGTTCAACATTAGGCAAGTTGTAAAGAAGAATTATAACCAATGGAATGAACAAGAAAGAAGGAAGGAAACAAAACAAAACAAAAGAGAGAGAGCAAGTAGTTTGCTTCAATCTGCATTCAGACTCTGTAATTCTTTCTCTGGATGTAGAGAGCCCTTTCTATCATGAGTCTTTTGGAGTTGTGTTATAACCTTGCAATGCTGGAAGAAGCTCAGTCTATCAAAGTCAGTCATCACAGATATGAGGAGTCTGTAATTGTGTACAAAGTTCTCCTGGTTCTGCTCTCCTCACTTAGCATCAGTTTATATAATCTCTCCTGGTTATTATGAAGTCCATCTGCTCCTCATTTCTTATAGCACAATAGTATTCCATTACATTCATCTACCACAACTTGTTTAGCCATTCACTAATTGATGGGAATCTGCTTGATTTCCAATTTTTTGCCACCACAAAAAGAGGTGCTATAAATATTTCTGTGCATACAGGTCCTTTTCCCACTTATATGATCTCTTTGGGATATAGCCCTAGAAATGGTATTGCTGGGTCAAAGGATATGTACTTTTTTATAGCCCTTTGGGCATAGTTCCAAATTGCTCTCCAAAACGGTTGGATCACTTCACAACCTGTTCCAATTTTTCCATGTCCTGTCTGGCATTTACAATTTTCCTGTTTTATCATCTTAGTCAATCTAACCGGTGAGATATGGTACCTCAGAGTTGTTTTGATTTGCATTTCTGTAATCATATGCTGATAGATATCTTTAATTTCTTCCTCTGAAAACTGCCTGTTCATATCTTTTGACCATTTATCAACGGGGGAATGACATGTACTCTTATAAATTTGATTCAATTCTGTGTATATTTTAGAAATGAGGCCTTTATCAGAGACACTGGTTGTAAAAATTCCCAATTTTCCACTTCCCTCGTAATCTTGGTTACATTAGCTTTATTTGTACAAAAACTTTTCAGTTTAATGTAATCAAAGTTATCCATTTTGCATTTCATGATGCTCTCTATCTCATGTTTGGTTGTAAATTCTTCCCTTTTCTATAAATCTGACAGGTAAACTATTCCTTGTTCTCCCAGATTGCTATCAAACCTTTATATCTAGATTGTACAGCTATTTAGACTGTATTCTGGTATACAGTGTAACATATTCGTCTATGCCCAGTTTCTGTCATCCTATTTTCCAGTTTTCCAGCAGTTTTTGTCACATTAGTATGTGACTTATTCTTATCCCAGAATCTGGAACCTTTGGGTTTATCAAACATTAGATTACCATGGTCATTGACTACTGTGTCACGTGTACCCAATCTATTCCATTGATCCACTACTCTATTCCTCAGCCAGTACTAAGTAGTTTTTATGAGTGCTGCTTTATAATACAGTTTAAAAGCTGGAATGACTAGGTCACCTTCTCCAGCATTTCTTTTCAATAATTCCCTTGATATTCTGGACCTTTTGTTCTTCCAAATGAATTTTGTTACTATTTTTTCTAACTCTATAAAATAATTTTTGGTAGATTGATTGGTCTGACACTAAATAGGTAAATTAATTTAGGTAAAACTGTCATTTTTATTATATTAGCTCAACCTAGCCATGAACAATTGATGTTTTTTCAGTTATTTAGATCTGACTTTATTTGTGGGAAAAGTGTTTTGTAATTGTGTTCGTATAGTTCCTGAGTTTGTTTTGGCAGGTAGATTCCCAAATATTTTGTAATGTCTACAGTAACTTTAAACGGAATTTCTCTTTCTGTTTCTTGCTATTGGGCTTCATTAGAAATATATAGGAATGTTGAGGATTAATGTGCTGAGGATTAATTAATTAATGCTGAGGATTAATGTCCTACAACTTTGCTAAATTTATTATCTCAAGTAGCTTTTTACTTGATTCTCTAAGTATATCATCATATCACCCACAAAGAGTAATAGCTTAGTCTCTTCTTTGCCTAAGTGGATTCTTTTTATTTGTTTTTCTTCTCTTATTACTACCGCTAACATTTCTAGTATCAAATTGAATAAGAGGGGTGATAGTGGACATCCTTGTTTCACCCCTGATCTTACTGGAAATGCTTCTAGCTTATCCCCATTACATATGATACTTGCTGATGGTTTTAGATAGATGCTACTTAT
>CM053580.1:186919252-186937893 GCA_028627135.1 Pseudochirops cupreus | reverse complement strand
CAGAAGTTACAAGCAGACAAAGAAACGGATCAGCAGACGGACTTCCAGTTGTCTGACCATTACATCCATACCTATTCAGTTACCAGAGAGGGAAGCACCAACATCTGGGTTTTTCAAAGCTGGGGCACTCAATGGCTTCCCAGAGTCTCGTCTGGCCAAATCACACAACTCTTCTCAAAGTGAGCCCCAAAGCAAAACCTCACATCAGGCTATACGTAGCCTTCTTCTGGCTCGAAGGATGTCACGGCCCTCTTGACGCACTGCCCAATCACAAAGCTACAAGGTGTGGGCATTCCCAAAAAAACAAGCCTCCTGCCACAGGCTGCACATGACCATATTCAGCCTATTAGGGGGCAGAGTATGCTTTCAAATAGGGGAATGTTCTCAGAGCCCCTTGGCAGGGAAGATCTTCAGATTCCCATAACAGGAATTCAGTGTCAAACTCCTGTAGATGATGACGTCTGAAGGAAGTCCTGGAGCTTTCCAGTGTGTTAGATTGAATGATTTTTTGTATCTTAGCATTCTACAACTATTACAGAAATGATTATTTTTTTTCTGGTTTAGTATTTTATTTTTCCCAGTTATATGTAAAAACAATTTTAACACATTAAAAAAATTTTAAATTCCAAATTCTCTTCCTTCCTTCCTCTCTATTCCCTCCCCTCCCATAATTGAGAAGGCAAGCACTTCAATATAGGTCATACATGTGTAGTCATACAAAGCATTTCCATAACAGTCATGTTGTGAAAGAAAACATAGACCAAAAACAAATCTCAAGAAAAATTAAGAAAGTGAATAAAGTATGCTTCAGCCTATATTCAGACTCCATTAGTTCATCCTCTGGGGATGGAAAGCATTTTTCATCCTAAGTCTTTCATAGTTTTCTTGGATCATTGTATCGTTGAAATAGCTAAGTCATTCCCAGCTGATATAGAAACTATTATTATTCATAAAATACGCTTTTCATCCATCCCTGAACACTCAAAATGTGATCATCTTTGTTAATGTTATGATATATTTGAATATGAAGAAGCACAAAATATATTATAGAGAAAGACTCAAAACTAGCTGATGTTCAAAGGAAAGAAGAACAATCCACAAATTAATGAGAATTCTGTTCACATTTCTGTTGCTAAGGCTAATCATTTTCATGGAGAGTTTTACTTTGATTGAAACCAGTAGTATACATGAAAAAATGAAATTTTATCTGAATTTTCACAAGTGTATTTGAATTCTTCACATGTTGCATTTCACAGCTCAGGCCTTAGGATAAGATTTTTCAGAGCTGAATTCAAGGCATGAGATCTTTCTAAGTGATTATCATTTTTCAAAAGAAATGCAAACAGAACAGTGGTTCATTAATTTGCCATACCCGCGTTTCCAAGATACTAGCCAGTGTTCAGGTATTAGTTTTCCCACTACAATGTAAATAGCACAATCACATTCTAAAGCATCTTATTACAACATGGGCTCTCAGGAAGGGCAAATTCAAATGTTTTTAGTTGTGAAACAAGAGTCCTGGACCCCACTGGGCCACAGCCCAAACTATCCAGGAGTATGAGTCAGGCAGAACAAGAGAAATAGACCTTGGGAAAGTATATAATCTACTTGGTAGATCTCTACTAGTTGGCAAGTGATAACTGCATTTAATGTTGTGGCTAATATCCATTAATGAATTCAGTTGTCAATTTTATGATTTAACTGATGGCTGTTGTCTTTATTGGGGCATATGATAAAGGTGTTTGCCAAACTTGGAAAGAGATGAATTAATTGTACCTCTCTTTAGTATTATTTCCTTTCTCCCACATACTAATTTTTTGAAGGGTTTTAAAATCTTTACTATGTGCATATATGTATATTTTGAAAGACTCTAATTCATGCTGTATATTTCCATTGAGCTGGAACCATGACCATGTTTTACATAATTATAACCTCAAATAGTGTGAGTTCAAAAACATAGGATTTGTTTTTACATGAATTTAGCTGGGGACAGAAGTATGGATTTAATAAGCTCAAGCCGTATAAGGACAAAGAGCTTTCCCACATGCTAACATAGTGCTCTGAAAACATTAGGTGGTTTAACAAATGATTATTGGGTGAATAAATGAATATAAGCAATAACATTGGAGAGTTCAATTCATTTCATTTTTTGGTAGATATTAGCTGAAACCCATATAATATATTGACTGAGATATAGGCATTCTTTGGATCCCACTTGCTTGTGTCTAGGTCTGATTTTTCCTAATACAACTTCCTTCTTTAGAGAAACTGATGCCACTGTTTTTTTTCTTGTACCCTTCCCTTCTCCAGGTTAATTGATAATTTCTGCATTTGTGAAGGTTACAGTGTTCCCCGTTGTCTAATGTATGAGATATATGTGGAGACCTGTGGACAGAATGCTCAGAATCAAGTGAACCCAGCTACATTTGGGAAGGTAAGTTGTAAAGTTGGGAAATAGAGAATTTCCTGGGAGGAAAAGGAGAGATTTTGTGGTGTTCCCCCCACCCCCAGGGTTTTCATGAGAATTTATATTTGTTATATAAGTTTAGTTTGCTCTTGGTGAGTCCAGTTCATCACCCATTGGGAAAACTTCCATAGGTGTAGGCAGGAGATGGTAAATGATTCCTGCCACTTTGGAATGTACACAGAGAGACAGTTTTGGGGACATAGCTGAGAATATGAAATTGAGATCTATTTTCACCACTGGCCAGTGGCTCATAAATTTCAGGAATCCATCTGTGCCCCAGACTCACTCCTGCTGCTTTAACACTTTACTGGCTTATACAGGTTGATTGCCCTAAAACTCTCACCCAGGAATTTTCCCTTCTCCCTTCCCCCAAAGACTTTGCCATTATGTCAGACCTCTGGAACACCTACTCTTTTCTAAATCTGAGCTACCTTAAAGTTTTATTCAGGGCTATTTATTTACAAGGAAGAGTCAAGTTTACAACATGTCAGTGGGGATGTAAGAAAACCAGAGTTCTAACAAGTGTTTTCATAGTCAATGGGCAACTCTCAGCTTCCAAAGTCTGCATTAGAACAAAGGAAAAAGGCAGCTGTTGGGAAGGCAGCAGGTGGGATTATTTTGCTGGGTGAGTGCCACAGCTGCATTCAGTCAGGGTATTTAAGGAGAAAGAGAATGACTAAGCCCTCACCCCTCCGCAAGCAAGCACAGAGTGATCTTTATGAAAAGAGAATATGAAGGAGACAGGATTCTGGCTGTAGCCAGTCAGCCCCAATCCCTGGTGGTCTGCCTTTCTCTGTGCATGTCAGGGTGCTCTGCTGGTGTGTTCCCTCTCTTGGGAAGGCAGCCAGGGGAACAGGTGGTGTCTGGATTCCACCCTTCCCCTCCCCAATCCCTCCCTCCCCCCCCCCCCACACTTTCTCTCTCTCTTTCAGTCTTTTTGTGTTCAAGTTCATTCAGACCCCCAGCATCCTAGCATATGTAGTATCATTTGGGAAGCTTGTGATGACTTTGGGTCTTTGAGTTCAGTGGGCACTAAGTACCTATTAAGGCTTCTCTACTACTGCCATTAGAGTGCCTTAATGTATGACAACCAGTGCTCATCATCTGACTGGGCCTAATGCCTTCTGGCCTCAAATCTGACCTAACCAGAGTTCCAGAGCTACCTGAGCTTCCCCAACCCAGAATGACACCTTTGGCCCAGCATGCTGTGTGTGGGTTTTTGCTTGGCATGCTTGCAGTTCTGTGTTTTTGGCCAACTGGTAGGTTTGCAATGAGTTGTATACCGATCCAGATAATTGGTGAAATGTACCTGATACACCTCTGGCCCTGACAGTATCCACACACACTTCTATAACCATTCACCCAAAGCCAAGTATTTACCTTGACAAAATTAATGTAGCCTGTCCTAACTGTGCCCTCCAAATTCACAAAGACACCTTATTTCTTCACCGAGAAGGGATAAGGATGGGGACCAAGGGAACCATAGCTATGATGGTTCTACTTTTAACCCCTGAGATACAGGCAAGAACTATAGAGAATAAGAAGGCACTCTCCGTACCACTGGAAGGAATATTCACATCAATGAAATCACAAGATTATAGTTTTTAGAACTAGAAGAAACTTTAAAGATCACATAATCCAACTCCTTCATTTACAGATGAGGAAAGGAATAAAGTGCTTTGTGCAAAGTCACATAGTACTTAAAGGGAACAGATTTTTTGTAGTTATTCAGTCATGTCCAACTCTTCCTGACTCCATTTGGGATTTTCTTGGCAAAGATCCTGGAATGGCTGGCCCTTTCCTTCTCTAGCTCATTTTATAGATGAGGAGATTGAGTTAAGTGTTTAACCCTTAGTTAACTTAAGGGTTAAGTGACTTGCCCAGGGTCCCACAGTTAGTAAATGTCTGAGGTTGAATCTGAACTCAGGTCTTCCTGACTCCAGGTCTAACATTATATCTACTGTGCCTGAAGGGAGCAGAGCTGGGATTCAAACTTAGAGCCTTTCTCCCTAGGAAAAAACCCTATTTTCTTAGCTGTGAAGAAAGCAATTTAACCCAGTTAATTTTATGTTAATATGTGAATGACTAATCTTCATTCATCTTTTTTAGAACAGGATGCTTTACCTGGGCTTTGTGGGGGAAATGGGGCCTCTTCTTTTTTCTCTTTCAACTTTCTGAGTTGGTTATCTCATTAACTCTTCATAGTTAAATTATTAACTATATGCAAACTTCTCCCAAATCTACCATCCAGCACTTCATCTTTTTCTCTTGAACCCCATTCCGAAATCACTGGAGTCAACTTCCTGTTGTGCATCTCCACTTGGAAAGAATCATAGGCATCTCAAACTCAACATGTCTAATTTTCTTTCTGCCTAAACCCAGTCCCCAACCTAACCACCCTATTTCTGTTGAGCTTATTGCCATTCTTCCAGTCACCCAGGTTTGCAACTTAAAGTGATTTTCAGCTCTTTATTCTCATTCACCCCCCCATCTTTGTTGCCAAGTCTTGTCTATTTTATCTCATTAACATCTCTCGCACCCATCACCTTCTCTCCAGTCATACTACAGCCATCCTAGTTCAAGTTTTCATGTATTCAAACCTGCAATATTGTGATAGCCTCTTAATGCATCTCCCTACCGTCTTTCTTCTCCAATTCATCTTCTGCACAGTTAAAAAAAAATTAATGCTCTCTTAAATCATAGGATCATACATTTAGAGCTATAGCTCATCTAGTACAACCCTCTCATTTCACAGATAAGGAAACTGAGGCCCACTGAGGTGAAATGATTTTTCCCAAGGTCACGCAAGTAGTGAGTAGCAGCCCTGGGATTTGAACCCATATTCTCTGATTCCAAATCCAGCATTCTTTCCACTATATGACCTTGACTTCCTTGGTTCATATCATCCTTACTTGAATTAAGCCAAGTCTCCTCCTGGATGACTACAGGCAAACTATGCCCAAGACCCCACATGAAGAAGCCACTCTAGACCTTCACCAACATGTCCGTAAACGTGGTTCATTGTTTCCCCCTACTGGTTTGCAGCTGCCATGGCATCGAATTTCTCCCCCTCCACGCTGATACCAAATTGATGTTCCTAATGCACAGAACTGACCATGTCACTTCTTGTTCAAAAAGCTCCAAAGTCTCCCTCTTACTTCCAGAATACAATTTTTTCCTACACTTGTTTGTTAAAACTCTACGGAATCTGGCTTTAGCCTAGTTTTCTAGTCTTACTGCATATTGCTCTCTTTTGTGCTTTTAGTCAAAAGAGCTTGTTTGCTGTTCTCTGTACACAGCAATCTATCTCCCTTTTCAATGCCTTTACACAGACTGTCCCCTCAGGTTCCTACTCATGTTTCCCTTATATTATCTCTAGTTTCCTTCAAGGCTCAGTGTCTAGGCTAAATCATGGGGCCTGACATCAAGAAGACCTGAATTCAAATCTAGCCTCGGACACTTAGAAGCTGTGTGACCCCGGGCAAGTCAACTTATGTGTGTCTCAATTTTCTTATCTGTAAGAGAATGATAATAGTACCCAACTTTCTAACCTAACGGTTATGGGCATAATAATATTTCAAAGCTCTTTGCAAACCTCAGAGTGTTATAGCCTACCTTTCCTATCCCTACACTAATTCATTCCAGTTGCTAGTGCCCTCCTTCTGAAAATTGCTTTGTATGTATACTTATTGATATGCTTGTGTATGTATACACATATATACTTAATATATATTTGCACATATACTTAATGTATATTTGTATATATGCTTTGTAAATACTTAATTTGCTAAGTACATATGGTTTTTCTTAATAGAATATAAACTTTTTTTTGGACAAGAAAAGTTTCTTTTTAAAAAAAATCTTTATCACTAGTGCTAATAATACTGCATTGGTAGGTGCTTAATAAATGCTTGTTGAATGAAAGATGGTATATACCACACCCAGCTCTGCCTGTAGGAAAAGGATGTAGACTTTTATAGACCCTTTGATTAAGAGAGCAAGCAATAAACATTTGTCTCTTCTTTTAGGTTTTAAAAATCTGATCATATTATTCCTCTACTCATTCAGCTCTAGTGACTCCCTGTTGCTGCTAGGATAAAATTAGATACATTTCTTAAGCTTTTAAAGCCCTAGCCTTAACCAATTTTTGCAGCTTCATTGGACATTACTCTCTATCTTGCAATCTGTGATCTAGCCCAACTGGTTTCATCTCTCTTCCTTACATAAAACTTTCTGTCATATCTCCATGTCTTTTCACTGGTTTTCTCCCATCCTTCTCTTCCTTCAAGATGCTGTAGGGATGACACCAGGTGTAGAGAGGTCTTGATGGAAGGCAGAATAGACATTTCTAGCCTGTTCTCTCCCTACCCTATTCCAAGGAAGGCTTTGATTCCTGCCAGGAGGAGAAACAGGAGGTTAGGACCAGAGGCCATTCTGTACTCCTCAGAGAGAGAGGGCACCAGACCAGAAGCATATCTATCTGCACCCTTAAATGTTGTTAGTCTAGGGGATACTATTGGATTCCATCTAACTTATGATCACTTTGTCATTATTGAGGGCAGCAAAAAACCCCCGAGCTTTAAATCCAAGGCTGTGTCCCTTTCCTGCTGGTTACCAATTCCGCAGTGAACATAGTGAATAGCAAAGAAACCCATTTATCCAAATCATAGCAAAACAGAAATAAGAGAAGGTATACATTGGAGAATATATACTAAACAATGCAGAATAAAAGGGCTCTTCAATTGAGAGTGAGATCATTCAATTTAACCAAGAGAGAATGTCCTTAAGAGGGACTCCCCAAAGTCTCTAGTGCAGTAGGCAGGAGGCTGGACATGATGGAAATCAATAGCTCCTCTCATTTCTTCCCAGAGTTTTTTTACCTCAACATCTTAAAGTGAGATTGGCTTCTTCTATCTTTCTTCTTGAATCTGGAAACCACAAGGTCCCCGAATAACTCAAAGCTTGAAGAGTGTCAAAGAAAAATGGAGCTTGAAAAGTCCCAAAGACGACTAAAAAAGTCTGACATTCTTCTGCCTCAATAATTCCATCCCATTCCTCAAACAGGGCAGTGTGTTCATCTCCAGCAATGAAAGAGGACATATCAAAGGGCTTTAGAACAGGAGTTACAACGCAACTTATAGGTAATCTTTTGCATGAAATCTTTCTTGATTCCCCTGCCCCCAACTTCTAAAACCTGACCTACCGAACTATCTTGTTTTTAACTACTTTGTATTTATCTTCATTTTAATTCTACATATATTTATGAATGGACTTATTGGAGATCAGATCAATTAATACTTGAAAATTAACTCTGATTATTCATTGGAAATACTGAAGCTGAAGCTTAAACACTTTGGTCACATAATGAGAAGACAGGATTTATTGGCAAAGACCCTGACATTTACAAAGACTGAAGGCAAAAGGAGAAGGGAATGGCAGAGGATGAGATGGATAAATTGTTTCATGGAAGCAAGAAACCTGAACTTGGACAGACGTTGGGAGATAAGGGAGGGCAGAAGGACCAGGCATGCTATGGTCCATGGGGTGATAAAGAGCTGGATACAACTGAACATGAAAAAAAATGTACTTGTCTCCCCTACTAAAGAGAAGGATTGTGTCTACTTTAAAATAGATTTTTGTCTTTAGTCTAGAGCGTATACTGGAAGTGTAGGAAAACAAAAGCAACTCAGTCCAGGCATAAAGAGAGACTCTCTTGCTCCTGAATCCCTCACCTCCCTGCCCCAGACAAAACAGCCTTCTGCAAAGCTGGTTAGATCCTTCTGTGCTGGCAACTTACCCATTAAAACCCATGGGTTACACATCAAGTGTAATAGTCGAGGGGACTAGAGGATGGGTGCTCACCATGGACTTGGTTTTGCTAATGTCTAAACATGTCTTTGCCTCCTCTGTCCTTAGTCCAGTAAACTTCTTGCCACTAGGGAGTATTTCATTTCTTTTTGTTATTTGTACCTGTTGTGCCTGGCACATAATGTATGCTTAATAAATGTGTTTTGATTGTTGACTTACATAAAGTTCTGAATTTGACAGATATGCTTGTAATTTTCCCTACCATCCCAAGGGAGCTTTTCTATTTGCTGGCCTTGATCTGAAAAGGAACCCCTTGTAAAAATTCTGTGAACAAGGGGAGATGAAAGAAAGGGTTTTTAGAACTGATGTTTTTAATCTTGTCCATTTCCTATTTTTCAAAGTGTTGAGCTCATTTAAATAGGTTAGATTGAAATTGTGATTGCATATAGTGCCTTCTCATATTTAGCCTTCTAATTTGATGTTTACTTCGACATTTGGTCCAACTAGTGCATAATCTGACTAAAGACAGAGAAGGAATTCTAAAATGACTGCTATCTCTCTAACTAGTCATTGCTCCCCTACTCAAATATAGTCAATTTATTTTTTGTGATAATTTCTGCCACATACAGTGGTTTCTGAGTCTATAATCCACTGACACAATTAATAATAATTAGTAATCTTAGCTTTTGGTTTCTTTGATTTCTTAATCCTCACATTGAATGAATATTTTCCAACAGCTGTGGGAAAAGATAAGACCCTATCCTTCCCTGCACCCATTTGACCTTCAAGTTACTGAGTCTTAATGTATATATTAACTTACTTTGGAAGATATTATCCAGTTCTTCACATAATATCTCTACTTGTTTGACCCTGCAATGGGTTTCAGTGCAGAAACTGCACTTATCTCTATGGTGATAGATTACTTTGTGCTCATTGTGAGCGCAAGGGGGGAGAGATGACTAAACATCGCATGAAGTATATCTTGTTACCTTCAGGTGCATAATGAAACAATTTCTACCAAATATTTGATTTTCTTCTCCAAGGAGAACTCACTAGCCATCTTTATGTTTAATCATAACATCTTCATGTCTTCTGGTTTCATTTCATTAACAGGATGTTATTATAGATGGTGTTCATTTCATAGAATAGCAGAATTTAAATATGGATTCAAAGCAGACATTTCATCTATAAAAGAATCCCCACTATAACATAGCTTCCCTATAATGATTCCTTGAAGTGTGTCTCAACCCCATTAGTCACTGAACAAACATAGCATGTTAAGAACACCAGGGGCAGCTAGGTGGCACAGTGGATAGAGTTCTGGGCCTGGAATCGGGAGGGACCTGAGTTCAAATGCAACCTCTGACACTAATTGTGTGACCCTGGTCAAGTCACTTAATTCCCATTACCTGGAAAGAAAAACCTGCCAAAAACCCAAACTCAAAAAAAAGTTAAATTTATGTTTTCAGGTATTTAAAAACACAAATCCTTTCCATCATTCTACCACTGTCTTTGTGGCAGTAGAAGGGCTCACACGGGACCAACAGCTATTTTGTATTTTTGATTGCTTCATGTATCACTGTGGCCAAAACAAACCTTTTATTTGGTGACTCAATAGCTGGTGATGAATTAATCTTTCCATATTTAGGCAACATGGTGCAGTGGGAAGAATGCTGAATTTGGATTCATAAGACGTGAGTTCCAATCCTGGCTCTGTAATTTATTACCTTCATAACCTTGGGCAAACCACTTAGTCTCTTTATTTGAGAGTGGATATTGTGTAGTTCTTCATAGAATTTCTTTATTTCTTTGACCCCTGCAGTGGATATTAGTGCAGAAGTTACAAAAGTCCTTTAAGTCTCAGTTTTGTAATTTATAAAATAAGGGAATTGGACTAGATGACTCTAAAGTTTTTTCAAGTCTAAATCTATGATCTTATGATCTATCCTTGTAGATATATAGCCTATTGTCAGACCCCTACTTGAGGATTTTCTGACTTTCCTGAACCGGTCAGAGCTTATGTTCCGCTGGCATATACTTTCAGAACCCAGGCGTATCTATGGGCCCAGAGGAGGTTTCAGAATAGGTCTAAAGTAGAGATCTTTACATTTATATTCATCAAGACCTTATATTTATCCCCAATAAATTCATACTATTAGATCTGGTATTCTTTCAGCTTGCCAAGGTCTTTTAAAAAATATTAATTCTATTATTCAGTGTATTATCTATTTATTAGTCATGTCCAATTCTTTGTGACCCTTTTTTGGAATTTTCTTGGCAAAAATATTAGAATAGTGTGCCATTTCCTTCTTTAGCTCGTTTGACAGATGAGGAAACTGAGGCAAACAGGGTTAAGTGACTAACCGAGGGTCACATAGTTGGTAAGGATCTGAGGTCAGATTTGAACTCAGGAAGATGAGTCTTCCTAATTCCAGGCCTGGTTTTCTATTCATAGCACCACCCACTGCCTGTGTTATCTAGACCTCAATGCTACATCATCACCATCATCATCATCATCATCTTCATCTTCATCTTCATCATCATCTAACAAAACAACTCCTTTTATATCTTCAGATTACCTCTTCATTTAACTTCATTTTTTGCTTTTTAAAATTTGGAACTTAAACACTGAAAAAAACCCATTTTGATATATAATGAAGAATACGAAAAAGGGATTTTATATGAAATCATTCATCTCCATTTTATACCACTTGGTTTTTTAAAGTATAGAATAAATTCCACACATTGCTTCCAAAGCTGTTCTACTTATCTGTGCTTCCTTCTGTTCTCTTCTCTGAGGAAATGGAGGCCTAAAGATGTGATGGCACTTTTGGAAGGTCAAGATTTTGAATCCGGGTCCTGTGACGCCAAAGTCAGTGCTTTCTGCAGGATACCAGAAGAATTCTGCATTCCAACCCTGGCTGATTCTTCTCTATTTCTAGTCTAATTTTTCTCCTATCCTTTTTATACGTCTTTTGGTTTCCTCTAGGGCTTATTACTCATTAAAAACAAAAACCAAAAAACAAAAGCAAATCGTCCCTGACTCTCCTTGACTCCTTTCATTTCCCCTCACTACATATCTGCACTTACCCTGGCTCACAATCTGCTTCCTCCTGGTTAAACTTCAGGTGCTTTACATGAGCCAGATGAGGGGGAATAGAATCCGCAGGGCTTTTGTCAAAGCTGGCAGTTTGGAGTGCTAATGAAAAAAAGAGTCAGGCAACATGAAACTAAACAGGAAAAAATGTTGCATGAGCATAGAGGGAATTGTAGAAGAAATAAGAAACTCGATCCCCTTTGGATGGTTCCTCACGGTCTTCCTTTGATGCTTTATTTGATTTTGATCTTCCTATCCTCCCCTCTTTAAAAGCACCCTCCCCATCCCTACCCCCTACTCCGGGTTCTCCATTTCCAGCTACACTTGGCGGTAAGTTACTCTTCTAATTAGGAAAATAGAGCAAAGTGAGGGTTTTCTGGGTGGTTGGTATTGTTGTTCTTTAAATGGATCCTTTTGCTTAGTAACAGTGGCACATCGAATAGAATTTAAGTGCAAAGAACAGCTGAGAGAATCTGAAGGGGAAAGAGCAATGTAATTTGGTAGCTACTCTTTGATGAGTATTTAGGACTGAAAATGTAAGTATTTTCATGAGATGCAGCAGAGTACAAAAACAAATGTTAGAGGAGAATGGGCTCTGGGTCTATTTGATGAATTTCCGAACAACCAACTTCAGATTTTTCCTTCTTTTTAGCTTGTGCACTTAGTTTTTCCGGATCTTGGTACCAGGAGGCTGGGTACAAGAGGAAGTGCCAGGTAGTGTTGCTTTCTTTAAAAATCATAAAATTATAGGGCTTTGGGAAACCCTGGAATGCATATGAATGAAGAATAAAACACTTCTCAGAGAAATATTTATAAAATTTAATGCCAATTAAGTCTTACATGACTTAAAGGTGACTTAAGAAATGTAGCTTTTCTCCAGAACTGAAGATTTATTACATGTGTTCAATTGACAGCCTTCAATTTCTTAGGATTGTTGTTTTTTTGTTTTGTTTTGTTTGAGATGGTTGGGGCCTTTTTGTTTTGTTTTTGCTACGAGTATCAAAGCATTAAAATTTTCAGAGGTTTCAGTATGCTAAACATGTACATATATAAATCCTATAGTTTATTTAAATATTAAAGCCCACTCAAAGAAAAATCAAATTGTTTTAATATTCTTAGAACCAGAGTATTAGTTGAGGTGATTGGAATCATTCCAAAATTCTCACTTAAATGGTATATTTGAATAGAACCAGAGGTCTTTGAACTTGGGTTTCTAGACTGAAATCTTTGTTTCTAAGCACAAAAGGAAACTCAGATGTTATGCTTTAAATCATGGAATGTGATGTTTCTCAAGTATTACTTATTGGTTGTTTCAAATGAAGAATGAAAGGAAGGTAGTAAAAACAAAAAAGGTCTGAGGTAAGAAGAGGAATGTGCTCTCCCCTTCTAACATAGGAAAACAAACAAGAATTGGAGGCAGTTGCCAAATTAGTCAAATAGTGGGCAAAGAAATAGCATTAATAATTTGAAACATTTTTGTCTTATTGACACTTAAACTGAGTAGACAGTTTTTTATTCCTTCCTTCCTTCTCTCCCTCCTTTCCTTCTCTCCCTCCCTTCCTTCTTTCCATCCATCCATCTTTCCTTCCTCTTTCTTCATTCTTTCCTTTCATCTATCCATCTTTCCTTCCTTCTTTCCTCCTTCCCTCCCTTCTTTCCATCCTTCTTCCCTTCCTTTTATCTTTCCTTCCTTCCCTCCCTCCTTCCCTCCTTCCTTCCCCTCTTTCCTTCCTATTTCTTATTCTCTTTTAAAATAAAGCTTTATTAATACTTTTTGTCTTTACATCACAGTCATTTCTGGAAATACCTGCTTTCCCTTTCTGGAAATCAAACTTTCCCTTGTAACAAAAACAGTTAAGCAGAAACACACAGTGACCACAATTAGTATATACAACATAACAGTCTCTTATCACTCTATCGAAAGGAGGAGGAATTAAAGAAACAATAATTCTTATATGCTTACTTTGTACCAGCTATTAGACTAGTTACTAGATACATCTACAAAGAAAGAACAATTTCTGTTCCAAAGGAACTTAATATTTTAATGGGGGAACGACAAATACACATGAAACTATTCACAGCATGAATATGAAGTGAATAAATATAAGCGTATCTAATACGATATGTGGGGGGAGAGGGAGGGCACTAGTAGTTAACTGGTAAGCCAAGAATAGTACTAAACCTGCCTTTCCTCTATGCCTTTCTGTTGATAGTACTACCATTCTACCAGTTACCCAGGGTCCTTGAGAATTAGTAGGTATGCTTCATGATCTATCCTATGAGGCCGTTATTCATTTTTCAGTTCCTCAGGGTCAGTCTTCCTATTTTTGTGATCTTTTCATTTATGCTGCTGTAGTGATGGGCATACAATTCTTTTGGTTCTGCTTTTAATAGTCCATTTTCTAAATCCCTACCAGGTCCAGAAATTATGACAGGCCTCTGACCCAACCTGAAAGAAAAAGAACCACATTTTCTGAAAAGCATTTAGAAGACCATTAACCATTACCAGTTCAGGGAATCTGCTGGGTACCAGTTCAGTTTCCCTCCAAAGAAAAGGGGCAATGGTACACTGGGGGCCTCCTTTTCTTTCTTTATCTTTTTTTTAATTTTTGATTTTTGGAGGGCAATTGGGGTTAAGTGACTTGCCCAAGGTCACATGGCTAAGTTTTGTGTTAAGTGTCTGAGGTCGGATTTGAACTCAGGTCCTCCTGACTCCAGGGCCAGTGCTCTATTCACTGTGCCACCTAGCCACCCCTTCCTTTTCTCTCTTGACTTCTCTCTAGATCTCCAGATCATTGTGGGAAGAGTTAGGGAGGTAGGGTAGAACATGAATTTCTTGAGGCCCATAAGGTGACATGATCCAGTGTTGTTTGTCCCTGACACAAAGGTTTAGATAGGGCTGAATTACTACCTTTGTGTTTGTATGTTTCTTGAGACTGGGTCTCCCCATATCATCCAGACTGAAAGACTATTGCTAATTGACATGAGAGTATTTACCTGCTCCATTTCCAGCCTGGGCCATTTTCCTCTCCTTAGGCAGTCTACTGGCTCTCTGGGCCCCTTGGGTCTTGCCATATTGGCATTGGACTTAGTGTGGACACCGAATTGGTTTTAAACCTGCTATACCTCAGTACTCCCAAGTTCAAACCCTTTTAGGTTTTGTTTTGTTTTTAAATCACAAATACAGTGAATGACCAGATTAATAAAAAGGCTCCAAAACTATAGTTAATCAATAATATTTGTTCTTCAAGGCTTGACTGAATTACCGCCTCCTCTTGAGTCTTTCTTTAACCTTCCCAGTCTCTTAAGTGATGTCTCCCTCCTCCAAATTCTTATACCAGATTTTGTTATCTTATTATTATCTTATATATATATAATATACATTATATATTATATGTTATATAATATATGTCCTATATATTATATATATTATATTATCTTATATATCTTATATATTATCTTATAACAGATCTTATACCAGATTGTAAGCTCCAGGAGAGTAGAAGCTATGTCTTAATTATTTGCCACAATGTACTACACGTGGCAGATACTTTTAAAAAAAATTTTAAAAATTTTTTCCAATTACATATGTAAAGACAATTTTTAATATTAGTTTAAAAAATTTTTGAGTTCAGATTTTTCTCCCTCCCTCTCTAAGCAATTTGTTATAGGTAATATCACATTGGTAGATACTTAATAATTGGTTGTTGAATGAATAAATGAACTATGGCATTTTTTTGTTGTGTACCATTGATTGGCACTTACTGTATGTCACTTTTCCAATAATAGGAATTACTATTTTATTTTCTTCTTTCTGGACTTCTCACTGGTGTAGAGAACTCCCAATGAGAAATCACTTTCTACCAGTAAAAGGAACAGGGCTTGATGATTAGTTTGGCACTGCAAATGAGCTGCCTTTCAGAAGACCTCTTTTAACATTTTTTTCCAGGTACCATTATGACGGAATCTGCATCAAGAAAGGTTCCTACTTCTATGGCCAGTATTGCTATTTGCTGAGTGAAAAAAAGTATCACAGGTCAGTGTTTGGGTTCCCCTAGTCCTGTTGAAAGTCCCAACCTACTTTTCCAACCTTATCCCCCACTCTGCCTGAACATTAACCAGATGCTCCAACCAGAATATACCATATGTAAGCCTACTTCTGTCTTTGCTCACACTATTTCTCTCACCTGGAATGTCCTTCTTTCTCTTGTCCCCCTAAATGAATCCTACTCTTATGATGAGAACCACTCAGAAAGATTGTGAATATAGTTAATTCTAGAGCTAAGTTTAAATGCCCTCTATTCAGCTACTATCCTATTCAGTTCACAAAATCCTCACCCAACTCTAGTGTAGTGAATAGAACCCTGGATTTGGAGTCAGACGTTCTGTGTTCATATCCCAAGTAGCTTTATTACTTACGATCTGTGTAACTTCCAACAGTCCATTTAACATTTAAAAATCTCAATTTTATCTTCTGTAAAAATCAAGGGACTGGTCTAGACCAGAAGTTCTCAACTTTTATTTTGTACCATGGTCCCTACTTTTACAGTCTGGTGAAGGCTATAGAAGACCCCTTCTCAGAATAATGTTTTAAGCAATAGAAGTAAATGCTAAATTTCATTTAGAAGTTAGCGAAGAAAGATATAATTAGGGTTTTTCCAAAGCAAGTTCATAACCTCCTGGCATCTACCTGTGGATCTCTTCAGGATCCATGGACCTCACATTAAGAACCTCTGGTCTAGATGACTAGTAAGATTATTTCTGGCTCTAAATCCTATAATCTTAGCATTGTTTTTCCTACTCAGTGATTCTACCTTTCTTAACTGTAGTGAAGACCTTCAACCTGATAGTTTACACTTTCTCCCAAAGAATTTCCCAAGAATACCACTTGTAAAGGTCTCTTGTGACTATCAAAAGTCACCATCAGTTTCCTGAACAACAAAGCCTTTTCTCAGTCTTCATTCTTTTTGATATTCCAGTAGAATTTGAGGATATTGACCAACAACTCCTTCTTTATAAATAATCAGTCAATAAGCATTAATTTAGTACCTACTGTTTGCTAGGCACTACACTATGCTCTGTCTGTATTTTGTGGAGATATATATAGAAAACTGAAATAGCCACTGCCTTCAAAGAACTTACACTCAACAAATTTCTAAAACTGTTTCCTCTATGCCCTATGTGATTTACTTTATCCGACTCCTACCCTCCCTGACTGCTCCTCCTCTTTCTCATGTGATGGCCCCTCTAAACTCTAAAATTCTTATTCCTGTTCCTATTCCTTGCACATTCCTATTATCCCATGAATATGTGTACGGATAAGAAACTATAAAGTATATATAAGGTAAATTCAAAGAATATCTATGGAGTGGTCTCAAACTGTGAGAGGACTAACCAGTGGGTGATCAAAATATAAAAAGTGGCATTTGAGCTGATGTTTAAGGAAAACTAGTGATTCCACAAGGCAGAGGTGAGTAGGGAGAGGGTTCAGACCATAAAAGATACCCTGTACAAATGCAGGGGGCAAGAGAAGGAATGTCATGAATGGGGAATAACAATCAGCCCAATTTGTCTGGAACATAGAGTGCATTGGGGGGAAAGAATAGAAAATAAGTTTGAAAAGATAGATTGGCACCAGATTGTGAAGGGATTTAAATTCCAAGGTCATGGCTTTGTGTTTTATACTAGAGGTAACAGGGAGTCATTGAAGCTTCTGGATCAAAAAAGTAATAGGGTCAGGTCTGTGCTATAAGAATACCAATTTGGCAGTCATTTGGACAGTGAATTGGAGGATGATACTCATTGTGGGCTTGGGTGATCAGGAAAGATTTCACAGAGAAGATGGGGCTTGTGTTGGCATTTGAAGGAAGGATGAGTATGATTTTGATTATCAAAGAGAAAGGGAAAGTGTTTTTTAGGACAGGGAAAAGTATAAATTGTCATTTGCTACTGACCTTAGAAAAAAAGAGGTGTGTTGTGGTAGAAGTTATAGCTACATGTTGTCCTTATGTATATAATTGGACTGTGTTCCTGGGACATGCATTTGAGTATGTGACAGAGAGCACTGACAAACTTGTTTAAAGCTGATTATCACCAGTGTCCACCGCTGGTAATCTATGCACAATCAAATAATACTCCTAGACAGAATCTCTAAAGGTTGTGAAATGCTAGATAGGAATCTGAAAGACTTAACAGAGCAGATAGTTTCATCATTACTGACAAGATAAGAATCTTAGAATGGGAAATGAACAACTGGCTAAATTGGTGTTAGAAATAGAACTTGCCTTTTTGGACTAGAGCAAAAGATATTAACAACTTTTGGCCAGGAAAAGAGTATACCTAATGAATGCCTGGATGACTGTGTTTGCTCAGAGCAGTGAAGGTTCTCAGCCTTCCTAATGCCACCACCCTTTCATACTCGTATGTGGGTGTATCTGCATGTGGGTGGACCACCTAGAGATGAATGAGGAGCGGTGTCTCGGTTCCAGAGACCATTGGAAATATGTGTTTTCTGATGGTCTTAGGCGACCCCTGTGAAGGGGTCGTGGCCCACAGGTTGAGGGCCACTGGCTTAGAGATTGGCTGATTTAATTTAGAAGGCTTTAAACTAAAAAGAGAGGAAGAAAGAGAAAACACTGAGATAGAGATTCTAAATAAGGTACTGCAGAGAGAAACAGATATGACTTAAGAATAGTGATACACAGGAGACATTGACTCTACTGTCAATATTGTTAGATTGGCTATAAAATTCTTGCAGCTAGGTGGCATAATGTATAGAGCTTATGCTCTATATCAGAAAGATTCATCTTCATGAGTTTAAATCCAGACTCACACACTTGTCAGCTGTGTGGCCCTGGGCATGCTTTTTACCTTAGTTTCTCATCTATAAAATGAGTTGCAAAGAAAATGGCAAACTACTTCAGTTTCCTTGCTGAGAAAATCCTAAAATGGGGTTCTTGACAGCTGGCCATGACTGAACAACAACAACAAGAAGTTCTTGAGGGCAGAAATGGTTTTGTTTTTGTCTTTTCAGCAGTGGTGCAGAGCATAAAGCCTGATACTTCGTAGGTACTTGATAAATGTTTGTTAAATACCAAGGTACAGAATATGTATTATAAGCTTAGTGAACTGGTGTAATAGTAATCTGTTTAGCAGGATACTTAGCACTTAGTACTAAGTGCTAAGTGTGGAAGGGGCAAACCCTGTCCCACTGTTGAGAAGGCATGAACTCCCCTGTTGATGTGGAAGAAGGGGATTGGCTGAGGTGTG
>CM053580.1:186894363-186918752 GCA_028627135.1 Pseudochirops cupreus | reverse complement strand
AACCGCAGCCACTGCCTCTGCCGCCGCTTCCAGTCAGCACCGCACGGAGACTAGCTTGGTTCCGGCGTTCTCTTGCTCCACCCCTTCCTGCTACATCAGCAGGCTCAAGGGGCGTGGAAGATCTTCAAATCCCAGTATCGTTACAAACCTAACACAATATGTCCAGGAACTCACTGAGTCATTCTAACACTGGTGATTGAGTTTCCATAAATGTTCAGAAATTGGCATACTAATGATAAGGCCCTGTCATTGTCTAGTTTAGGTTTAAAAGCAAAGACAAGAGACCCTCACTCCTTTTCCTCTACCTACAGGCCCCTGCTCAACTCCAGTAGCTTTGGACATATGTGGTCATTCAGCTACTTGGACCTCAACTTTATGCCACCGATTCAACGCAATCCATTCCCTTCCATCCAGTCATGCATCAATTCATTCATTAGATATTTTAGTATAATACGCAAATCACCATGCGAGACACTGGGGGAGACATAAAGTTAAAAAGACATGGTTTGTTTGGAGGGTTTTTTTACCCACAAAATTTACATTTAACTAAAAGAACACATTATTGTTCTTTTCCCCTTTGTAGTCAGTTCAATTCAATAAACATAGATTAAAAGCCTACTATGTGCAAAGCACTGTCCTAGATGCTTAAGATAAGGAACAACTATCACTACTGAATTATTTCCTAATTTCCTCTAAATTGGGGGAAAACTATAATATTTGATTTAATTTGGAATTTCATCCATCAGAATGCCCATGTAGGATGAGTAGAAAAATATTTCATAATTGCTAGGATGGAGGACAGAGGGAATTAAATGTATAGTCTTTTCTAAACTTGTAAAAGCAAAACTTAACTGTCTCCTTATACAGAGGAGAAGCTGTCAGCTGTCTTGTACATCCATTACTATGCTATAGTTCTAAAGTAAATGTCTAGTAATGAGTCAAAAGGTAGTTTTGCAGTGAACTGCTAAGTACTTTAAAATGAATTTATGTCATCTAAAGGGCTGATGAAAGAGGGAAGCAATGTGGCATAGTGGAAGGAATTATCCCGACATCTGCTGGAGCTCTCTGCCAAAAGCAGATAGCTAATAACTTCTTGACTTGCCATAGTGACAATTTTATTCTTCAAAAGATGGAGGGACAAATAAGGGAAAATTCTGTTCTAGATCTGAATCTCACTACCTGGGATAAAAATTATGGTATTACAGAAGAAGGAGTCCCTTCCATCTTATAATTTATGATAAAGGAGAGAAATGTTGAGCATAATCTTACTTGTACCTCACTTCCTCCTTCTCTCTCTCTCTCTCTCTCTCTCTCTCTCTCTCTCCCTCTCTCTCCCTCTCTCTCTCTCTTTCTTCCCCCACCCCCATCGCTCCTTCCCTTGCCCCTCCAAAATATAAATACAGAAACAGGATACACAAAATGGCCCCCTGAATAGTACTGTTCACATACATGGCTCTAGCCCAATAAACTAGCAGCTAGCTTAATAAAAAGATTTGTTCTGTGAAGTTTGGATTCAATCAAAGGGCTACACTTGAGGATCTAGAGGGCCACATGTAGCCTTGGGGCCACAGGTTCCCCATCCCTGAGCTAGCTGAATGCAACAATTTTCCCAAAAGGGGAAATTACCATTTAGATTCTCCCATAAGGGATTTACATAAGAGAAAGAAGGTTGCTTTTGAAAAAAACATGGCTGTACTCATTTACTTTTGGAGAAGGAGGGAGATGGGGAAAAGAGCATAGCCACAAAGTTCCAGTAGCCTGGAAAAGGATGTGGATTTCAAAGGGTTCTGAGGAAAGATAGGAAGGATCCCAAGGAATAAAATGCTCCAGGGGAAGTTTAGCCTAGGAGAGATGGAAACGCACAAAAATGAAATTCTGAAGATACAAAAGAAAACAATTCCAGTAAGGAAGAAAAAGGGGCTTTGTCTAAAGAAACTGATTAATATGCACAAGAAATTCACCAACTTAGAATTTCAAAAGAAAGTATAGAATATGGAAGGAAAATCAGATTTTAATAGACAATTAATTTAAATGCGGCACAATCCTATTACAATGTCAGCTACTGAGGGGATTTGTTTTGCCTGACTATGCATGTGCATTATGAGAAATTTGTTTGTTTGTTTTTTGTTCAATAGAATAGGGGTGGTGGGGTGGTGGTGAAAAGACAGATTTCTGTTGATGTAAAAAATAGAAGGGGGCATTGCTAAAGATGTGAAATGCATGTATTTTCATATGAGGTTACTATTAGGTCATTAATTGTCTAAAAACAATTTACTTAACTGTGTTACTTCATTAAAAAAGTGGGAATCTGGAAATGTTTGTCACTTGAAAAGAAAACACATCAATAAAATTGAGTATGACAAAATATAAATCACATCAGGAATGCTAAAGCTCAGAATAAGCTGAGGCCAGTGGGGGAAGCAAAGAACAAACATATAGGGATTTTATTGGGTAGAATCAAAGATGGGGTAGATGACAGGCTAATAACAACAGAAAAATGATGGAGCTGCTCAATCTTATTTTGCTTCTGTTTTCTTTACGAAGGAAGGTGGCTTTTACACTGGAAATGACAAAAATGACTAACTGGAAGTTGATACCCAAAGATAAGTAGAGAGATAGTAAGAAGGTGCCTAGCTGTACTACAGCAGGGGTGTCAAACTCAAATAGAAATGGGCCACTAATCCATATGAGGATTCCTTCAAACCACATCTTGATTTAGTTTTACAATGTGAAATTATCCATGTTTTCATAGATTTTTATTTATTTTGTTAAATATTTCTCAATAGTATTTTAATCTGGTTCTAGTTATACTTGGGAGTGTTACCTGTTACCAGCCACCAGCTCCTGGCTCTAGTTTGACACCTATGAACCACATCCTTGGATTAAAAAAAAAAACCAACCTGGTAGATGTGATTGCTGAGCAACTATCAAAGATACTTAAACAATAATGGGAAAAAAAAGTGAGATATCGTAAGATTAGAGAAGGATGGTTGATGCAAAGACAGAAATAAAACAATTTCTGCCCTCAAGGACCTTTTGTTATTATTCAGTCATATCTGACTCTTCATTTAAGGACTTTCTTGGCAAAGATATTAGGGTAAATTTTCATTTCCTTCTCCAGCTCATTTAACAGATAAGGAAACTGAGTGAAGTGACTTGCCTAGGGTCACATAGCTAGTAAGTATCTGAGGCCTGATCTGAATTCATGAAGATGAGTCTTCCTGACTATCCACTGGACACCTACCTGCCTTCACTTTTTATGGTAGCAAAGTATTAGAAATGAAATTAGTGGCCATTAATTGAGGGATAGCTGAACAAATTTTGTTTGGATGGATTCCACAAAATGGAATATTGTTGCATTATAAAAACAAACAAACAACAACCAAAAAAAAAATCCAAACAACAAAAAACCAAGTATAAAGAATTTGGAGATGCTTGAGAAATGATGTGAAACAAAATAAACATAACCAAGGATGCAATTTATGAACTGATGACAATAATTGAAAATTATTATGAAAGACTTTAGAACTCTGATCAATGCAATGACAAGTCTTGGACACTAGAGGCCTGATGATGAAATATACCTGCCTCCTCTCAGCAGAGAGGTGATGGATTACAGGCAGAAAATGAGATTTACATTGTCGGACATGACCAATGTGATGTCTTTGTTTTGCTTAACTGTGCCTTCTTGTTCCAAGGGAGTAGTCTCATTTTGGGCAGGGGTTATTAGGAAGAAATAGTAATGCATAAAAAACAATAAAATCATTATTTTTTAAAATGAAAGACATTTTTGAAACCTTAAAGAGCTATATAACTATGACTATCAATGTAAATAGAATCACATCTCTAGAGCTAGAAGGCACTTTATGTAGTTCTACCTCCTCATGTTTTTGTTTACAGATGAGGAAACTGAGGCCCAGTTGACTTGCCTGGGCTCACAACAAAGATAAGTATCAGAACAAGGATTAACTTCAGGTCGGGTTACACCAAATTCAGGGCTCCTAATGGAGCATCATTTCTGTCATACCTGTTTGTGTTCCCTTGTGAGAGAATCTAAAATCTAAATCTAAAATCTAAAATCTAAATCTAAAATCTAAAATCTAAAATCTAAATCTGAAATCTAAAATCTAAATCTAAAATCTAAATCTGAAATCTAAAATCTAAATCTAAAATCTAAATCTAAAATCCCTAGATTTCTTAATGTAAATGGCAAAATTAAACTTAAAACTACAAATCCTATGAATAGATAAGATCTATAGGATAGCAACAGAATGAGAAGTTGGTCAATGTTGCAAACCCTTAGAGAATTCTTGGCTTGGCTGGCAAAATTAGGTGCACCAGAAATACTCCAGGGGTTGGCTGCATTTGCATTTTGCCTACTAGATTGGATGGAGGCAGAAGGCATGGGGATTGGTCTATACATGTTCTGCTGGTACAGGGAACATGGCACTGACAGACACCTCCCACTATGTCAGACCACCCAAGAGAATATGTGAGCGAGGGTGAGCTCAATATAGGATTTGGGAGGGAAAACACCAGGATCTCTGGCATGGCAGTAGCAGATGGAGGTAATCAGAAGGCCAGACTGGAAAGCTACTGGCATGTGTTGAGGCGGTGATGTTTGCTCACTCCTACATTATTTCTATTATTAATAGAAGCTCATGTATATGACATTTTTTGAAAATAAATTTTTATTGATCTTCTGTTTTTACATTACCCAAATATCCCCCTGCATTCTTCACCCTCCTCTCCTTCCAGTCATCTTATGTAACAAAAAATATTTTTGAAGAATCAAAGAAAAAAGAGAGAAAACAGGAAAAAAAAACAGTTAAACTAATCAATGCACTCAAAAAATCTGGAAATATATGCAATGTTCCACATTTGTGGACCTCTGCAAAGAGGTGGAAAGGGAAATATCTTCTTATTTCTCTTCTTTGGGGCCATGCTTGTACTGTGTAATTTTGTAAAATTCACTTTTGATTATTTAGAAGTGTTTGTTCTTTCAATCTACATTGTTGTAGTCACTATGTACGTTGTTTTCTTGGCTCTGCTCACTTCATTCTGCATCAGTTCATGTAAGTCTTTCCATACTTCTCTGTATTCATCATCTTCAATGTTTCTCATGTTACATTAATACTCTATTTATTTAACCATTGCCCAATTGATGAGCATCCACTTTGGTTTTTGCTACCACAAAAAGTATTGCTACAAGTATTTTGGTCTCTATAGAGGCTTCTTCTTATCAATGATATCCTTGGAATATATGACTAGTAGTGGAATTTCCAGTCAAAGGGTATGGACATTTTAGTTACTTCATTTGCATTGCTTTACATAATGATTGCACTAATTCACTACAATGCACTTGTATGGCATATAACACTTTATAGTTTACAAAATGTATTCCTCACAACAACCTAGTAAGATGGCAGCATAAATATTTTATCTGATCTTTATATCTCCCCAGTACCTAGCACAATGCTCTGGATAACTGGAATTTAGCCAGCATTTAATGAATTAAATAAAATTGATCCTGGAAAGAGGTCTCTAGGGTTTGGCTATTTTGCAAGTATTTGTTCTGGGTCCTGTCCTGTTCAACTTCTAATCAATGACATGGTATACTTGTCAGATTTTATGAGACATGAAGCTAGGATGGAAAGCTAATGACACATTTAATAACGGAATCAGAATTCAAGAAGGCTAGAATGATGAACCAATTCTACAAAATGAAAACTGCTGCTTGTTTTTAATCGAGACCTACAAGTTAGTCAGTTTTGGGAGCTCCTGGTGAAGACATTCCTTTATCAATGCATATCAACACCTGCATAACCCTGGGAAAATGACCTAACTTGTGCCAATGATTTTAAGAAGTCTAATTTGTATAAATGTAAAGTCCTGCAATGGACCAAAAAAACCAAGCGCCCAAGTACAGGTTGGAGAAGATAGAGCTAGTGAAGTTCAAGTGAAGAAGGGTTTTTAGGGAGCTACAATCTCAGTATGAGTTAATGGTATGACACAATAGTCAAAAGAGCTAGCGTGGTCTTAGGATACTACGTTGTTAGACGCACAATAACTTATACAAAGCAGGTAACATCGGTCCTGTAAATCTGGTATACCACATTGAGGTCTGGAGACCCTATTTTAGGAAGGATATTTATGAGTTGGAGGGTATCCAAAGAAAGTTGACTAGGATAGTTAGGGGACTAGAAACCATGTTATACAAACATCAGATGAAGTAAATGGGTATATTTAATGTGGAAAATCAATTAGTCAATCAACCTAAATATATGAAGTACTGACTAAGTGTCAGGCACCATCCTGGAGGTACAAAGACAAAAGTGAAACAGACCTTTACTGCAAGAATCTTTTAAGAAGCTTGTGGGGGGGAGAAGGGGGAAGACAGGGCAATTGGGGTTAAGTGACTTGCCCAAGATCACACAGTTAGTAAGTGTTAAGTGTCTGAGGTCACATTTGAACTCAGGTCCTCCTGATTCCAGGGCCTCTGCTCTATTCACTGTGCCACCTAGCTGCCCCTATAAGAAGCTTTCTAATGGGAGAGTCAGCATGTGCATATGTGTGTGTGTGTGTGTGTGTGTGTGTGTGTGTGTGTAAATGTATACATATACATACACACATACAAATATACATACATGTGTGTGTGCATGCATGTGGGCAGGGGTTGAATTGCTGCATGTACACAATGAGGAGAGGACCATTTGGGGAGATGGTGCACTAGCAGCTAGGAGGGGAGTGGTTCCTGAACCCACCTGAAGTCTTCCTACAGAAAGTGGCACCTGAGCTGAATCGTGAAGAAAACTGAGGATTCTGAAAGGCAGAGATGAGGGGGGAAGGCATTTCAAGTATAGAGAACAGCTAGGGCAAAGACACAGAGATGAGAGATGGAGAAGAGTTAAGGAGACATCATAGTTGTCTTCAGGTATTTGAAGTTGTGTTATGTGGAAGCAGTACTAGATTTGTTTTTCTTGGTCCTAAAGGCTAGAACTAGGAGCTACAGTTATCAGGAGTTATAGACCAGCGGATATCAGTTTGATAGAAGGAAAAACTTCCTAACAAACAGAGTTGTTCAAAAGTGGAATGGGCCGTCCCAGGGGATAGTTTTTGCCTTGCATTGTAACCCCAGCACTCAGCACAGGACTAGGCATATAGCAGGCTATTAATAAATGTTTGTTGATTAACTGATGAGTGTGGAGTGCTACCCATAACTATAGGGCTTCCAATGGAGGCTTGATGGGCTGATTACACAGGATTTTGCAGAAAGGATTTTGGCTTCTAATATTGATTGCACTTGATGCTCTCTGAGAGCCCTTCCAACTCAGATGCTGTGATTTTAAGTTCATTTTACAGCCAAGTAACTAACTAGCATGTATTTAAATGCCTATTATGCGCCAGGGAATGAGCTGGTTCCTGAGATCATAGAGACAATAAAGAAAGAATCCTTGCCCTCAAAGAGCTTACATTCTATTAGTGGAGACAACATATACACATGTAAGTAGGTACAATTATACAGATTAATAAACTGAAGCTCTGAAGTTGAGCTTTGCCAGGCTAACAAATAGAAAACTCAGGACCAGACCCAGGTTTTCTGCTTGCCAGTCCAGAGTTGTTTCTCAGTACACTGTTTCCTAATATGTGGATATTATTAAAAATAAAAACACTCTGTTGGAACACTTATAAACCTGTGATTAAAACCATAAGCACTGCTAAAAATATGGACAGCCGTTACAAAATATGGTAGGGATGACAGTTAAAAGCCAGTCTTTTGCAGAGGACAGACCACTCCCCCCATCCCCAGAAAACTGTCTCCCACCTGCTCACTGCCCCAGGGAACTCATTTAACAGAGGAACAAAGGCTTCCTTCCATTTCTCAATTAGAGATCAAAGGTTTAGGATTCCAGGCATCAAGTGAAAACTGGCAAAGGGGACAGCATGTGAAAGTGACATGGAGACAAATATAGATGGAAGGGAGTGTTGGAACAGTGTGCATGTTCCCCAAATGCTCCCCCTACACCCTGTTTGTTTTCTTAAGTTAACAGAAATAGGGGAGAGGGAAAGAAGAGGAACAGAAAGAGCGGGGATGAGGGAAGGACAAGGGAAACTGTGGAGGTGATATGGGGACAGCTGATTGTTGTCCTTTGTTCTCAAAGAGAACCAAAAATGACATCACTATGTTAGAGTCAAGTTACAGCGGCTGATCAGACCAATATGAGCTTAGAATGTTCTACCATAGGTCGGGCATAAATAGTCCATGTGAACAGTTGGGGTGGGTTCTCTAAATTTCCTCATCTCACTTTTCTTTTCAGCTACATCAATTCTGTTTTGCTCATAGAGCACGGCAACTTTTTTGATGAGGGCACACCATTCTGGGCGATCCTGTGCCAGTGTCTCTCATGTCACACAATCAATTCCAAAGGAAAGAAGAAAGAGAGACTGACTTTTCTTCACTCCCTTTTTCTCCACACTTTTAGGCCTCTCAGTCAATACTGATTTAATTAATGAGCATTGTATAGTAGAAGTATCAAAGATGACGTATAGGATGTGTTCAAGCTCTAGCCTAGCTGGGTACCATTAGGAAATATGGAAGGAAACAAACATTTGTTAAGTATCTACTCAATGTTTTAGGTACAGTGCTAAGAACTTTACAAATCATATCTTATTTTATCCTCACAATAACCTGGGGACTTGGGTGCTACTATATCCCCATTGGGGAAACTGAGGCAGCAACTAAATGTTTGTCACATAGCCAGTATGTGTCTGAGGTCATATTTGAACTTAGGTTTTCCTGACTCTAGACCCACCCTTCTACCCACTGTGCCACTTAGCTGCCACTAACCACCTCTGTGGCCAGAGACAGGTCCTTTACCCTGTCTGGTCCTCATTTTCCTCACCTGTTACTATAATAAGAATATTGGACTCAGTGACTTAGGTTCCTTCTGACTCTGAATCTATTATCCTAAGAGTAGATACTGTCTTAAATTCACACTAAGGTATAAATTGAACATGGCTTCAATACCTAACTCTGACACTTACTAGCTAGATGACCCTGGGCAACTTCTTTGATTCTTAATTTCCTCCTCTAAAAATGGGGTTAATAATAACACCTCCATCACAGGGTGGTTGGGAAAGTCAAGAGAGAAAAATATCTATAAACTGTGATATAAAACCTTAAGAAGCTATGTGGATAAGAGTTATTATTATTACATAAAGACTTTCCTAAGATAGGTTTTGAGAGGTGCCACAAGAAAAGAATACAAGGACCAAGGATCCCTATATGAGGAAGGGAAAGGTATCTCCAAGGTATGTGTGCCCCAGCAGGTTGGGGTGGGGTACGGAATGAGAAGGTGTATTGCTGTAGTATATAGCTGCTGAGTTAAGAGGCTACAGCAATTTCCTCCACAAAATGTTTCCAAATAATGTTAGCTTGGTATGCTTTCTCATGTTTAACTTTCCTTTATTCTAACTATAATTTGCATGAACATTCTCTTGTTTTGACACCATTTATCATTTCTCCAGACTTTCATTTACAGCATTTTGACATCATAATTTGCCCTCACAAATCACACTAACAGTACTGCAACAACTTGGAGCAATTACAAAGGTAAGACTTAGGATAAAAATGCAATGAAGTATAATTCAGGCACTGTACTTGCTCAGTGTCAAATTTCACAGTCTCAGGTTCTTCATTTCCCTATATAGCCAAAAGGTCTAATTTCCATCTTTAGGCAAAGCACTTGAAATAATTATTTCTGTTGAGTCCCTTTTAGCTTAAAACCTCAACTAAATGATTCCCTTTAAACACAAATCATAGCTTTCAAGCTGGAAGGGATCTTAAAGGTCACCAAGTCCAACTTCCAATGTAAGAAAACTTAGAAAACCGGGGGAGAGGGGGTGTTAAAAAGGGAGGGAAGAGGGAATAAATCTATTTTGTCATAAAGATTTTTTAAAGCATTACATAAAATTGTATAATTTGGTCATTGTGACTACATGAAAGTATAACCTCAAGTAATAAATATTGTAGCTTATGTTACATTTTAATTTAAATAATGGTAGTAAAAAAAGTATATTTAAAATAGTAGTAGTAAAACCGTAGTAGTAAACTTTAAAAATTTAAAATAGCAGTGGTAAAAAAATCCTAATGTCTAGGGCAGGGATTCTTAACCATTTTTTGTGTCCTAGAATCCTTTGGCAGTCTGGTGAGGCCTGTGGATCCCTTCACAGAATTTTTTAAACATCATTACAAGAAAGTCAATATATTTAAATACAGATATCAATTTTTTTTTAAATTCACAGACCTGAGGTTAAGAACCCTTGATTTAGAGTCTTATTTTAATATTTCTTTGTATAACTGTATTATTTATGACCTGTACTACATCTTTTTTTGGTCCTATATAATTAGACCTTAAGATAACTAGGGTTTTGTTGAATCCAGTGACCGATATTCATACACAATTAAGCATCATAGATTTAGGGTTGGAAAGGATCTTAGATGCTGTCTGATCTACCCCACACCCTGTGGTTGCCCTGGGTAAATCATCTAATTTTTCTGGGCTTGATTTCCTTCATCAGTAAAAAGAGGGGATTGGAGTACATGGTAGCTAAGATGTTACTTAGATCACAGAGGGCATAGAAGGGAGTGAAGTATAAGAAGACTGGACAGAGAGGAAGGGGGCAGGTTTTGAAGGGCTTTAAAAACCAAATAGAATATTTTATATTTTATCTTGCAAGTAACAGGGAGTCACTGAAGAGTATTGGTTGTAATATGGTCAGTCCTGCATTTTAAGAAATTCACTTTGGCAGCAGAATATGGCATGTCCAAAATAAAATTCGTTGTCTTTTCTCCCAAATCCACTCCCTGATTTCTAAGGAGGGCACATCTTTCTTTCTAAGTTTCCCATTGTTACAACCTCAGTGTTTAATCCCCACTCTTCATCCTATACATTCAATACTTGCCAATTTTTGTCAATTCTACCTCAACAACATCTCACATCTGTCTCTTCACTATTCACAAAGCCACCACCTTAGCCCAGGTTCTTATCACCTCTTGCCTGGGTTATTGAAATAACCTTTCTCCCCATTCCAATCCATTCTCCATAGAGCTAAGTGATTTTCCTAAAGCACATTTTCGACCATGTCACTCACTCCATTATTCAATAAATTCCAGTCATTCCCTATCACCCACAGGCACAAATAAAAAATTTTTTGTTTGACTTTTAAAGCCCTTCAAAAGTTGGCCCCAACTTACCTTTCTGAACTCATTATACATTTTTCATTGTTCAATCTATCTCTCATCTTCACCATCTTCTTATTTACTATCTCCTTTGCCTTGAATGCTCTCCCTACTCACCTCTGCCTTGCAGAATCCCTTGCTTCCCTCAAGACTCAACTTAAGCACCACCTGTACAGGAATCCTTTCCTGGTTCTGTAGCTTCTAGAGTCCATCCTCCCTAAACTAGCTTGGATCTACTTTATATTTATTCTCCATATATTTTTAGCTCCTTGGGAGCAAGAACTATTTCATTTTTATCTTTGTGTGCCAAATGCTAGGCACACACTAGATGCTTAATAAATGCTTCTCAATTGATGGATCAATTTCAGATCCAATGTTGCTTCTACACTGAGGGTCTTATGAGAAATCTTAAGAAAGGTGGAAGCTCTAAATGGTTTATATTCACTGTTCCACCTCTGACACACATTGGTTGTGTGACCATGGGCAAGTTACTTAACATCCTAATGCTCTATATAACTCTCTGAGACTATAAGTTTCAAAGAAGGTGCTGATCTTTATCGAGAGATGGAGCTTCTTCACCCTGTACCAACAGAATCATAGCTCAGATCTCCATTCCTACCCATTCCTGAGGCTGAACATTAAAATTCTGAATAAGGTGAAGTTCACCTACAGGGAGCAAATGACGCATTGAAATATAATGAGTACTTCCAGAACAGTGACGGCTAAACCATGTACCCAATATTAGCAGTTCCTAAGCCCTCTGCCTGTTTTTGCAACCATTTCCAAATATTGGTTGCAGGCTCAGTCCTGGTCCACACACATTTAAAAAAATGTTATGAGACAACTTTCCAATGTGGATTTGGTAGATTTTTTTTTTCTTTTAAAATCTTCTAACAGGTTTGAACAACCTTGGAAACAATAGGGTGGACGGGGCCAACAAACCCGTTGAAACTTGGTCACCTCATTAGTATTCAAGAGCTAGACCTCATCGGAACCCTGGCAGCAACATGGCCCCAGTCTGAAGCCTGCCCCCCTCTCTCTCTTTTCCTCCTCCCTTCTACCTTCCTATGGGAAAACCTTTAAGTTTCCTCAAGAGCCATTTGGTACTAAAAGGAGGCTGATTTTTCTTCCTGTTTTGTGCCTGCAAATTGCCCTGCTGTGCACCCCACAGCTCTTGATGCCACAGGCCTGAGGTTGGATTTTTTTTTTCCTTTTTAAATCTCCTAACAAGTCTGAACAACCTTGGAAACAATAGGGTGGACAGGGCCAACAAACCCGTTGAAACTTGGTCACCTCATTAGTATTCAAGAGCTAGACCTCATCCTCATCAGACCCCTGGCAGCAGCATGGCCCCAGTCTGAAGCCTGACCCCTTCTCTTTCTTTTCCTCCTCCCTTCTACCTTCCTACCAGAAAACCTTCAAGTTTCCTCAAGAACAATTTGGTACTGGAAGGAAGCTGATTTTTCTTCCTTCTTTGTGCCTGCAAATTGCCGTGCTGTGCACCCACAGCTCCTGATACCATAGGCCTGAGGCCTTGCGAGGGCAGCCCCTGTGAGATCATGGTTTGGCAAAGGAAAAAAGGAATTAAAGAACAAAGTAATAAGAGTATAGGTCTTGATCATCTGGAGGCAAGGTTTTAAAACCTGAAGCTTTTGAAAACTGGGAGAAAGGTCTTTAACAAGCTGAGTTACAGAAATCGTATTTTTTTGTAATAAGGCAACTAGATTAGGGAAGAGGGGAGGTTAGTGAGGTCCCAGGTGTTCTAAGAAGAAACATGAAGCCCTATATTCATTACTATAGGATCAACATAGGGCAGAGTAAAGGCAGTTAATCTATTTAGATTAACTAATAGGCAAGGTTTGTTTTGCAAAATGTTAATTGGAAATTTTGGTTAACTCTAGAAGTTTAACCAATTTTAATAATTAAATAATGAGATTTAATAAAACTGCGTTGTAGATGAGCTCTCTATCCAAGACACAATTTTAAGAGAAGAAAAGTGGATTGTAATAAACGACTTTACACTTCGGCCTCACTTCCTCAGCTAATTTCCAGTCCATTGGCAATACTAATATTGAAATTTGGGAACCTCTTTTTTGAATAAGTGAATACAGGAAGAGAAAAGTTATTTATTTTAAAAAGATGGGCCTGTTTAAGGTAAAGCAATCAAATTGGACTGAATCGAATAGAAAAAGATAGAATGAGATCATTTATTTAGAACTGAAAGGGACCTTAGAGATGATCCAGTCAAATCTGCCCATTTTACAGGTGACAGAACAGAATATTACAGATATGATAGAACAAAATAGAATAGAATGGAATAGAATTGGATAGAACAGGATTTTAATACTAGAACGATGTCAGAGATCATCCATCTCAGGTCCCTCATTTTACAGATTAGGAAACTGAGACCTACTAGAGCATGATGAAGTGATTTGCCCAAGGATCACATGGCTAGTTAGTGGGGGAAGAGGGACTAGAATTTGGCCTTCTAATTCCCAGTCTACTATTCTTTTGATTATACTATGTTGTACCTGGATGATGTGATTTTTATTTAAAACAAACATAACTTCGAGGGAGAGGAGGGCTTGTCCTATTGACTACTAGACATATGACTACCTGGCATGTGTATAGTGAGGGGAACGTCTATTCTTGGTCTACCATGGGATTTTTGATAAAGGAACAAGGCCAAGCTCATTTTGACTGAGATGAATTTTTTTCCTTTTTCAGGGACTAGTTGAAGAATCATCATCACTTTGGTCCCAGGGTTCCTACACATCCTACTCTTGGTCACTTTATTTAGGAGTTCAGACTCTTTTATAAGAGTTCTTTTTCTCCCTCACTGTAAAGTATATTTGAATTTCTGCAAGGCACTGGAAAATATTTCTTATAATAGCCTTGTAGACAATATGGAGAGATGGGGATTTGGTATGAAAGTATTCAGAGTTGCTTAAACAATTAAACTCAAAGAGTGATACTAAATGGGTGATGTTAACCTAGAGGGAGGTGTCTAGTAGTATTTCGTGACTTTTGCTTGGCCTTGTTTTGTTCAGCTTTTGTGCCAGTGATCTTGATTGATGGAGAAAAGGATGGCATGACTCAAATTTGCAGATGACATAAAGCTAGATGGCATAGCAGATAGAGCACTGGGTCTGTTGTCAGGAAGACCTGAGTTAAAATTTGTGCTCAGACACTTACTCCCTATGTAAGACCTTAACTGACACTCACTTAACTCACTTAACCCTATTCACCTCTGTTTCCTCATCTGTAAAATAAACTGGGGAAGGAAATGGCAAACTATTCCAATATGTTTGCCAAGAAAACCCCAAATAATGAGGTCATGAAGATTTGGACACAAATGAAACAACTCAACAACAATAAATAAGACTAGGAGGGATAACTAATAATGAAAGACAGAACTTTAACTTGCAAGATTTATAAGATGGGATCGAGTTTGCCCCTAGGTTAAAAAATCAATTGCATAAGTATAAGATAGGAGAAATGGGAGTTGAAAGTTATTCATGTAAAAAACACATGGGAATTTTTAGTGAACTGTACACTCAAAATGAGTCAACCGTGTGTCTTGTGATGACAAGTCAACTTTCCAAGTTCATGCCAAGAAAACTAATGCAACACTAGACTGATGTAAGAGATGTAAATAAGAGACAAACTTGTGTCCAAAACAAAGGAAGTTCTGTTCTGTATTCTGTTCTAGTCAGACTACATCTGTATTACTAAGGTCAGTTTTGAGCATAATCTTTTAAGAGAGGCATTAACAAACTAGAAGGTTTCCCAAAGACAACAGGATGGTGAGGGATCTGAAAGCGTGTCATATGAGAATTGGTGAAAAGAAGTAGGGATATTTAATTGGGATAGAAATTACTTCAGGGCAGTAGGAGGATATGATTGAAGTCTCAAATATCCGAAAATACAGAAGAATTAGAATTGTCCTTCATGTCAGAGAGTAGTAGTAGGACTAATGGATGGAAAATGCATGGAGGCATAGAACAGTGGTTCTCAACCTTCCTAATGCCGTCACCCTTTAATACAGTTCCTCATGTTGTGGTGACCCCTAACCATAAAATTATTTTCATTGCTACTTCATAACTGTAATTTTGCTACTGTTATGAATCGTAATGTAAATATCTGATATGCAGAATGTGTTTTCATTGTTACAAATTGAACATAACCCACAGGTTGAGAATTGCTGGCATAGAACCATGCAATATAAAGAGAAACTGTTACTCAATTAAAACTGCTTCCAAAATGAAATGGGTTGCCTCGTGATTTAGTGTGTTCTCTGAACCTGGGAGTCACCAACCAGAGAGACTAGATGACCACTTGTTGGAATAGTGTAGAAGGAATTCATGTTTCAGGAAAGGGTGCTCAAGACAATACTCTCTCAACTCTAAGATTATTGGATTCTAGAGTTTTACTTTGCTAGTATTTACTGCTAAACTTAACACTGTTCTTTAAGTGCTTAAATCTTAGTGTAAAGAACATGGTATTTAGTATTTAAAAAAATCAGGATTCAAGTTCAGTCCTGACTACTACCTGTTTGAGCCTGAACAAATCATTCAAACTCTGTGATCCTTGGTTTTCTTATCTACAAAATGGAGATATTGCCTACTACTTCTTACATGATGCTACTGTCAAGATCATGTGAGATGAAATAAAAACACCTTTTAACTTTGTAATTGCACAACATACAATATAATTTCTTTAAAGAGCAATGTGATATAATGAAAAAAAAGCAGCAGTACTGGAGTCAAGAGACCTTGATTCAAATGGCTATACCACTTACTGGCCCTGTGACCATGGCCAATTAATTAATCTTTCTGAGTCTATTTTCAAATCTGAAAAATATGGATGGTAATATTTGACAAAGTTGGGGGAAAGTGCTATGTAAATTATAAAGTACTATTCACCTTTGAGTCTAGGGGAAAAAAAAGAACTCATTTGGGTTATGGAGTTCCTAAACAATGAACTTGGCTTAATGAGAAGTGAAATCTCTTATGTATGTAAGTCATGGTAAAAACAATTGTATCTAGCCCTAAACTGTGATTGGTGAGACTTGTCAATTGAAGTAAAAGCCTTTAGGACCACTAATAATTTTTAGTTTGAATTTAGATATAGTTGTCTTCATTAAATCAGTATTAAAGAGAAATGCCACAATCTATTCAGAGGGAATCCTGCTATAGGTTAAGGTTTGCTTTTGGGAAAAGCCAAGAGGACAATTCTAGCCTCAATCTAAGATAGGACTCTCCTGGCTCAGTTTCCCCATTGTCTTCCTTTGAAAAGGAATGTTTTCACTTGGCTATTCCTGAGTCTGGAATTAAAGTGACTCTCATCTGAATTCAAATAGAGCCAAACATGTTTTATCCTGTCATATGTCATGTCCCTGCTTTTTCCTTTTATGACAAGTTTCTCTAATTAGAGCAAGTGGTCAGTAAAAGATATGAGTATGATGCAGGTATGTCAAATTTTGCTGTTTTCAATCTGAATGTGTAGTCATTCCATATTCCAGACCACTGGGTAAATCAGTACACAGGATTGTCATCTGCCTGCCTGCATAGTCAAGTGAAAAGAAGTGTGTGAAACAAAGGTACAAACACAAAGTTAATCATTGTCCCATATACTAAGACTGGGATACATCTGAGAGAAGAAAACATGTGCTAGATCTGAGCTACTCAGCCTAAAACTATATTCTTAAGTAATTTAGTAAATGGGTACTTGGCCTAGTCAACTGCTTGTTACTAGATATATCTGTTTTTCTTCTTATATCTGGGGCCCTTCCCATTGAACCTGCCTGTAAGATTTGTGTATCTTAGATTACAGACCAATTCAGCTACAGTTGGCAGCAAACAGTGGATACCAGTCCATACTTACCCATCATCCCCTGGATATGACTATGCTCGGTTCCAGTCAACCTCCTCCTTGGGACCCACTGAGACAGGGATAGCTCTACACCCCTTTTCAGTGTGAAGAAACTACAGAAGCTGAGACCTTCATCCCTTTTCCCAGATGAATTTGGACTCATGGGAATACTAATAAAGCTGTCCCCCAATCCCAATATACTAACTTCATTATAGGCCCGGCCCCACTGAACAGCAGCCCACTGTACCTACCTAGCCCCCCACACTCCAGACAATGTCCTAACTTCTTCATATATGCCTCATTGCTCACTAGAATAGCAGGCATGTCCATGTGATGGGATCCCAGGCATTGCCTCTACCTAATCACTGCCCCCAGACCCATTCCCACAGAAACAGGTGTGTTCTTGTACTCAACCACAATCACATCATCCATCTAACCCAAGACAGGACCATAATACCCAACTATCTATCTTGACCAGACAGGACCACAATAGCTAGCCAAATGGAGCAGCATGACCAGAAATGTTTAACCCCCAAAACAGAGATGGGACCCCTCCTCCATTACCTAATCCCTTAATAAACTACTCTTGCCTTTTTAATATTAACCATATTCATATATTCCATGTAAATTTCCATTATGTAATCACATCTTTACCCTATAAAAATCCATCTTGCCTTCTCTGAAATTGCTGGTACCTTTTGGAACTTAGCCCACTTCATGAGAGGCCTCAGTCTCAATAAATGTCTATACTTGGATGAGAGGTGGTCTGACTCTGAATTCTTTGAGATGTTCCACCACAACATATCATGAAATCCCAACAGTTTTTGGGTAGGCAGAGGCCCCACTGCAACAAATTGATACTGGATGTCATTAGCAGAGTCTTACACAAAGAAAACCTTTATTAAAGTTTTCATCTAAAAGTAGGGCCCTTTATTATCCTAACCTAGTTGAATATTAAAAATTTAATTTAAAAATAAAACTATAATTTCTACACATGGCAAAATAGTGTCATGTTAAGGCAATTTGGGTGAAATTTAAAAGATCCTTATTTGTAAGTTTATTGGCATCTGCGTTTTATTCAGACAATAGGTTTCATGCTCTTAAGTCCTATTCGTTAAAATTATTTCTGGGAAAGTACAGCTGCCTGCCCAATGGGGCATACAATGACTAGTTTCAGGTGTATAACTCATATTCATCTTTGGCAAATGTGCTTCCTTATGTTAATGAGTCCCACTCCGTTTCTTGTTAATGACTTACATGATTTTTATTCTCAGGAAAGACAATTGTGCTACCATTTCAATGTAACAAGTGGGACACTGATGTCTTTTGTATAAGAACTACCGAAGGAATGTACTTCTGATTAAAAACAAACCATGGAAGGAAACTGAGAAAAGTAGAACAGATCCAGACAAAAGAATCAATATAAAATGAAGAACTGATTTGCAGAAATTTTTTTAGTTCTTCTGTTGGCAGGAAAAATATCCTTACAATTAATTGTTTTTCCATTTTTAATTCTAACAAATCAAGAACTGTCTGCTTCTGTGTAAACACCAGGAAGCTCTCTGCACCAGTATCTTATCCTTTTCAGTGATAAAAGCCCAGGTGCTGGAAATCCCATGCTTGCCCTACGTGGGAGTGGTGGGGACACCCATAGGGAGAATGCCAATTTCACTATGGCTTGCTAAATAATACCAAAAAAAAGTCTGTTAAACTTTTGCCCCACATTTCTCCCATTTTGGAAGTGGCAAATAATTCTTACTTCTCAAGGGATTATATTCAGTGTGGATTTATGCAATTACAATATTAGTTCAAGCCCCCATATGCTGGGACAATTATGATCCAACCTTTATTGTTCTCCATATATCAATGAACCCTAATTCCATGACTCTAATAAAATGGAGTCTGCCATAAATATGGCTTAACTCCAAACAGGCTTTACTCATGACCAATGAAATAAAATAACTAAAACCAAAGTATATTCAACAAATTGCCACAGAAGTTTATATATGTATATACATACCTATAGCTCCACCAAGGCAGCTCATAACAAGTCTGTAGGCTTGCCCTAATTTAGGGACATAGTTTCTGTGCTTTGACTAAACACTCTAGTTGGAAGCTACATGCATTCTAAATCCTGGATTTGGGAAACATCTCTAAACCCTTCCCACTCACAGCCCAGGCATTGGCCCATGGGTTTTCTCATCCATATGCTCCAGGGGTGTCATGTTCAAGTCAGTGGAGGAACTCAGAAACTGGCTCCTAATGCTGCTGCTTTTCTATCCATTTCTATTCATCTGTTGCTGTTAGTATCCCGTACTCTGACTTGGTATGGTGACAATCAACTGGGCTGCCTAGGATTGCAATTTCTCCTTACAGCTTATAGTCAATGGTGGTCCAGGTGGGAAGACACTTCTTTGGCCACCATACCTTTTGCCTCACCTTTTCCTCCTAGACTGTGTACACTGGCATGGGGGTAATCATTTCTGGCCCTGAGAATATCTTCAGCTCTTTTTGTTTGGACAGGGCTGGTCCAAGACACAGCTTTCAAGATGGAGATACATATGGGGGAGGGAGGGAATTGCAAGCCTGAAAAGCTCAGCAACTCTTGCTCAATTATCATCCCCTCATAAGTCTATCCTGTAACCATCATTTCTCATGTCACAAAGAACTTAGAGAATTATATCACTTAGTGGCAGATAGACTTTTGCTTGAATTTTTCAATATATAGGCCATCCAGAAACTTAGAAAATAAAAGTGGGGACTAGCAAGTTTTTGCATGTTCTATTATGGAGGGAATTAAAAAAGAAATCTATTCAATGATAGAAAAAATTATGGGGGCACCTAGGTGGCACAGTGAATAGAGCACGGGCCCTGGAGTCAGGAGGACCTGAGTTCAAATGTGGCCTCAGACACTTAACACAAAAACTAGCCGTGTGACCTTGGGCAAGTTACTTAACCCCAACTGCCCTCCAAAAAGCAGAAAGGAAGGAAGGAAGGAAGGAAGGAAGGAAGGAAGAAAGAAAAAAGAAAGAAAAAACTGTGGTATTGAGCAAAGTACACTAAAGAGGAGTAAATGCAGTCTACTTTGATATCATCAAGCAGATAAATACTGGATGCATAGCTGAAATCAGGCTGTTGACAGAGTGATGCCACATCAAGTCCACAAAGACAGCTGACAAAGGTATACAAACTCTGCAAAACTAATCACAGCAACTTTGAGATGTTCTAGCATATTGACTAGAAAATCGGAAATTCTGATTGATGGCAGACATTTCACGTTTGCTTTTGCTGCTAGTGAAAATGTGTCCTCTCTAAGAAAAGCTACAGTGTATTTTATGCTGTTCGGCATCATTGATAAAGATAGCATCTGCAAATCTCTGCTGACTGGTTTAAAGATGAATCAAAGTGGATATCAAATCAACAATATTTACCAAGGATGGTATTCATAAATAGCTTGGATATTAAGAATGTACACTATCTCATGAACCTGGGCAAAGTTTCATTAAAAGAATCTTCAAATTCACAAGATCATGGAATTATAATGAATGTGGAAATCTCTTGTTACCACACAGATTTTATTCAACATCAGAGACTGCATAGGTTAAAGAAATACCAAAATCATGACGATTGTGCAAGGGTCTTACTGAACACTGACTTGAAGACCTCTGAGGTACCTACCTCTTAACTCCAAATCTATGAGCTTCTGAAAACATCCTCTGGATTAGTTTCATTCATCTCTATAAAGGACTGATGGATGACAAAGTCCTTATAAAATTAGGGTTGATATATTTAATCTCACAACACTTTCTGCAGTAATCTGTGTGTATGTATGTGTTTGTGTGTATCTATATACACATACATATATGCATGCATATATAGTTATACATATATACATAGATATTCAAATGAACATGAAATGGAAAGAAATGTTAAAAATTTCTCTGTAGAAATACGTGACTAATTAGGAATTCCACAGTTGAATAGTGATGGCAATATTAGAGGCAATCTACCATGCAAAAAGATATTAGGTAGGCCATGTAGCAAAGATGACAGCCATCATATGTTGATGTCCACCAAGCGGATGAACCACCTGACCAATAGTCTGGATGCCACAGAACTCAAAACAATTGATTTGTGGGTGAAAATTTAGTGGGACAGGCCAATGATTCATATTTTTAGACAAAGATCAAAACAAGGAATGTGGACTTCTCAGTTCTGGTATGCAATGGGACTATATTCTCTTCAGGACAAGCAATGCCAGATTCACAGGGAAGTACAAATTCCCTTAAAGGTTTTTTAATGATTTATTCAATCAATAAACATGCTAAGTTCCTACTTTGTGCAAGGGACTACAGCAGGTTGTCCTCCAAACACATCCTCTTCATAGAATCATAGAGTTGGAAGAGTGCTTGGAGATTATTTAAGACAGCATTTACTTAAATCAGAGATTCTTTCTATTCTATTCTATTCTCTTTATTTATTTATTAGCTTTTTTTGGAGGGGGGAAGATAAGACAATTGGAGTTAAGTGATTTGCCCAAGGTCACACAGCTAGTAAGTGTTAAGTGTCTGAGGCTGGATTTGAACTCAGGCCCTTCTGACTCCAGGGCAATATTAGCTTTATTCACTGCACCACCTAACTGCCCCTCTATTTTATATTTTCAATAGTCATATAGTTTCTGCTTGAATAGCCCTTCTGATGGGAAATTTATTGATCCATGATACAATCCATTCTATTTTTCAACAGCTATAATTATAAGGAATTATAATTAAGGAAATTATAAAATTCCTTACAAATTATATAAATTAAGGAAACTTGTTTATATTGATAAGAAATCTGCTTCTCTGTACCTCCTATTCTACTGGTCCTAGCTCTTCTTCTTGGACCAACCAAAATAAGCTTAATTTCTCTTCCAATATCTGAAGACAGTTATCATCCCTCACTCCCACTAAATATTCTTTTCTTCAGACTAAATATCTCCAGTTCTTTCAATTATTCCTTATATGTCATAGTTTATAGTCACCTCATCATCCTTCTGTTGGATACCCTCCAGTTTGTCAATATACTTTCTGAAATATGGTACCCAGAACTAGATATAACACCACAGAGAGGCCAAATACAAAGGAACTCTTGCTACCTCAAACTAGGTACTATACTGCTATTAATTTAGTCTAATATTGTATTACCTTTGTCTGCCAAACCATACAGTTGACTCTTATTGTAAATGACTTTCCCAATCTTTCTCTGACTATATTTCTCCCATTCAATATTAGTGCTTTAGTACTGATTTAGCCATAAAAAACACTAACTTTGTAACACAAAGGAAGAACTGTTTGTACACTTCTATTAAAAATCAGCTTGTTAGCTCTAGTCTATCCTTTTTGACTGTTAAAAATATTTTTGGAAGCCAATTCTGCCAACTAAGTTATTCCTTACAGTTTTGTTACATCCACAAATTCACCAAATAGGCCACAACTATAATACGGTGTCCATACCATATAAACTCCTTCTATTCCCTGCATGCCGTTATTCTTTTTTTTTAATTAATTTATTTATTTTCTCGTTTATATCACTCATTTCCATGAGATTTTGAGTTACAAATTTTCTCCCCCTCTTTCCCCTACCCACCACCCAAAAACAGCGATCCCACTGTATAGCCCCTCCTTCAATCTGCTCTCTCCTATGTCCTCCCCCATCACCCCTTTGACTTTCCGGTAGGACAGGATGGTTCTCCCTAGCCCAGTGCCTGTATATCTTAATTCCCAGTTGTGCATGCTGTTATTCTACCTCTCTGACTGCACTTTTCAATTTTCATCCTTCATCCTATCCCCTGCCCTCCTTTGGCAGTATGTTTTCCAAGGGCCTTAACTCTTTTATTCTCACCCTACCTTCTCCTTTGGTGATCTCATCTTCTCCTACGGGTTCAGTTATCATCTTTATATAAATGCAACATGTCTAAAACATAATTAATCATTTTTCTCCCTACTTTCAACCCTACTCCAAAATTCTTGTTTTCTGTCAAGATCTCTATTCCATCTTCCTAATTACATAGCTTGATAACCCTGGAGCCATCCTTAACTCCCTGCATTCAATCAGCGGCCAAGTCTTGCTGATATTACCTCCAGAATGTTTTTTCACATCCTTTCCCCTTTCCCCATTCTTAAGGCCATTGTCTTATTGCAGGTTTTCATCACTTCTCACCTGGACTATTGCAATAACTTCCCAAGTTTTTCCCTGCTTTCAGTTTCCTTCATGCCCAATCCATTCTCCATTAAGCTGCCAAATCATCTTCCCAAAGAACAGGTCTAACCATAACACTCCTCTACTCAAAAACTCTTTTATTTTCTTCGAAGTTTGGCTCAGTTATCACCTCCATGAATCCTCACCTAATCTTCCTAGGTGTTACTGCTTTCTTCCTCCTCAAATCACTTTCTATTTATTCATATGTTTATATGCTGTAGCTAATATAACATAAGATCCTTGAGGGCAGAGATTTTTTTTTTCTGTCTCCCCGTTGTCTAGCACAGTGTCTTGCACACAGTAGGCATTTAATAAATGTCTATTGAAGTGAATTGAGTCACAAACTCTAAGATGGCAGCCACCACCTCAAGAGGGCTAGTCAATTCTACTTTACCAACTAGCACTTCCTTTTTAGTCACAACCAGATTAAGAATAACAGTAATCCTTATCACTTTCTTGGCCTTTTGAAAGATGAAAGCATGGCAAATCAAGAATTTATCAGCTGCTTTGCTTTTAGTAGAGAGAAAACTCAAGTGGATATCTTTAGAGTCAAAGTGCCATCACAATTATTTCCTCCTCTTTGCCAGTTTTGTGATCTGTATTTAGAACTCACAATCCAAATTCTCTGCCTAATAGATTTCCACAATTATATAGTTTATCTCTTCCTCCTTTGACCTTCACTCAAATATTTTCCACCATGTCTTCCCTCCCCCAAGTTTGTGGATTTCCACCCACACAAATATTTTCTTGACATACCCTGACTTCCTTTTTACTTTTTCTGCTCCTTCTGAACAAGGTGAACCCTTCCATCGACACAGTTCAATCTTGAATCATATCTACAAAGTTTCAGTGATTCCTGGGTCTATACTGATTACTCCACACTAAAACTTCCAGTTGTAACGCCATGCACCAGCAGATTCCCAAAGGAATGCTACTGTGAACAGCTTTTAGAGTTCAGATTACAAAATAGAGTGAACACTCTGTTTATTCCATTACAAATCAAGACAAACATTCAAAACATTATAATATTCAC
>CM053580.1:186823550-186893863 GCA_028627135.1 Pseudochirops cupreus | reverse complement strand
GGGGCACAGCCACGGCTTCAGGGCAGGCTGGTTTCGGTTTGCAGTGCTGATATGGTTCCTCGTAGCTGAGCTGACTTTAGTGGGAAGTATCTTTGTGTGCGTTTTGGAGTTCTAGGATTGGTTTAGAGTCCTGTTTTATGGGTATTTTGGGGTGGCTATGTGAAAGCTGCGATATGTTGCTGCTGCTATGCCGCCATCTTGGCTCCGCCCCCCCCCCACATTGGTTAAGTTTCTTGATAAAATTAATATAGTCAGCATTAATGTCATTTCTGTTATCCATTTCCCATTTTTTCATTTTTGTTACTTATTTAAATATTTCAGACTTAATTCGTTTCAATGACATACTATATTTCCCTCATTCTTATCTTTTTAAAGTAATTTTGATAATTCCGATCTTAGCGTTGGTGACTTGACTGTTGAATAGTGTACGGACAATTGAATCAAGGATTGTTCCCAAATCAATAACAAATCTTCATCTGGCAAAATATAATTTATTTCAGTGTTATTTGATCTCCCCAAAGTCTAGAACCTACCAATTCTTTTTTTGTTCACAATAAGAGACCTGAAATATTTTTGTAATCTATGTCTCAAGTCTTTGGCCTTTCTCATTTCTTCCTGAACCATGCTTTCCTATACATTTCTCCCCATCTTCATCTTTTTCCATTTTTTGCAATGAAGTCACCATGTATCAGATTTTATGTGAATTTAATTAGAACAATCTTATCAAGTCTTTTATAGAATTTCTTTACCACTTTATTCCCATCAACAGATATTGGTACATATACTGTAATTATTTCATGATGGTCTTTTTGCAAATAACTCTTCTATTTTTAGTTTTGCAAAACATGATCCCATGATTCTATGGGATCTTTTACTTTTGCACGTAAAATAAAATCCACTCTTCCCAATCCTTTCTTTGCCTCTCTGATGAATACCTGGGAAATGATCCTTTCATTCAACTGCAACTTTCTTCTTTCTTTTAGTTTCATTTAGTAAGAATGCCATTTTCTATATAATTCAGCTCTTCTAGTTTGAAGCCCTTTAGAAAATGCCTTAGTTTCATGGAAGAAAAAGATCTCATATCTAAATTACAAAGTAAATCAGAACTATGTGAGCATCATCTCAGAAATTATTATTGCTAGAAAGCTAAAGAGTAGAAAATAAATTTGGTTTTTTTTCTACTCACAGACCCATACATTGTATGTTTAATTATTTTAGGTCATTTAAATTTTCAGGCATTCCCTCTTTGTAAGAGTAACTTTTTAGAATGGCCCTTCCAGCCTGGGCTTCCTCTGATTTTTAATCCTGCAAATCAATTTTTGATATATGCAATTTATATGGAAATATATCCCCCTTTGAGTTGATTGTACCATGATGCTCTCTCTTAAATACTAAAGGGAGGAGGAGAAACCTCCATAACTTTATTTCAGAGTAATATTTATTTCCCCCTAAAGAATGTATGCTGTTTGAGGGCAGAGACTTCTTTTCTGTCTTATTTCCACAGGGCCTAGCCCAGTGCCTAGCACATTATAGACACTTAATAAATGCTTGTTAAACTGAATTGAATTGAGGATATTCTAGTAAATTTCAATTTAAAAATTACTTTGATGTAATTTTAAAATCTTATCAACATTTTAAATATTCCTTATCTCTTTGACAAATAACACATTAGAAAATAATTGCCTTTTGAACTTTTTTCTTTGCTTTTCCAGAAGGATAATTGCCATGGACTGATTAAGTTAGGAAACAAATACCATTGATACGAATTAATTAGTTACCTACTTCTTCTTTTGAAATTTTACTGCAAGTTTCTGACTAAGAAAAATAGTATAGGAAAGATAATTCATAAGCTTTCATAAAACTCCTGAGATTACTTCCTTTTACTGGTTTATAATGAAAAGATTTTCCTATAAATAGTTTCTGTGGCCTGGCTTCTGTAGGAATTGAATTCAGGAACTTATGAATTTTTTTTCTGCACTTAGTTGATTTTTCATTCTCCTAGGTATCAGTTTCTCAAATTTCCTGATACTGAATTTTATCACTTGACCTCTTTTGAATATGACTAGTTAGGGTGAACTTGATACATCTTTGAGCTTTATAGATTTCTATATTATTATAAGGAAACTGTCCTAGTTAATCGCAGAGGTACCAGCAGATGATTAATGGACTTGGATGGATGCAACATTATTATAGAGAAAATGGATGGATAGATTTGGGGGAGTTAGAGTTTCAGCAACAAAACATCTTACTATAGTCTTTCCACCATTCCCAATACCAGCCATATCTGTGCTTTCAGAAGTTCTGATAGACAAACCAGTGAAGTAGTCATTAATTTCTCTCAAGCAAGCAATAATGGAGAAGACCCTGTAACCCTCTTTGGTTTGATATAGTCAGCACAATATCATATGCAAACAGGAGAATTTGGAATATCTTACCATCCCTTTTTTTTTTGGAGGGGTGAAGTCAAGGCAATTGGGATTAAGTGACTTGCCCAAGGTCACACAACTAGTTAAGTGTCAAGTGTCTGAATTCACATTTGAACTCAGGTCCTCCTGACTTCAGGGCCAGTGCTCTATTCACTGCACTACCTAGCTGCTCCTTTCTTTTTTTTTTTAATCTCTTGCAAGATATCTTCTCTGTTTAGTGATGAACACCTTTGGTAGACATATACAAATTAACAAGCATTGCTTATAATATAGTAATAAATAATATATAATTACATATCATATATCATATCATATATGATATATAATAATATAATATTTTGGTTACTGAGCTAGATACAGTGGATACAAAGACAAAAATGAAGTGTCCCTTCCCTCAAGGAGCTTATATTCAGTTTGTGGAAAAAATATTTACATGTATAGCTAAATACAAAATATAGAGAAAGTAAATGTGGTAGCATTTGAAAGCACCAGGAAAAGCCAAATGTATGAATTGCCAGTTGAGATGGGTTTTGAGTTGAGGTAAGGGTGGCACAGACAGGTCAGGAAGGTCAGGAAGACCTGTGTGCAAATCTGGTCTCACATACTCACTAGCTCTGTGACCCTGAGCAAGCCACTCAATTTCTGTCTGCTCTGGTTTCCTCATTTGTAAAATGGAGAGAATAATAGCACCTACTGCCCAAGGTTGTTATAAGGATAAGGTGAGAGAATATTTGTCAAGTGTTTTATAAACCTTAGAATGCTATAAAAATGTTAGCTCTCATCACCAATCATCATCATCATCATTATTGTTTATTCTAAAATTTAGAGGCATAGAGGGGGTACATTTCAGACATGGGGAACAGCCAGTGAAAAGGCACAGAGATAGGGTTGGAATGTAGATGTTACTCACTTGATGTTACTATTCAGATAATTCTTTTTTTTTTTTTGGAGGGGAGAAGGCAAGGCAATTGGAGTTGTGACTTGCCCAAGGTCACACAGCTAGTAAGTGTGTCAAGTATCTGAGGTTACATTTGAACTCAGGTCCTCCTGACTCCAGGGCCAGTGCTCTATTCACTGCACCACCCAGCTGCCTCAAATCAGATAATTCTTGAACAGTGTTATTTGTTAGATGTTGTCTATGATCTTAACGCACGTAAGAGGAACTCCTTGACAGAGGAGAATCTTTAAGGCTTTTATCATAGCAGGTTACTATTATGGATAAACCTGCAAGAGAAAGTGTGCATTCCACTGAATTAGTCATATTTGTAAGCTTTTTTAGTGAAACCATCAATGAAAGCATTCATATAGTACACAGGTGAAACCTGGAAATATTTTCAAGTGTCCTTTTTATGGCATTTGTTATTTAAAGCAGTTTGACCTGTAATTATTTATACAAATGAATTTAAGTTATGAGATTTATAGATGATTGACAGTGCAAAAATATATATAGGATAGGAAAAAATTTGGAAAAATATGCATATTTATATATCCCCAGATAGTATGCATGTTCCAACATAGTCTAACTCTTTTCATCTTCAGCACACTTTCACTGATTATCTCAAGAGTAGAAATTCTGGCTTCAGATTCACAAATTATTTTCACAGGATATTAAATTCATAACCATGAACTAATAGCTATAGATCACAGCAATATAGAGGAGAAGTTTAGGTTTGAGGTGAGATATGCTGTTGTCTTCCTTGGAACAGTCCCGTGTCCTAACCTTCTGGCAGACTACTAAAGCAATGAAATCTGTTGACGAAATAGTGTTTGTTTTCTTTCTATATTCGTATAGTTTCTTGCAGGATAGTAAATATGTTATGAAGGAAATAAGACATCTACTAAATTTTCTCTAGCTTGATGTTAATTTGCAGACAAAGACAGATACAGGTGGATCTCCTTTGTGTGAATTCAGGAGATTTCCTTTTTGGGAGCAAGAACTGGCAAAAAAATATTCTTATGAAATGGTAAGTTTGAACTTCTAGAAAGAAATTATATTTTCATTTTGTGTGCTCCTTCAGACAGTAAAGTTCTGCTGATTATGCCTCAGATGGAGATGGGCAAGATTCACTTTTGCTTTCCTGGATCTTAGAATCCTGGGAGGGTCCCTTCCCTGGGATGAAACCTGTGAGAGGGTTTCAGGTTGAAAAGGGAGGCCCTATACTCTTCGGGGGAGTATTGGTGACTGGGGGCTTCACATGGCCTCCATTGCTTCCTAAGGGCTGTCCCTAGATTGGGGCTACTTTGGTCACCTCCCAGTTTGGGGCTGCATCAATGTAAAAGGAAAGGAAACAAGATTTCCACCTCTGTAGGAGAGGAACTGGGACAGAAGGGCAATGAAAGGAAAGGAAGGAAGAGCTAGTGACTTGAAGAAGAGTAAAAATTGGTGAGTATTTAAAGGGGGAGGAGTAGAGGTGGAAAAGATTAGATGTATTCATATGGGAAATGAGACTCAATGGAGCTATTCACATATAAAGTATTATTTATTGTTTTTAAGTCCCAAGCTTGAATGGTCTTAGTATAAGGACTCCAGCTGTGGGGGCAGGATATAGCAAAGGACTCTAGAGAGTGAACTGACAAGAACTGAAATAATTATTCTTCTCTGACCTAGGTTGTACTTCTTGCTGATGAATATTGCAAGTACTGTCAAGATATTTTACAAAACGTGAGGAATCAGGAACTTGACGGGGTAGGATTTTACACATCAGAAGTTATTAATGGTGCCACAGCACTTTGAAATACTTGTGGTTTCATGGGTATGGGCATTCCTTCTGTCAACATGGGCCACACTTATTAATGTTTTTATTTTAATTAATCAAAGAGGTGATATTTAGTGAATAACCATGTCGTGTGGAGCACAGGGACCCCAAAAATCCCCTACCCAAAAAATTAAAAGCCAGAGGTGTCTCCAGGTAAGAACAGAAAATTTTTATTCAGTTCTCACAAGAAAAGGGCATCCCTTCCACCAGTGCAGACAAGTGGAATGAGGCAAGTTACAGAAGACAAAGTAAGGCTTTATACCCTAACTCAGTCAAGCCACCTCCCACCACTAGCTCTTGCTCCCTTTGGCTGGGAAGAAGGCTTACAATTAGTGCAAAAATCTTCTCCAATGACAAGGAACAAAGAAGCCTACCACTCTCTCTCAGTGGTTGGGAGGCAAGCTTACAGTCTCGGCACAGAGAAAAGACAAAGAACAAGGAAACAGGACCCTGGACAAGTTACTTGACCTGGATTACCTCCAAAAAAGAAAAAACACAAACGAAAACTCACAGAACTGAGGAAAAAGGAAGGAAAGAAAGAAGCATTAAGCCCCTTAGGAATCTCTTACGTCCCTTTCCCCTTCTTCACTTTAGCTTTTGCCAAATAAGGTATGTATACTTGGATTGGCTATCCAAAGAAGAAAGAAAGGATAGTTCCTTAGCCACTAACTATTTTCATTTTCTTCTTCAGTGTGTCCCCATTTTATAGATAAGTAACTGAGACAAATAAGGATTGAGTGAGTTGCCCAAGGTCACACAGCTAGTTAAGTATCTGAGGCCAGATTCGAACTCCCAACTCCAGACCTAGTGCTCTATCCACTGTGCTAGCCAGCTGACCCATGCCCATGATATTGATATATAGATATCGATATGTAATTGATTTTCACTGAAATCCTATACACTACTTTTATTATATTGCCTCTATCAACAATGAACATTATTGTTGATATGAATGAACTAATTATTTGAATCTGTCTTTATTTGCGTGAAGAATGGTTTGTGATTATGTTCATATAGATTGTTCACTTGGCAAATAGATTTCCAACCATTTTATACTAGTAGTCTATAGTTCTCTCTCTTCCTGCTGGGTTTTGTTGGTAATATTTAGAAATATTGATGGTTTGTGTAGATTTATTTTATATCCTGTAATTTTGCTGCAATTGTTAATTTGTTTTGACTGGTTTTTAGATGAATCTCTAGGGTTCTCTGAGTAAACCATCCCATCATCTAAAATCTTCATCATCCCACTATCAAAAAGTGATAGTTTTGTTTCCTCATTGTCTATGATTATTTCTTTGATTTATTTTTCTTTTCTTATTGTTATAACTAGCATTTCTAGTACAATATTGAGATAATAATAGTGATAATAGTCATCCTTGCCTCATCTCTAATCTTGTTGGGAAGGCTTCTAGTTTATCCCCATTAAAGATAATGCTTGTTCTTGGTTTTAGATAGATATTATTTATTATTTTATGAAAAGATCCATTTATTCCTGTGCTTTCTAGTGTTTTTATTTAAACAGGAATAGGTATATTTTTTCCAAAAACTTTGTCTGCATCTGTTGAAATAATCATATGATTTTTTGTTGTTTTTGTTATTTATATGGTAAATTATTGCTTATAGTTTTCCTAATATTGAACTGGCTCTGAAGCCCTGGTATAAATCCAAGCTGATCAGAGTGATAATCTTTATGATATATTTTTATAATCTCCTTGCTAGTATTCTATTTGTAATTTTAAAATTAATATTCACTAGAGTAATTAGTCTATAGTTTTCTTTCTCTGTTTTTGCTCTACCTGGTTTAGGTATCAAGACCATATTTATGTGATAGAATGAATTTATTGTAGCACTCTTTTTTATCTTTTATTTTTTCAAACAGTTTATGTAGTATTGAAATTAATTGTTCTTTAAATGTTTGGTAGAATTATCTTCTAAATACATCTTGTCTTGTTTCCCCCCCTCCTTATAGAACTCTATATAGCTTGTTCAATTTCCTTTTCTAAGGTAGGGTTACTTGTCTTCAATATCCTGTTCTGTTCATCTGGGCAATTTATATTTAATTTAGATTGTCAGTTTTATTGGCGTATAGTTGAGCAAAATAGCTCCCGATAATTGCTTTTATTTCATCTTAATTTGTTGTTGAATTAACCCTTTTCATTTGTGATACTTGTAATTTGGTTTTCTTCCTGTTTTTAATTAAAGAAACTTATTTATCCAATTCAGTTAGGAAAACAACCAAAAAATCAAGCAAACAAAAACAGAAATCAGAAAAAATATACATACCAGATAATAAGTAAAGGAGCTCTCCACCAATTGAGGTGGAGAGAAAGAGAGAAAGAGAGAGAGAGAGATTGAGAGAGAGAAAGAAAGAAATTTTTCCCAAGAAGAAATTCCCTGAAGTCTCACTATAGCAAGCTGGTGATAGGGACATGATAGAGAATGCCATCTCCTTCCACGTTGGATTCTTTCTAGAATCTTTTTCCTCAGCTATTTGAAGTGGGATTGGCATCTTTCATTTTCTCTTTGGAAGTTGAAAGCCAGAAGAACCTTTTCATGCTTCTCTTGATTCTTGTATTTGAAAGTCAAATTTTCTATTCAGCTCTGGTCTTTTCCTCAAAAATGCTTGAAAGTCCTCTGTTTTACTGAATGTCTAATTTTTTTCCCTGAAGGATTATACTCAGTTTTGCTGGGTAGCTGATTCTTGGTTTTAATCCTGCCTTGTTTGATCTCTGGAATATCATATTCCAAGAACTCTGTTACCTTAATGTAGAAGCTGTTAGATCTTGTGTTATTCTAATAGTATTTCCACAATACTAGAATTATTTCTTTCTGGCTGCTTGCAATATTTTCTCCTTGACCTGAGAATTCTGGAATTTGGCTACAATATTCCTAGGAGTTTTCCTTTTGGGATCTCTTTCAAGGGGCGATTGGTGGATTCTTTCAATTTCTATTTTACCCTCTGGTTCTAGAATATCAGGGCAGTTTTCCTTGATAATTTCTTGAAAGATGATGTCTAGGCTCTTTTTTTTTTTAATCATGGCTTTCAAGTAGTCCAGTGATTTTTAAATTCTGTCTCCTGGATTTATTTTCCAGGCCAGTGGTTTTTCCAATGAGACATTTCACATTGTCTTCTATTTTTTCATTCTTTTAGTTCTGTCTTATAATATCTTGATCCATTCTAATTTTGAATGAATTCTTTTCTTCAGTGAGCTGTTGGACTTTCTCTTCCATCTGGCCAATTCTGCTTTCTAAAGCATTCTTCTCCTCATTTGCTTTTTGGACCTCTTTTGCCATTTGAATTAATCTATTTTTTAAGCTGTCATTTTCTTCAGCATTTTTGGGGGGTCTCCTTTTGAAAGATGTTGACTCGTTTTTCGTGATTTTCTTGTATCACTCTCATTTCTCTTCCCAATTTTTCCTCTGCTTCTCTTACTTGATTTTTAAAATCCTTTTTGAACTCTTCCCTGCCTGTGACCAATTCATAATTTTCTTGGAGGCTTTTGATGCGTGAGCTTTGACTTTGTTGGTTGTATGTTTTGATCTTCTTTGTCACCAAAGTAAGATTCCATAGTCTCAGTTTTTTAAGCTGTTTGTGCATTTTCCCAGTCAAATACTTGACTTTCTAACTCTTTGTCAAGGTAGAACTCTGCTTCCAGTGGGGGTGTGGGTGTGGGTGGGTGTGCTGTCCTGGGCTTCAGGGGTTTTATACAGCTGTTTTCAGAGATAATTTTAGGGACCTGTAAATTTTCAGCTCTTCCAAGGTGGTATATGCAAAGGAAAGATGTTTGCTCCTTTTCTGGCCTGTGTTTTGGTCTGTGAGTTACCACAAGCCCTCTTCTGATTTTGGAACTCTGAGAAGAACTCCTTCTCCACTGCTGACCCAAGCTCTACCATTCCAGCACTCCTCCTCACCTCAGGACTGCCATCCAGGACTGTGACTCAGATTCAAACAGGGTAAAGCAATAGAATCCTGCCTCAGCACCAGCAAAGAGATCCCTGCGATCCCTCTCTGGTCAGCTACTTAATCCTCCACCGTCTGTGGGCCTAGAGCTCTGGAAGTAGCCATTACTGCAGCCGCTGCCACCACCAGCCCTACCACTCCTACCACCCTGGGGCTGGGGCTGGACCATGCTGCTCTCTCACCCAGCTCCCACAGAATTTTCCCACTGACCTTCTATGTTGTCTTTGGTGTTTGTAGGTTGAGAAGTCTGGAAACTGCCACAACCACCAGTGATTCAGTCCCCTGAGAACTGCTCCAGCTCTGTTTGTGCTGGCAGGGCCCATCCTGGACTGTACTCTGCTCCCAGCCTGGTACAATAAATCTTTCCTGTTGACCTCCAGGTTGTCTTGGGCTGGAGATTTGTTTCACTCTATCATTTTGTGGGTTCTATCACTCTAGAATTTGTTTAGAGTAATTTTTTTTACAGGTTTTTGGAGGAGTTTGGGGGCAAGCTCAAGGAAGTCCCTGCTTTTACTCCATCATCTTGGCTCTCCCCCACCACCTTTCTTTCTTTTAAAAAATCAAATTAGGTGGGAATATTTAAAATAAAAATAGCTCCTAGTTTTGCTTATTGTTCAATTTTTTTCACTTTCAATTTTATTAATCTCTTCTTTGATTTTCAGGATTTCTACTTTGATATTTAATTGGGAATTTTTAATTTGTTGTTTTTCTAGTTTTTTTTTAGTTGCATACCCAATCTGTTGGTCTAGTCATTCCATCTTTTACTGATATAAGTATTTAGAAATACAAATTTTCCCCTCAGTACTATTTTGGCTGCATCTCACAAATTTTGGTATGTTGTCTCATTATTATCATTATCCATAATGAAATTATTAATTATTTCCTACATTTTGTTCTTTGACTGACTCTTTCTTTAGGATTAGGTTATTTAGTTCCCAATTAATTTTTAATCTATGTTTCAAAGGCCCTTTATTGATTGTAATCTTTATTATATTACCACTAGAAAAAGATGTATTTGCTGTATCTGCCTTTCTTCTTTTATTTGTGATGTTTTTATGCTCTAATATATGATCAATTTTTGTGAAAATGCCATACTCAGCTGTAAAGTAGGCATGTTTCTTTCTATTCCCTTTCAATATCCTCCAGAGGTCTACTGTATCTAACTTTTCTAAAAAATCTGTTCATCTCCTTAATTTGTATCCTTTTTATTTTATGGTTAAATTTAACTAGATCTAAAAGGATTAAGTTGACATCTTACAAGAGTGTAAAAGTTTTGCTTTATATTTTCTTCCTTTAACTTATTTAACTTTTCTTTCAAGAATTTAGATGCTATCCCATTTGCACATATGTGTATTGATATTAATTCACCAGGTACGGTGCCATTTAGCAAAACATAGTTTCCCTGCTTATCTATTTTAATTAGGACTATTTTTGCTTTTGCTATGTCTGAGATCATGACATCTACCCCTATCTTCTTTTACTTCAGCTGAAGCATTATAGATTCTTCTCTGGCCCCTTATTATACATACATGTAAATATGTATGTATACACATACATATGTGTGTATACACACACACACACAGAGTGAGAGAGAAACAATATGTCCTTATAAATCCCTTATAATAAGTCTTTGGTATGTATCTTATCTTTTATTTCTCTTGGTTCTTGTATGTTGGATCTCCTATTAAGCTCAGGATTTTTTAAAAGAAATCTTGAAAGTCTGAGAGTTTATCAAATGTCTTTTTTTTTTTAAAAATCAGGATGATACTTAACTTTACAGGGTATGATATTTTCAGCAGTTCTTTTACCCCTTGTTATATTGTGTTCCAAGACCTGCAGTCCTTTAATGTCTCTGCTACTAAGTCTTGTGTGAGTCTAATTGTGGCATCACCATATTTAAATTGTTTTAATCTTGGTGCTTTTAATATTTTATCCTTGAGCTGAGGGTTTTGGAATTTGACTATGATATTCATATGAGTTTTCCTCATAGGATCTCTTTTAATTGGTGATCAATAGTTTTTTTCTATTTCTACTTCCCCCCCTTGATCTAATGCTTCAGGACAATTTTCTTTAATTATTTCTTGTATTATTGTATCAAGATTCTTTTTTTGATCATAACTTTCAGTTAGTGTGATAATTTTTGTATTTTCTCTTCTTGATCTATTCTCCAAACTTGTTGTTTTCTTATAAGATGCTTCACTTTCTCTTCCGTTTTTTTCATTTTTCATGTTTTGGTTAATTATTTCTTAATCTCTTACAATTTCGCTGGCTTCACTTTGCCCAATTCTAATTTTTAAGGTGTCATTTTCTTCCTTAAGCTTCTGGATCTCCTTTTCTAAGTGGTTGACTTTCCTTACATAACCTTCTTGTTTTTCTTGGATTGTTTTTCTCTTTTTCTTTTTAATTTTTTCTCCATTTCTGTCATTTGATTTTTAAAGTATCTTTTAAGATCTTCCACAAATTCTTTTTAGGAAGGTGACTGATGTTACTCTTTGGGGATTTCTTTATTTCAATATCCTTTTCTGAAAATGAACCCTGGTTATCCATATTTCCATAATAGCTTTCTATGGTTGGATTCTTTCTCCTTTGCCTGTGCATTTTTTGTTGTAGTAGCTTAATTTTTGTAATCACCTCTAGCCCTGGGGTGTGGAAATGGTGTCTCTTGCCCCAGATCTTCAGTTCCCCTTTTAGCCTGGAACCAAAGCCAAACTTCCAACCTCCTGTAAGTGCCCACAGCCAGGGCTTTCAGCTCCACTGCTTCAGCACTCACAGGGTGTGTACTAGTTCGTTCTCTCCCCTGCTGCTCAGCACAGCACAGCTGAGTCTGGGTTCTTTGCCAGCAGAGGTTTCCTCAATCTTCCCAAGCTCAAATCCCCAACTCCCCTCACTATCTGGGGATAAAAGTTCTTGTGGCTGGGGCTGAGGCAGTATCTCAAACCAAACAACCCCAGGGCTTGTCACCTGTTAAACCTGGAACCTAGCCTGGGGTTGTTTAACTCTTCACAGGGACCAAAGCTTGTCCTGGAATTTTTCTTTCTCAAATTGTCCCAGGAAGACCCCTGTTGTGCCCCTATTCTTGTTTATCTCCACTCACACTTTGTTTGCCCTCAGGTGCTATTTTAACTTTGTGGGGGAAAATCTCAAGAGCTTGGAATTTTCTGACCTACTCCACCATCTTCCCAGAATCCTCTGAAAGAAGGATTAATAGGGAAAGTATAAGATGGAGGGAGATACACAGTTAGCAATAACAACTGTGAATATTGATAAGATGAGCTTACCCATAAAACGGAAGTGGATAGCAGAATGGATCAGAAACCAGAATCCAACAATATGTTATTTACAAGACACACTTCACACACACACACACGCGCACACACACACACACACACACACACAGTTAAAATAAAAGGCTGAAGCAGAATCTATTATTCTTCAGTTGAAGTAAAAAAAATTCAGAGGTAGCAATCATGATCTCAAAGCAAAAGCAAAAAGAGATTTAATTAAAAGAGATAAGCAGGGAAACTACAGTTTGCTAAAGGACACCATTAGATAATGAAGTAATATTAAAACATTTTACAGTAAATTTCTCTGATAAAGGCTTCATTTATCAATTACATAGGGAACTGAGTCAAATTTATAAAAGTAACAGCCATTACCTAGTTGGTAAATGGTTGAAAGATATGAATAAGCATTTTTAGAAGAAGAAATCAAAGTTAACTTTAGTCATACAAAAATGGCATAAATTACTATTGATTAGAGAAATGCAAATTAAGATAAGTCTGAGGTACCACCTCATACCTATATGAAATGACAAATGCTGGAGAGGATAAGGGAAAATAGGTACACTAATGAAATCTTCCAAGTGGAGTTGTGAACTGTTCCAAACATTCAGGAGAACAATTTGAAACTCTACCCAAAGGATCGTAAAGTGTGCATACCCCTTGATCCAGCCATACTATGTCTATATCCCAAAGAGATTAAAGAAAAAGGAAAGCACCTATGTGTATAAAAATATTTATAGCGGCTCTTTTGCGGTAACCAAAAATGGGAAATTGAGGGGATGTTTTCAATAGCGGAATGGCTGAATAAGTTGTGGCATGTGATTTTAATGGAGTACTGTTGTGCTATAAGATATAATGAGGCTTGTGGTTTTGGAAAAAAATTGGCAAAATGTATACGAACTGATAAAATGTGAAATAAGAAGAATGGGGAGATCACTGTGCATAGTAACAGCAATGTTGTCATGATAATCAACTGTGAAAAATTTGTCTACTCTGATCATTACAGGGAATCAAGATAATTCCAAAGGACTCATGATGAAAAAGTATTGTCCACTTCCAGAGAGAGAACTGACGAACTCTGAATGCAAATTGAACTATAATTTTCTTGCTTTATTTTTTCTTTTTTAAAAATATGACTAATATGGAAATATTTTACATTGTTTCACATGGATAATCAATATCATTTGCTTGCCTTCTCAGTGGCTGGGAGGGGTGTGTAAGGGAGAGAGAGAATGTTAAAAATAAATAATAAATTTTTTTAAAAGAAAAAGTTTATATAAGGTACAAGATGAAAGGTTATTATTGTATGCTGGGAATGATGAAGGAAAGCTTCTTAGAGGAAGAGACATTTGAATTAGAATGTAAACAATGGGTGGTAATAAAACAAGCAGAAGAAGAAAAGAATAAGGAATAGTCTGAGCAACTTCAAAAAAGTAGTAGAGTGAGGGATGGGTTCTAGTGAGCAAAGTTCCCTTTGGTGCACAGAGATCTATACACCCTTCAGTTCTAACAGAGTTCTACACTGACCTCTCATTTTTTCTTTGGCATTTATGGGTTGATAATTCTGGAAACTGCCACAGCTGCTGGTGATCCACTCTCCTGAAGTCTGCTGCAGCTGCTGGTTGGGGCTGCCCTGGGGCTAAAACCAGGGGCTCATGTGGGGCTGGGCTTGGCTCCCAGTGTGCTGTGATGGACCCTTCCTGTCTGCCTGCTGGGCTGCCTTCCACGGGAGATTTATTTCTCTCTGTCACTTTGTGGGTTCTGTAGCTCCAAAATTTGTTTAGAATTATATTTTATCAGTATTTGAGGTGGTTATGGGGGGAGCCACGGAGTTTTCCTGCTTCTATGCTGCCATCTTGGCTTTGCCTCCTGCTGAAGATTTTTGAATGGAAGAGTGACATGACCAGATTTGTGTGCAAGAAAGGGCAGTGAAAATGACCAGTCTACCTCAACCTCCTCTTTAGCCATGAATCTATATCTCATCTTTATAGATGAGTACTGATCCTGGAGTCAGGAAGACTCATCCTCCTAGGTTCAAATATGGCCTCAGATACTTGCTAGCAGCATGATCCTGGGCAAGTCACTTAACCTTGTTTGCCTCAGTTTCCTCATCTGTAAAATGAACTAGAAAAGGAAATGGCAAACCACTCTGGTATCTCTGTCAAGAAAACCTCAGATGGTGTCATAAAGAGCTGGACATGACTGAAAACAACTAAACAACAAAAAAATTTCCTCATGAGTGCATACTTGTCAGTAAAGAAGGCAGTAACCTATTTATTTTATTTTGGGGAAAAAAGATTTCTCCTAAATGGATAATCAGACTTTTTCAAATCATAGAATTTTTTTGCTAATTATTTGTACTGCTTACCTGAATTTTCTTTTCAAAGTAATTTGATTTTAGGATTTTGACCTATATTTGGACCAACACACTATCCATTCCCCAGGTAACTCTAGATTAGCTATAGTTTCTATTAAAGTTGAAATGTGAGTATAGTTATCCCTTCCACATTGCAACTTTCCATATTATGGTTTCAATATATCATAGGTTAGCATAAGCAATTAAATGGGAAATTTGGGGGAGTTTTGTGGAAGCCTCAGACTACATGTGAAAGCTAGTAGATGACACAGAGCCTATGACTGAATGCTTAACCCAAATTTTATAATAAGGTATTGTAAATATCCCATAAAAGAAAAAGAGAATACTCAAACTTCTTCTCTGGTATGAAGGGAGGGCCAAAGAATTTTACACAGATTTTCCAGACTGTGGGCACACTGCCTCCCTAACTCCAACTATGTGGACTGGATAACTGCATTAGTACTCACCCAATTGTTCCTGAGGATAACTACTTACAAGGGATCATAACAACACTGACTTTGGTAAATCAGATTCTTATGGTAGTACCTCCTGCCCTTTTCTGGCAATGGAAACAATTCCAGAAATCAAGATCTCCCCCTGAAAAGAGGGTGAGACTTGGTTACCAGATGCATATGCCACTTGCTAGATGTATGACTGAGGACATTCACTTTTTTGAAACTTCATTCTTTTCAACCCTAAGATGAGTATCAGTGTGGCACAGTGGATAGAGAACTGGTCTCTGAGTCAAGATAACCTGTGTTCAGGCCCTGACTTTGATGCTTCTGGCTAGATGCTTGAGGTAGTTGCCTATATTGATGAAATCACCAGGGAGAGAGACGGGAAGAGAGAGAGAGACAGAGAGACACACACAGACACAGACACACACACACACACACACACACACAGAATTGGAGTTGAACAACCTCTGACCTTTTCTCTAGCTTTAAAATCCTATGATTCTATGAATCATATTTCTTACTCTGTATAAAAATGGAACTTAAAAAGTCACTCAGACAAAAAAAAAGTGGATTTCTTGGCTACATAATTCCTAACTTTTCTAGATGAAGGAGAGATATTAGTTTTTCTCAAAGGATAAATCATTGGCATGAAGTCTCTAGACTTTTTCAGTCTCATGGGTTAACATTAATCTCTTTACAGGTATGATCATATTTATTCCAACCAAATTTATTTTAAGATACTTTCTAAAATGAATACTGATATTCTTTCAGTTCTGGATAAAGAATTATTGATTGATCAGTGTACTCAATAATTTCAACCACTCAACAAAAGAGCTGTGGGCTGGGAAGTCTTCTCCTCTCATTACTGTGTGCCCAATAAGCAAGCCCTTGTGTTTAAGGAGCAACTTTGCTTAACTCCCTGTATAGGACACCTACTCCACATTCAGAACATATGTTCTATGTTATCCCACTCATTTGGCACACACTTCCTGACAGGTTTCCTGAAAGAATACTTTAGAGAGCAACTTCACAAAGTTGATAGTGATGTTCCACAGCCAAATTTTTAAATTAATTGGAAAACAATTTATCCTATTACAACTCTTAAAGCTGATTAAATATACATGGAGACTTAGTCATAATGGACCTAAAATGAACTTTGAGTGATGTCATCTCTTTCTTACAATAGGTTGAAGACTTGCTGGCTTTTTTTTGGAAGTCTCTGCAACATGATACCATAACGTTCATGTCATCACCTGATGTTTGCCAGCTCTTTAAATGCTATGATGCCCAGCTGTACAAGGTATGCAGACATTTGTTTGAATTTCTGATTCATATCCTCTATGAAAATTGATACCAAATGTTGGGATCATAAGCCCAGTTCTCCCTTTCCCTTAACTGCCATTGACTTCAGGCTCACTGAAAAGTGATGGGGCTAAGGAACAGGAGTGTTTCAGCCTCTACCTAAGATTTGGTTTTTCCTCTCTCAGTTAGCCCTGATTCAGAATGATTCTAGAGTTCTAGTGAGTCTTTTAACTACAGAAAAGTCCTTTCTTGGGTTAAGTATGACAAAATGGAGGTGATGGAGGTAGGAGGTGGCAAGAGTCATTAGAATACTCATCTCAGCTTTCTCCTTGACTTTGGAGAGCATTTAAATCATGAAAGTTTAATTAATTGTTAATATTTTAAAAGTGCAACCTTAAAGAGGGGCAGCCTTAGAGTCAGGAAGACCTGGGTTCACATCTGAACACTGACACATATGATCATGGGCAAAGTCACTTAATCTCTCAATGCCCCCAAATAACTCTGTAAGATTCAGATGAATTGTTAGTTTGCATCAGTGGAAAGAATTCCCATACCAGGAACTTCCTATGATAATAAGATAAATCACAGGCCTGTACTTCTACTCCCACCTCAAATAACAAAAAATCAGTTATTATTGTCTCTAATTTTTAAAAAGTTCAATTTTGATTTTTGCCAAGTCTTCTTTATCATGTCTGTGGTTGGACCTCTTTAGCTAATGCTGAACCCCATCACCCTTCAGGAAATAATCTGCATGGTGATTTCTAAGGGCTTCAGATCTTGCTATTGAATGGAGACCCTTGGGTCACCAAGGAGCTATAGGAATTCCTTGTTGCAGAGAGCGTCACAATAACATGAAATTTTTGTTATAGGAAATTGAGGACATTCTACTTCATGATTTCCTGGAAGATGTCTCTATTCAGTACCTGAAATCAGTCAGGTTGTTTAGTAAAAAATTTAAACTCTGGCTACTTAATGCCTTGGAAGGCTTTCCATCCCTCTTATGGATCTCCAAGATCAAAGGTACATTCCAACAAGGATGATCATTATATAAAAATGCATAGAATCCCTGATCTTTTACACTGGGTCAGTAAATTACAACTGTTCTATGGTTGTGTCACTTCATTTGGGTAGATGCCAGTACTTACTAATCCCTAGATCAGTCAGTCAGTCAATAAGCATTTAGTAAGAGCTTACTATATGCCAGGGACTGTGCTACTAGAGTGGGCCTCAGTGGTCATCTCATTCAGTCCCTCACTTTTACAGATAACAAAACTGAGGTCGAGAGAGGTAAAGCAACTTTCCCAACGCCACATGACTGATAAGGGTCATCACCAAGATTCTAATTCAGGTTTTATTACTCCAAATCCAGTACCCTTTCTACTATATCACACTATTCATCATCAGCAGGCCCCTTTGGGGATGGAGGAGCATGAGAGATGAATTCCCTTAGATATTTTTTCACCCAACCCCACTTGTGACCCAGAAACAGAAATTGTGAAATAACCAACAACTGGGATAGGAGTCTGGTGCCCTGGAACAGAGTTACAGCTCACTGTCCTATTTGGAGATGTCATCAGGGACCCCATTAGCACAGAACTTAGCCAATGGGTCCAATTTATACAGAGATAAGCAGCAGCTGTGCAGCTCTCCCTGCTCTGTCAAGTTTTCTCTATGCAATCAACTCTGTTAGCTTCAGTAATAGAGGGGAACAGTGATACAGATAACAGAGCATTGGATAATAGATAGGGCCCCTTTGAGAGCCGTCAAAGTCAATGCAGGCTGCTGAGCAATGAGAATTACTCAGCTCTTACTCCCCACTGTCATAGCCCTAACCCCAGCCTCATTAGACTAGCAAGGAGCTTCAGTGCTACTTTCTACCATTGTGGACTCTCCATCCAATGTCCCTACAGCCCAGCTGCATCTGGAAATGAGGAGAAGCAATCAAGCAAGTATCTATCAAATATCTGTTATGTCCCACTGTGCTAGGCATTGGGGTTACATAGAGACCAAAGTGAAACAGCACCTGCCCTCTAAGAGCTTATATTCATTCCAAGCTGCATAGATAGCTCCTGGACCACATGGGTTAGTCAATAATGTAGATCATCTATATTTCGTTAACCTCTTGGGACTCCCCGATAGTGGCAGCAGTGACATAGTTACTGGAGAAGCAAGACAGCCACAACCCTAGATCAGGTAGAGTCTGGAAGAGTAAGATACACAGACCATGCCTGAAGGACCTTAGAAGGTAAGGTCCTTTAGAGTAGGGAGTGTTTCATTCGTTGTGAATAAATTTGAATGTGAGATCCAGGAGGGAAAATGTTCCCTCCTTTCTTTGTAGCCCCAGTACATGGCACACAGTAAGTAATTAATAAATTGGCTGATTGCTGTGGACATCCAACAGCATAGAGGCAATAACACTTTGATACTGCCAGTGACTGAAATTGACCATTGTAATTTTTCTAAGATAGAAGAGACAATAACCATCATTAGTTTGTAGTAGAGTGGTGGAAGTTGGGACAGAACTGAAGCAACTCATGGAGTGTTAGGGTTTCCCATTTCATTCATCCTTGAATGAAACCTTTATGACTTTAGGGATTTGATTGGTGAAGTTGGAATCCAAGATTGTAAATCTTGTGTTTATCTATTCCTTGGAGGCAAGAGGAGTTGGGATCACTTGAGAAAGTCCTATCCATGATTCTAATAATATTTTGCCAGGTTTGGGTTGGCTGCATAGTGTAAGTATTTAAATAATCTTATTGAAACAAGTGATTTTACCTCTTTCTCAATTCCTTTTTCCCTGCTTAACAAGAGGAACAGAAGGGATGGGGGAAAAGGTATCCAAGGGAATATTGTTAAGACATTCATTATGGTATTAAATACTGGACTGGAAAATTTTCAATGAGTGTCATCTCCCTACAATCTGGTTTTTATTCCCACTACACTCCTGAAAACCAATGAACTCTTTCTTTCTAAATTCATTGCTTTTTTTCCCTCAGTCTTCAGTCTCCTTGAGCTCTATTAAACATTCCTTTTTCATTAAATTCTCTTCTCCACTGGCTTTTATTCATCTTTCATAATTCTTTTTTCCCCTCTCTCTATGTCTTTGACTGGCTTATTTAGATGCTCCTCTTTCTTCTTCCCCTCCCTAGTTGGGATATTTCTTCAAGAATCTCAGCATAGCAGGGGCCAAAGGAACCAGGTAGTCCAACCCAGCCATGACCTAAATACCTTCTGCAACATACCCAACAAGTGATCGTTACATACCCAACAAATGATCATCCAGCCTTTGCTTGAAGATCTCCAGACAGGGAAACCCATTACTTCCCAAGGCAGCTTTTTATGTTAATTTTTACAGCTGTAATTATTAGGAAGTTTTTCCTTTCAAGATCTGCCTCTCTGCAATTTTTATCCATTGTTCATAATTCAGATCTCTGGGGAGAAACAGAACAAGTTTAAGCTCTCTTCCTCCAAATCCTGGGGCATAGGTATCATATTCAATTCAAGTCTCTTTTTTAGGCAAAACACCACCAGTTTCTTCAACTAATCTTCAAATGGCATGATTGAAAGAACTTTCCATTATCCCGGTTGTTCTCTCAACACTTTCTAGAGCCAGCATCCTTCCTAAAATGAAGTAGATGGACTGAAGTAGAGAGAAACTTGGAGCAGGGATACTAATTAGGAAGCTATTACAATAGTCCAGGTGAAAGGTGTCAAGAGCATGAATCAACATGGTGATTGAGTAGTGGGAAGGGGAAAGATGTGAGAGATGTTGTGGAGGCAGGAATAGTGTTATTTGCCAACTGTTTGGAAATGTGGAAAAAGAATAAGTAATCAAGAATAACACTGAGTTTAAGTCATAACTATCATTTATACAGCACTTTTAGGTACTCAGAACATCTCATTAACATAGATTCTATTATTACCCTTTTTTCTACCTAAAAATTGAAAAAATAAGGACAATTTGGTTAAGAGAGGAAGTACATAACTTTTAAAAAATTCCCCTCCTTTTCTCAAATCCTAGATGGAGTAGTAAATTGGCGAGAAGCTCGGTCAGGGTGGTTCAGAATTGGGTGGAAAATGCTCAGGGGTCTGTTCTGCTGCTTAAAGATCAAACTAATTTTTCTGGCACTTAAGGATTCTGTGTGAAACTTGGCTTACTGAAATTATTTTTCAACACAAGTAAGAAATACCAGAAGGCAATAGAGGAGGCAAGATGGTACAGTAGGAAAAACACTGGCTCTAAAGTCAGAGGACCTGGGTTCAAATAATACTTGTATGACTTTGGACAAGCACTGAAGCTTCCTTTCTTTCCTCAACTATAAAATGAGAGTGCTGAACTAATAACCTCTAAGGGCCCTTCTGGCTGTAGATCTAGAATCCTACCATAATATTACTAAAAGCAAGTATTCTGTTTGGGAAGAATGGTTTGGGACCATTTTATCCCTTGATCTGTTATGCTTAATTTTGCTTCATTGTTGATTCTTGGTTGTAGTCCTAGCTCCCTTGCCTTCTGGAATATCATGTTTCCATGACCTCTGATGCTTTAATGTTGCAGTTGCTAACTCCTGGGTAACACTGATTGTGGCTCCCTGTTTTTTAATTGTTTCTTTCTGGTCACTTGCAATATTTTTTCTTTGACCCAACAGTTCTGAATTTTGGCTATAATGTTTCTTGCAGTTTTTATTTGGGTATCTCTTTCCTGAGGTGATCAGTAGATTATTTCAATGCCTATTTTACCCTATGGCTCCAGGGCGTTCAGGACAGTTTTCTTAAAAATTTCTTGAAAGATGCTGTCTAGGCCCCTCTTTTGATTATGACTTTCACATAGTCAAATTATTCTAACTTTGTCTCTCCTGGTCTATTTTCCTGGTCAATTGTTTTTCTCATGAATTATTTTACATTTTCTTCTATTTTTTCATTCTTTTGAATTTGTTGCAACTTCCACTTGCCCAATCTAACTTTTAAGGAGTAGTTTTCCACCACTGGCTTTTGTACTTTCTTTTCTATTTGGCCAATTCTACTTTTTAAGGAGTTATTTTCTTCAGTAGATTTTTGTGTCTCCTTTTCCATTTGGCCAGTTTTGCCTTTGAGCAGTTGTTTTCTTTTGCTAAGCTGCTGACTCTTTTTTCAAAATTCTCTTGTATCACTCTCATTTCTTTTCCTAATTTTTCTTCTCCCTGTCTTATATTATTTTTAAGCTCCTTTTAAAGCTCTTCCATAAGTTCTTTTTGGGTTTCCAACCACTTCCCTTTATTTTTTTTGGGGGGGGGGTGGTTTGACACTATTGTCCTCTTCTGAGTTTGTGTCTTGATCTTCCCTGTCACCATAACAAGTTTCTGTGGTCAGATTATCTTTTTTTGTTTGCTTTTTTTGCTCATCTTTTTTTTTTAAAGCCTTTTCCCATTCTTTTAAATTTGAACCCTGCTCCTGGGGTGGGAGGGACACTGTCTCAGGCTTCTTGTGCCTGGGGCCACAGGCCCTGGCTGTTTACCTAGTGTTGCACTGATGTTGCCCTGACACCCACGGAGAATCCTCATGTCTGGTGTTACACTAAGGGAGTGGGGTAGGGGGTGACTGGGGCAATTGGAGGGCATAGGGGTCTGGTAGCTTACATGGTGCTAAGCTGAGGTCCTAGCACTGTTGTCTAGTGTGTGCTGAGGCTGATGGGGTGTTTCCATGTTTCCCTGGGGCTACATTGAAGCACTGTGTAGTCTGACCATGGGAGGTTGCCTGATCACCTATGGTTATGGTGAAGCAAGTGGTGGTTCTCAGAACTGGAGTCTTCCCATTCCCCTGGCTATACTGAGGCATGTTGGGGATCTTGGTGCTGTCATTTGCCTGCTCTACCACACCAGGGCTAAGGATCTTAGCTGGTTTGCTAAGGTGGGCTTGCTTCTGGCTTGCTGGGGTACTTCCTGTACTGGAATGTGTTCTCCTTTTACCTTAGTGAGACTGACTTTTCCTGCTGATCCACCAAGTTTCTTGGACTCAAAGATTGTTTCACCCCATCTTTTTGCTGATTCTGCTGCTCCAGGGTTTGTTTTGGGGTGCAATTTTATGATTGTTTGCAGGTGAATATGGGAGAGTCATAGTGATTTACTACTTATCCCACAATCTTGGCTCCTACCTTCCTTGATTTTTTAAATTTGAGAATACGAAATAAAAAATGCTACTCATTTGTTTTTGTATTTCAACAGAAGTTACTGTTTCTTTGTGTTTCAACAGAAGTTACTGTGTTTGTCAAAAGACTAAGAAGAAAGACTTATCTTTCAAATATGGCAAAGGTATATTTTCCCCAAACACAGGAGGGAGCAAGACAATTCCCTGAAACAACATAGGGCTACATGTCTCAGGAAAACCAGTGCTAATTACACCTTGTAACAAAAAAAATTAACTACAGGTTCATGTAATTTCAGAGTTGGAAGGGACTTCAATGGCTGCCTACTCCCTTCTAAATATGCGACTTATGAGTGTGTGGTTATAAGAATTGGTGAGCCCCATAAACATTTTACAAATGGTGCATTCTTTTGTTTGGTGGGAACCATTTTCTTCTTTCTATACCTTTAAAAGGTCTTTCATTGTTACATAGTCCCTTATCTTGTTTTTTAAGTTGAGGGAAAGTACTGGCCTCCTCTGATAGGACAAGGTTGAATTAGGCACAATGATAATAACAATAATAATTGATAATACGGTCAGTGGCAAGCTCCATTGGGTAGAATCTGAGTCTGATCTACTTTCCAGAACAGGCAGCAGTGTAGATAGATATGGACATATAGATACATACATATATACAGGTATGTGAGTATGTGTATATACACATATGTATAGCACATTAATACCCATGATATATACACATATGTATGCATGTGTCTACATGCACATTGTCTTCCTGACTAAATATGATAACATGGTAATGTTATATATGTGTGTGTGCATAGATTATCCTATGTTATATATAGAGTCAAGAAAACTTGCCTAGTTGTTTAGTCATACTTTTTTTTTACTCTGAATGGAGGATAGATAGTTATACTTCTAAGAAAGTCAGAGCAATGTTTGAAATGGAAATTAGAAGACACAAAAATATGAGCACCAGTGAAATCTAGTTTGGAAGTCCCTTGGAAAAAGAACCTTCAGATGTGACAGAAATGTCCTGATTATATCAGCTTCCTCACAATTTCACCTGTGAGAAGATACACCTATCCTCAGAATCTATTAAAACATAGGCCCATCTCTCCACCTTTCCCTTCCCCCATTTGACAGCCACACAGCTATATTTAAGGTTCTTGAGATCTTGCATTGGCTACGTCTGCAGATTTTTCAAAGTTGAATATTAGATACATGCATGCTAACTACATCTCCTTTGAGGATATTCAGGCATTTGGGAGTTGGTCTGTGGGGTAACTTAACATCTTTCATACTTTTCCTTGGCTGAGGGTGGGGTCATAGCACAGAAATGAAGGTCTGCAGGCCTTGATGTAGCCCTTGAAAAGCAGACTGTTGGCATAGGTACTTTTCTGGCTTGCCATGGGGGCAGTTCAGCCCTTTCAGTGTTAAACATTTCATTGTGTCACTTCAAGGTACAATGTAAATATTGCATACACTTTCAACATCCTGATGATCAGTGAGGTTTTTGATTTAATAGTTAACATCTATACCTGATTTCTACTTTCTCTAACAATAAAATTGGTGATTTTGACTAGAGGAATAGAAAGAATAAAGCTGAAAACTTTAACTAACTCTTTAATCTTGTTATGTTTAGACAATGAGAATGGTGTTAAATAACAACAGGAGAGTCAACATTTTAAAATCAGACTTGCATGCTATTGTCAACCAAGGAGCTTTGGATATTCCTAGGAAACCCTTGCAGAATCGTTTTAGAAGTATGGATGAGCTGGAAAGCAACATGGAGCTGAAATGTAATTTTTTTTCTCTATCACTGTCTTCTTTATTGATATTTTTGTCAACTGTTTGGGCTGAGTCTTTCCCTTAAGAGTTTACTTATCCTATCCCTCCCAGTGGGAAGGATTATGTAAAGCTAATTGTTGTATGCTAGCCAATTGAACAGTTTTAAAAGTCTATAGAAAAAGGTGGTGTTTTTTTTTTTTAGCATCTGATTCTGACTTGTGGGATTAACATTGGAGTAGAATAGCAATGTGTTTTAAATGTCAGACTAAAAATCCCAGCAAACTTTTGACTTTTTCCTTAAGTATATTTTTAAAAGTTATTTAAAAAATAATCATTGATAGAGCTTTTCAATATTATACATCAGGCCTCATTTAATACTATTTGTTGTTCGGTCATTTTCAGTTGTGTATGACTCTTGTGACCTCCTTAGGGGTTTTTGTGGCAAAGATATTGGAGTGATTTGCTACTTCCTTCTCCAGCTCATTTTACAGATGAAGAAACTGAGGCAAACTGGGTTAAATGACTTACCCAGGGTCATGTAGTTAATAAGTGTCTGAGGTTGGATTTGAACTCATGAAGACGAATCTTCCTGACTTCAGGCCCAGCATCACCACCTAGCCGCCCCATTTAATACACATAATTTGGTTGGTACATGCACTTCCTTCATCAGTGTGGTCCATAACCACTGTTACCTTAGTAGAGTGATCTTTGTGAGTCCCTTTATCCAAAAAGATTCAATGTCCAATGATAACCCCTCCAGCAACATAAGGCTGGTTCTCAACTGACAGACATACAGACTGTCACTTTGCCTCTACTCAAAGCCTTTTTAGCTTGGCAGACCCTGTGAGAATCTGCATTCCATTCCGTAAGTCACCTCCAAGCTACAATGAAAAGCTAGTATAGGACCTTAGTAGGAGCTTAAAGCACCAGCTCTAAAGCCATCATCACTGTTTGCATCATTCGTATTTCTACAGGACTTTATGATTATAAAATGCTTTCACACACACTTTATCATTTGATTCTTACAGTACTGCTGGGGAGCAAATAGCTTAAGTATCACTTTGCCTTTGTTTCACGTGGGGTTCAGAGGGGTAAGTGACCTGCAGAGTCCCATACCTAGTGGGAAATGCAGACAGGACTCAAACCAAGGTCTTCTGGCTCTGAGTATGGTGTTCTGTTCTGGAGTGTATTACCAGAATTTCACAGGGCTAGTTCTCTGGGGCCCAGTGCCATAATGCTAGGTAGCCAAGTGCAACAGTAGATAGAACACTAGAACCAGAATCAGGAAAATATCAATTGAAACCTAGCCTCAGATATTTACCAGCTGTGTGACCCTGGGTGAGTCACTTTACCCTATTTGCCTCAGTTTCCTCATCTATAAAATGAGCTGGAGAAGGAAATAACAAATCACTCCAGCATCTTTGCCAAGAAAATTCCAAATGGAGCCACGCTGAATTGGGCTCCACTGAAATGACTGAACAATCACTTATCTTAACTAGGTTTCATGGATATCAAATGAGAACATATGTAAAGTACTTTGCAAATCTTAAAAGCACTATATAAGTTCTAGCTATTATTACAATGCAGTTCTATATGATATTTATACTTTCCATCATGGTATAAATTAAATTTATTCTTCCAAGTAATGGGCAGTCATCAAAAGAGTTTAATCATCTTTTGAGGATATGCATTCCATGATAAAGCAAACACTATAACCTGTTTGGAGGAGGAAAGTTAACGAAGTCTTTATTTTATCGACTTCCATGCTCATAGCATTTAAAAATGTTTCATTTATTGTGCCTAAATTGGATTTGATTAGTTCACTGACTTGCCTGGAGCCAAACAGAGTCTGATATTGTTACTTTTAGTCTCATCAAAGAATATTTACAATGGTGTGATGTTTAATAATTGGGTATGGTTTCTATAATTCATTGCATTTAAAATAATCAATACTAATTTAGTAGGTGGCTATGCACAGGGTTGCCGGGTTACCGTGGGTGTTTGTGATTAGCCCTGCTCATTCCAAAATCTCCTTTCATGAAATCACAGAGTATTTTTGATGCGGGATAGGTTTTGGGGGGATTTCTAATGAGAAATCCTTTCTAGGTTCGTGTCTGAAAAGAATTACAGGCTCAGCTGTCTTTTGGTAGATTTACAAAAGTTTATTGATTCACAGGACCAAAAGGGGTAGAGTGTGGAAACCTGGCTAGGAAAAGCTCGCAAGGGGAGAGGGGAGAGTCAGAGAAAGTCTGGAAGTGTGACGCTTTGCAGCAGGCAGATGGCCTACTAGAATGCCTACCTGACTTGCCAGAAAAGGCTAGAGCTACAAAGGGCCATCTGCAAAGTTCTAAGGGGCAGAGAGGCATTTTTAAAGATACAAAGCTGTCAATCATAAGTTCATTAAGTTAATGAGGTGTACAAAGGTGGAGTTAGGGAGGGACCAGGGAGTGGTTAATACTTAAAGGGACATGCGCCCTTGACATTAACTGCCTGTGTGTTTTACCCATAATACACTGGGACAAACAGCAGGAGGGAAGGGGCAGGGGGTGTGGTTTGAGCCCTGAAATGTCATAAAGTTGACCAGCGCTCAGATTAGAGGTCAGGTCAAATGAGACGTTCCCATCCTGATTTGCAAGTGGATGGGTTTAAACGGTTTGCTAGGACAAAAGGAGGTAGTACCTTGAGTGAAGAGGAAGTACCTCTAGGCTGGGACTGGGAAAGACACAGTACATCTGGGGGGAAGGGGAGAAACAGTTAAGAAATGTGGCTTTTACAACTTAACACAAAACTGAATTCATAAAATCATACAGTTACCCCAAAATATATTACATAGGCCATTCAGCACCTCTTCATTTTGACAGAGCACTGGGGAGGTTTCTATCAGGTCGGGGATCTGTATAGCCATTAGAAAATGTCAACTCCAGGGTTCTTGTCCCTTGAGAAAATTTATAATAATAATAATAATAATAATACAAAGAGCAACAATAATAGTTCACATTTATATAGTACTTTTAAGGTCTGCAAAGCAATTTACACGCAGTATTTTATTTGATTCTATGAATAATCCTGTAAGGTAGGTCCTGTTTTATAGATAAGGAGACTGAGATTCAGAGAGGTTAAGTGATCTGTCCCAGAATCACACAGATAGTAATTATTTATGGTTGAACTTGAAAATAATTCTTACTTTTTCCAGAACAGGCATTCTATCCGCTACATCATACTGTAAAACTTTTTTATACTGTAAAATGTGATTAAGATAATTTGGTTCATTTTTCCATGATTAAGGGTATACACCTTCCTACCATTGTGAGAATAGGGAGAATCTTTATCTCCTTTCTGTAGTTCATTGGAAAAGTAGCCACTTTGCTCTGGATTCCATAGCACACTTCTCCTAGAAGGGAATTCTATTCAATTTCTTGGTAGCCTTTATTTGACTTTCCTTCTAGCTGAGTACTGACAAAACTTCAGCATAACCTCAAGCCAACCCTCCTTAATTCTGGAGCCATTGCCAAACACAGCCTTGTGTAGAAATACAGAAAGTCAAAAGGCTGCTTTTTGCCTGCAGCGTTGTCTGCCCCAGTGGAGAGATCCAAGGTCTGCAATGTCAAGATACCAGGATTCTGTTCTTCAGATCCTTCACCAGCTTGCTCTAGCCCCCGGCAATGCATTTAACTTCTCTCAACTGCTTTGATTTTCCCTGTCAGTTAAATGGCAGTAATAAGTTACACCTTGCATGAAATCTGTACCATTGGTGAGATCATGTCTGTTAGGTGTGATGAGCTCACTTGAAGAAAGGTTCTGTCTAATTACAAGGTGCAATTGTTCTTTTGAAATGTTTCTTTCCAACTCCACAGGTGACAGAAGTGGTTGGTCAGGTGGCTTTATGATTCACAAGTAAGATCAGCACAGTTGGTGAAAAATCCAAACCAAGAATTCTTTATTTGTGCTAAAGACCAACCCTGCCCCTGGGGGAAGAAGTTTTGCTGATCAATTGGTTATTCAGAACCATTTTTAAAGTCAATATGAATGTCTAAACAAAAAGCTTCAACATCACCTAGAGTCCTTTTTCTTCGTAGGTTTAAACAATTTGATTTCTTTGCTGGGAACCTCAACTGACATCAGTGTCTTCCTGAACTGTGTGTCTTCAAATCTCCAGGCATTTGTCTTCCAGGTACAAAGCTAACTGTGCTTTTTCTTGAAGTAAAGAAGTAGTAGACAGTAGTAGACAAATTATGTACTGAATGTTCCTATCTCAATAGCATGAAAGAGAGGCTGCTGCCAAGAGTTGTCTGGGGCTTGTCAAGGCTTGGACTAGTATTAAAAATTGTGGGACAGGTTTTCATCTGCTTCTTAACCTTGCTCATTTGGTCATTCCACACTCCTACTGTTTAAACATAGAGGAACATTTGAAGAATACAAACCTGAATGAAGGCAAAGATTTAATTAACTGTTATATTGTATATATAGGCAGAATTTGGATGGGGGTTGAGGTGATACAGGGAATAGGAAGGGACAGATAGGAAAAGCATGTATTTGATAAGAATAATTGTTTGTATTCCCTAAAGAAACATACCACTAGAGTATATGATCTAAGTTGAGAGATTCAAGATGTATCACATTATAACTGTAGATTAATTGGCTCATGGAGTCATTTTGCCATTGGCAAGTCTTTTTGGTAAGGCCTATTTGCCCTCCTTTATCATCACCTTTATTGATAAACTTGTATTAAGCAATTAAATTAAAGAAGCATTTAGTAAAAACATGTACTATGTGTCAGAGGTTATGGTAGACAAAAGAGATACAAAGATACAAAATAGTTCCTGCTTTCAAGGACTTTACTTTCTTTTTAGAATGCTGTTGTAGGAGAAATATCTTTTCTTTGAGTTCATTTGGTAGGGTACTGTTGTCAAAATAAATCTACCACATTGCTGAAATTACGGAGATTAAAAACCTAGCTTTTTTGTTATGCTTAAGCACAGGTTAAAGATTCTGAAAAATAACCCTGAACAAAAATTAGGATTCTACTGAGGCTTTTTATAGACGAAATTACATCAGAGAGACAGAGAAATATTTTTAATAGGTAGAAATCTAGTCCATCCTATTTAGCCATATAAACTGAACTTAGTTAAACAGAATCATAATCTCATACATGTTTTAAGGAAACAAACCTAGTTAAACAGACTCTATGGATAAACTAAGTCAGGTTACAGATTAAACTACCTATAGATGACTGATTAAGAAAAGACATGGCTAAAAGGTAACTACAGAGTTAATAATAATTATTACTGTTAGTGATAATAACTAATATTTTTCACAAATAGCTAATCACCTTAGGAAGTTCAAAATTCCCCTCTGTCTTCTTATCTGAGGAATGACAAAAAGTCTTCCCTTAATGTTATTATTCTATGAGTCAGGTTTTATCTAGATGAGGTTAATATTAACAGAAAACACGTTTCAGTTAGCCAAAATGTTCTAGGAGGAACAAATTGTAGTGCCAATGGAATATTCACAATGCCCACAGCCACTATAAATATACCTGCATGGTGCTCAATTGCAAAATATAACAGACTCTCCTTATAGAAGACAAAGACAAAAACATTTATTCAGACACCAGAAAACTATATCCCAACACCAAGAAACTGAATCCATAATAGCAACATAGAAGTTAATGCACCACAATGTAGCAGAGAGCCACAAACCAATATTTGACCAATATTTACTCATGAGCCTTTCTGTTTCCTTGCCTAAACGTGCTCTCCTCCCAACCATCTATCTGGCTCTGACTCCCAGCTTCCTGTGGGCTCTGCTCCACCCTTCAGCAAACTCCTCCCACTGCAGGCTCCATGTGATTACATCCAGCCTAATAGGGGCCAGAGTTTATTTTCAAAGCAGGGGAGGTCTTCAAATTCCCTTAGGCTTATTAAAGGGAAGGGAAGATCTTCAAATTCCCATTACTATTATATAAGCCTAAATTTGCCTATTTGCAACTTCTACTCTTTTTGTCTGACAAACAACACAAGTTTAATCTCTGTTCCACATGGCAGCACATTAGATACTTAAACACAGGTATCATGGCCCCCTTGAAACTTCTCTTTTCCAGTTCCACTATCCTGGTTGCCTTCCTTTATTCATGACATTCCTATTCCTGTCTTTGCACAGAGATAGATGTTCTCTTCCATTACCTCTAGGGTAATATTCAGTAGAGAAGCGTGAATGAACAATTGTCATACAAGTTATAGAATGACTAAGTAGATAGGAGAGGCCAAACAGAATGACTGAAGTAATCTGAAGAATAGCTGATCTTTTAGCTAAGAGGTCAGGGAAGGATTAGTGGTAGAGGTGACATCTGAGCAAAGGTAAGAAGGCCCTCAATAGACAGAAGTAGGGAAGTAAGGTAGGAGGAAGTGTCCATCGGTGGCAGGGAGCATGTACACACAGAAGTATAGAGGCAAGAGAAATGGAAGATCAGGAACCAGTTTGGTCTAGCTCAAGTATAACAGGAGAACCTGGAAATATGGTGGGAAGCATCAGCTGTAGCTTGTCTGTGAAGACTTTTAAATGCTGGCTAGGAAATCTGACCTTTTTTCGTTGTGCACAGGGAGCCACTGAAGGTTTAGAGCAAGAGAGTTCATAGAAAGATTATTTTGACATCTGTGTGAAAGATAGATCATAGACAGTAGACTGGAGACAGGATGTTAGGAGTCTATTGTCTAAGAGAGACAAGGAGAGTGTGAACCAGGTCGGTGGTGGCAGGAATTCCAAGGAAAGGACATATGAAGAAGGAACTGACATTTTGAGAGGTTAGTATCAACAGGACTTGGCAATTAATTGTAAGTGGAAGGTGAGGGAGTATGAAGAGTCAGCATTGACTGACTGAGGTTTCAGACCTTGGTTACTAGGAAATTAAGGCCTTCTATTTAGAAATAGGAGAGTTAGGAGAAAAGGCAGGTTGAGATGAAAGATGATAAATTCAGTTTTAGATATACTGAGTTTGAGATGCTGGTAGAACATCCAGAAGATGCAACTGAAAAGTGACTGAATAACAACTCACAACGATCATTATTATTTTTCACCACATTTTAATACTTGCTTGCTTAGAGCACTGATTCAATATGCAAAATTTGGTGAAAGCATTCTTGTGGAATAATAACTATGAATCCTATTTAGAAAGAGCATTGTATTCCTTTCCTACTACATCTGAAATCACACCGATATCCAGTGTTTCCAAGATCTCAATCATCATATCATCAGACTTCACAAATGAGACATGCTAGAAAAATTGTAGATTTGTACCCAAATGACTTTGAAAGGCTTATTTTTATAAAATAGTTAAGCTGATAAAAACAGATGATTGTCAATAAAATAGACTGTCAGAATATAGCTTTTTCTGCTTCTCAGAGATGACTAATGGCTTCTCTTGTTAGCATCTGGCAGTAAGTAGAAAGAAATGTTAGACTTGATCATGTGTTCTGTTCTAACTGTTCTCATCCAGGAAGTAGCCAAAAATAATTCTATCTGTCCATTTGTTCATCCATCTATCTATCTTATCTATCTATGTATATGTTTATATAGTACATATATATATACACATATATATGTATAAATATGTGTGTGTATGTGTGTGTGTATATACATATGCATATACACAGAAATAATAGGTAATTTTTTATGGCATTTCTCTATTTATTTGGCTATGCTAATAGAACTTGCTTTGAATGGTCCTTTATTTCATGCTACTCCTGTGCAATATCTGTTGGGTTGATATAAAATAAAACTCATTTTGAAAATTAACCTTGCTCACAAAATTTAATTCTAAGCATCCTATGATTTATTCAAGAGGATAAACATTTTTGGTGGATATACAAAATCATGTCAATGCAAGAATCATCTTATAATATAGGCAACTAGTTGGTGCATTGAAAGCTGAATTTGGTGTCAGGAAGACCTGGTTTCAAATACTACCTAAAACACCAACTAGTTATATGACCCTGGACAAGTCAACTAGCCACCCTCAGTCTCAATTAAACAGGATTCAGTGCCCAGGTCACACAGCCAGTCAGTGTCTAAGGCCAGTTTTGAACTCAGGTCCTCCTGACTCCAGGGCTGGCACTCTATCCACTGCCCAACTATTATTATTATAGAAATTCAAATCTCTGCATCTGAGAAACTGTTTAAGAACACTCTGTCTACCTAAGCCTGATGGATCCCCCTGTAGCACCAACACAATATTCATAGTGCCAGTGGTGACTGTAACTAAACCAGCATAGTTCTCAATCAAAAATATAACAGACTCTCCAAATAGAAGACAGAAGCAAAACATTTATTCAGACACTAGAGACTCGAATCCCTAAACCAGAAAGCCGAATCCATCATAGTAGCAAAGAAGTTAATACACCATAACAGCACAGAGAGCCACATCATCCTTTAGCCTTTCCAACACTCTCAAGCCTAGTTGTCTGCTTGCCTGCCATCTTCTTTCTCCCACCATCTATATGCTCTGACTTCCTGCTTCCTGTGGGCTCTGCTGAACCTTCATCAAACTCCTCCTACCACATGCTCCATGTCATTACATTCAGCCTATTAGGGGGCAGAGAAAATCTTCAGATCAGGAGAGATTTTCAAATTCCCATTACCATTATACCCTCTCTGCAATATCCCTTGGAAACTGAGTTTCTCTAATTATCTGCTACCTTACTACTCCCTCTATGGTTTTTCTTGTTCTTTTTTCTATCTCTGTCCCCAAGGTTCTCTCATCTCCATCCCCCTTAACCCTAGCCCACTCTTTCTTATCTCCATTACCTTCCATTTGTGCTGTGTAGATTTTGTATGTGCAAGTTTTCTCCCTCATAAGAATGTGAGCTCTTTGAAGCAGGGACCTGATTTTTGCCTTTTTTGATTCCCCCAGTGCTTGGCATGTAGTAATAAATACTTCCTAACTGACTGCTCATTCTCTCCAGATTCCATACTCCAGACTTTCCATTTCATAAAAAACTTCCTGTCATCCTGGACCTCTTTCTTTCACTTTCCTTCCAGTTTTTTTTTTTTTTTTTTTTTTTTTTTTTTTAGTATTCTTGGAGACCTGGCTCGCTTCTGATGACATTGCCTCCAGGGCTTTCCTCTCTAGCACTAGGTGGACCTTCTCTCCTCTCCTTCCCTCTCCCTCCTCCTCCCCAAATTAGTCTTGGAAGGGAAAGTTGGAATGCTTCTTGCTCCACATTGTCACTTCCAGATGTTACCAATAAACTTTGCTCCTTTGAAGTCCACTTAATCCAAATTTTCAACCCAATCCACATTTTAGTAGCTATGGAATATTGACCCCCAACCACATTATTCTCCCTTCTTTCTCAAGGAACTCAGCACCTCACTGATCAATTCCTAGCCTTATACAAGTGGACTTGTATAATATCTAGATACTAATCTAGATACTCCCTTAAATTCCCATTGCTCCTAATCTCCCATTTCCTCAACCTTCTTAGGTCCTATTACCTACTTCTTCACTTCAGCTAAGCCATGTAGAGGGATTGCCATTACCCACAAGTATTCCATTTCCCTAATAACCATAGTGTCTGACCATAATGTCCTAGCATTCCACCTCTCCCTGTTAGATTTTTCTCTTCTATACTTTTCTCTTCTCAAGATCTCCATTGCCATCACCCCTCAGTACTTTGAGATCATTACCTCAGCACTTTCCTCTCTTTCCATCCTGTATCTAGTAGTTATGTAGTAGTGAATGCTGTCCTTCACTCCCTTTTCATATCTCTGGTCTTCTCTTGCTAAACCATAACACTGGATTACTTCCAGCATCTGGCTCTTCTCAAAAGCTGCTGACTTTGGCTGGAGGAGGTCTTACGACCAGACTGTCAAAGTGCATCACAAATTGATGTTGCCCAACCTCAACTGTGCACTCACTGTATCTTAGTAATTGTTTTATTCTTCCCTAATTAATTCTTTATCTCACTCCCAGAAGCTATTCAAACCTCTTCCCTCAAGCCTCCTAATCCATGTAGTCCTTGTCTTTTTCTCTCAGTTGAGCATCTTGCCTCTTACTTTACTAAGAATATTGATAGTATTGAAAATAATCACCCTTTGCTCCCATTCTCTTCATATTAAAAACTCTTAACATCATTTCCCACTCTCTTCTTCCCCCAAGTATGTCTGACAGAAGATGACCCTTCTTGCCAAAGCCAATCCTTCTATATTTGTACAGGATCCAGTGACCTCCCATCTTCATCCTCAATCATCAGCCATCTCTCTCTCTTTCTCTCTTTTTTTTTTTTTGGCTTTTTGGAGGGGATAGGGCAGGATAATTGGAGTTAAGTGACTTGCCCAAGGTCACATGGCTAGTAAGTGTTAAGCGTTGGAGGCTGGATTTGAACTCAGGTCCTCCTGACTCCAGGACTGGTGCTTTATTTGCTGCACTACCTAGCTGCCCCATACCCATCTGTCTCTTGAATTTTCAACCTCTCCCTACCAATAAGTTCCTTCTCTACTTCACTTCAAACATGTCCAAATATCCCTCATCTTAAAAAAAAAACAAACCCAAAACTTCACTAGGCCCTATCTTATCCTCAAGCTATTATCCTATATTTCTCTTCCCTTTCTCAACCATACTCCTTGAAAATTCATTGCCCCCTCTTTTTCTCCTCTTTCTCTTCAATCCTTTGTATTCTGGCTTCATCACTTAACTGAAATTGCTCTCCCCAAAGGTATCAATGATCTCTTAATTGCCAAATATGATCATCTTTTCTCAGCCCTAATTCTTCTTGATCACACTAATGCACTTGACATTATTGATTACCTTCTTCTTCTGAAGATTTTCTCTTTCACTTTTCAAGACTCTACACTTTGCTGGTTCACCTCCCACTTGTCTAACTGCTCTTTCTTAGTCTCCTTGGCTGGCTAATAATCAATATCATAATCACTTGCTGTGGGTATTCCCCAAAGCTCCCCCCTGGGTTCTCTTTTCTTTCTACATTCTTTCTTGAGAAACCTCATTGTCTACAATGGGTTTCGTTCATATCTCTATACATCTGTTTTCCTGATCTATATATTCAGTCCCAATCTTTCCCTTAAATCTCTTGGTCTCACATCAGCAATTGTCTATTGTACATTTCAAACGATATGTCTCAGAGACATCTTGAACTTGAACTTAACAGTCCTAAACTGAACTCATTATCATTCTTCATAAACCTACCCATCTTCCAAACTTCCCTATTTCACTTGAAGACACTGGCTATTTTTCCAGTCTCCTGACTCATCTTCACTCTGAAAATCAGTTCCAAATCTTGCCACTTCTGCCATCATGGGTGATGGCAGAGGAGGTGCTGATCTTCATTGGTAAAGGGAATTCCGCATTGATGAACCCATGGCTCCGGTTAAATACATAGACAAAAATCTAATTATACATTTTCTTTTCACAGAGATGCTTTTGACCCTGAGAAATTCCATTATTCAGAGGTACATTTTGTATTGATAGATAGACAAATTTCTTCTCCTCTTTTTCCATAACCAAATTATTTCCTAGTAAATGTAAAGTGTGCCCAAGGTTGCCTACAATTCAGAATAGTAAAATATCTCATCCATTGTTTTATATGTTTAAATACCGTCTCTTTCATTTTTTGTTAGAATTCCTTGGGATTGAGGGACTTAGGATACCCTTTAATGGAATGCTAACTGACCTTCCTCTTCCTCTCCCCCGCCAGGAATCCTTTACACTAAAAAATTGAGAACCCAAAGAACTTTTATTTATGTAGATTAAATATCTCTCTCAATATTTACCATATATGTTGGAAATTAACACTAGTAAATTTTAAAGTGTTTTTCATTCATTTAAAAATAGCAATCAGCCCCATTATTTGTTAACATTTTTAAAATGTCAAAAACAAAAAATAGTGAGTAGTGTTATTTTACGTATTTATGCAAATCTAATTAATCTGCTTTTGTATTAAATCTGTTGTGATATATTGTTCTGGTTGAAATATACAAAGAAAATTCAGCCTTACATATGTCATTATATATATGATATATATGTATATACATATATACATGATTATATATATGATATATCATTGGAAAAGGGAAAGTGATTTTAATAGGTAAAGAACAGTTTAGAATTATTATGAATATGTATAAACTATATCAGACTGCTTACCATCTCAGGGACGGGGGAGGGGAGGGAAGCAGGTAGGGATAGAATTTGGAACTCAAAACTTTTTTATAATGTTGAGAAAATTGTTTTAAGACATAATTGGGGGAAAATAAAATATTGTCTAAGTAAGAATTATTATGAATATAGTTTTGAATTTGTGAACTATCAGAAAGAGTCTTAAGAACCTCAAGTGTCCACAGACCGCATTTGGAGAACTGCAGCTTGAATGCAGTGAAGAGAGCCTATGCTTAGCTCGTAGCAGGAAGCTGTGTAGATGTCCTTTTAAGATACCTTCTAGCTCTGTGATTCTTAACATACACTGTAGCTGATTATGAATATTCCTAGAATTAAACACAATTATGCTTTTATTACTATTGGAATGCACAACTATCTAGCCCTGGATTCATTATTATTCCAATCAGAGCTCTTTCCCATAATCAAACTTAGCATAGCTGATCTGCTTTTCTCTAAGACAATCAAAGCACATGTCATTAGGGGTATAAATAGCCTATCAGAACCTCTCAATTTATTCCCCAAGTAGACTTTAGAGGTACTCCCCCTGCAGTATTACTCTGCCATACTTCACAAGTGACCTCTTTTTAAATTGATATGTCTGTGGAAAAAAATAGGCTAATATCTGATCTCTCCTTCTTTCTTAACTTCAAAGAACATGGCACCAAAGATCAGCCCCACAGGGGATGTAGCCAAAAGCTAGAAATGGGATGCTTTGTCAAAGCATCCCTATTTATCAGAATTCATAAATTCCTCTTAGTTTCTCATTTGTACCTTTAAGAATGGCTGTTGCAGGAAACGTGAACTTGTAAAATCATTGTATGAGACATATTTTTCTATCTGATTTTTTCTAAATTGGGACATCCTTTGTTACACGTTCCTAAAATTTACTAGCCAAGCAGGAGCAAAGAAGAGTTTATCAGACTGGCTGCTAGCTTCCAGCTGAGATGGAACTTCCTCCTGACTGCCGTGAGCAAGGCCATGACCCTCTGCCACACAGACAGTTTTGGTAAGGCACCCTCCTGGGTCCCCAGTCACTGAATGTTAGCTTCTCTTGAATTACAGGTGGCTTTGCATTTTGATACAGGCACAGCCAAGGTAACTCTAGCAAGAAAGGAGGGATGGCGGTTCTTGGTACATTCCAATGGGAATTGCAGTCTGAACAATTGATAAGGAAGTCATATTGCAATACAACATGGCCCTAGGGAGCATCATGGAGAGGGACAAGGTTAGATGTTCAATTTTTGGTCCAAAGAATATGACCTCAGTAGAAAAAGCCCTGGTTTTAGAGTAACGACCAGAGTTTGAATCCCTGTTCTTCATCTAACAGTGTGACTTTAACAAAGTCACTTAACCTTAGAGGCACTATAAAGGAGATAGAATGTTGTAGATAGTAGATAGAATGTAGGATTTAGAGTCAAGAAGACCTAGGTTAAAATCCCATCTGATGCACTTACTAGTTATGTGACCTAGACAAGACTCTAGCCTCAGTTTTGTTGTATATAAAATGAGGTGGTTGAACTTAATGCTATGGTCCCTTTCATTTCTAAATCCATGATTCTATGATCCTATAAACTTTTCTGGTGTTATTTTCCTTATCTGTAAAGTGAGGATGTTGGATTAGATGACTTCTGGAGTCTCTTCCAGTATTGCCTCTCCTTATTCCTCTAATTTAGATCAGTTTCACAAACACACTGGAATTTCAGTTGAATGCTGTTCTCAGAGTTTGTGATGAGGAATTGCTACATAGATTAAAATGAATTATTTTGCTTACTTCAGTAATTCAGCTTCTTTGGATAGTGTCCAAGATGATCAGCCTATATACAGTTATAAATTTGCCCTACAGTGTTACAACAGTATTTCAGTCCAAGTCTAGAAATAAAGAGCCCACACCTGTTTTCCTTTAACCAGACTACTCTCCCCTCAGGATATATTCATGTATCAGAGATTGATCAGATGAATCCATATGGAGTTTGATGAATCTCCCAATCCTGGTCCCTGTTGAAGCCTCTTGTTGAGGTCATGCACTTTGCTGGAGAACTCCTGATTGGTCCCCAGTGATGGGGACTGCCTTAAAATGATTGGCAAATGAGAACTTCTGCTCTTTTTGGAGGAGCCTCACCAATTAGAGGGCTATAAGAGTGAAGATAAATGGCTCTATTCTCCTTAAGTGCTTCACCCTCTATTTTCTCACCCTTAAACTCCCTTTTGATAAAGGTCCATACCCTGTAATCTTTTTTAAAAAAATTGTTTTACTTAAAAAAACACTTATTTTCTCTTCTTCTCTTACTCCAGCATGCTGTAATCTTCTCAAGTGCATTGAGGGGCGCATCAAATTGACCAGAGATAGCCCTATCCTGTATATGTTTAGGGATAGGGACCAAATGTGCAATTTCATTGGTATCAGGAACTATTGGATGATGAAATCTCTTCTACCAATACAGACTGGCACCACCTTGCAGCTCATGGTTTTAGAGAATTTTGCAGAACACTAAAAAGTTAAATGACTTACCCGCAGCCACATAGGCAGTATATGTCAGAAGAGAGATTTGAACCCAGGCCTTCATGGCTTTGGGTTGGCTCACTAGCCACTATGCAACACTAATATCAATAAAAAACAGTAGTTAATCCATCAGATTGAATGGGCTGGTAATTATTGACCCAAAGATGCTGTGATCACCCTGGCCTGCCCTAGGCAGCCCTGTTTATCAGCCACTGAACACCTGTAACTTTGGGTCCTCTGAGAATTTACAACAACTAGTGAAGTCCTTTCATTTTCTGTCCTATCATTTCACAAATCAGCTCTGTTATTCATGCTTTCTTCACATTTCCTCCTCAGATATCCCTATTTATAGCTTTAAAATTCTGGCATAAGATAAACTTCATTTTGTCATGTGCTTCAGACTCTTTTCCCTTGCCCACTTAACACATAAGGATATGCAGCAACACAACTAGTGAAGGACTTGAGAGGTGGCTGTGTCTAAGGCGTCATAAAATGGCACGATATCCCTTCTGTGATCCTCTCCCCAGCCCTCCCCACAATTCTATTCCTACATCTATTTTCAGCTGCCAGAGAGACCTTAAAGAACAGGCCTTTCCCTGATTTGGGGAACTGGTACCCATTATCCCTATAGTTGCTTCTTCTTTCCTTAAAGATGGGGGGAGAAGGATAAAGGGGAGGAGGGCAGTGCTTGTGTTTTGATAAATGTTGTTTGCTCTCTTGGATTAGATAAGTAGAATTGTTTTGTGCCTATATACAAAGTTTGTATGTGCCCATGGGTCACCCAATGTCACTTCCTGTTTAAGGGCTAGGACCTCCCTAAGGTGAGTATAAACAAACAAATAAAATCAGAGGTTCCCCCTCTGTACCCAGTCAGTGAAAATTGCAGTTCAAATGTATGAATGAAGCTTTAGTAGTCAGAACCTTGAAAAAGTTGGAACATTGGCTTTACAGATCTGGCTTTGTTTTGGTTTTGGTTGTTTAATCCTAGGCTCCTGGCATCTATTTAATTTGCTACTTTTGGAATATGTGATTCATATACTTCAGTCATGTATAGAGGATGAAGAGGAAGAGGAAGATGGGGGCAATCTCAAGGAAATGCAGCCAAATGACAAGTCTCCCATCCAGTCCACTGAGGAGCCTCTCCAAAGTCCTGATTCTCTGGTTAAGCAACATGAGAGCCAAAATGATGAGCCACCTCGTGTAACTCTGATGAAACACATCGGCCAGAGTGACGTTTGTCTGAGCAGCATTATCCTTAAGGTGCTGGGATTTCTGGTGGACGCTGCCACAGGCAATAAGGTACAAATCACCAGTGCATGGCCTTACTCCAAATTCATATTGCCTATTTATGACAATTAAAGTCTGTATGCTAGAGGACAGAAGGAGGAGTAGTGAGTGGAAAGGAAGAGCTAGAAGTAGAAGCAATAGTTGATTGATATAGTAGGTAGTGGAGAACCTTTCAGTAATCCCTTCCATGAAAAAGGATGGTCTAATTTATAAAACAAAAATGTGGAATATTCCATTTCTAATACCAATTTGTAATGTTGTTATAAATGTACTTTGGATACTGACATATTTATTTCAGACCTGCTTTTTGAATCCATGAATTTCAGCAAGATGGTACTTTGAATTTAACATTAAGGGAGGAATCAGTCTGGAGGGAAGGGGAGAGGTTTTATCTATTATTTTTCATAGAAATAATTGTAATATAAGGAAAAAAGACACAAATAAAAAATATTTTCTTAATGTAACGTGAGACCACTAATGGCTGACTCTTCTAACCTATAATCAACATTATCCAAAGAAAGAGAATTGTAACCTGAAACTTTCCCACCAAAAGTTGCTAGAAGTGTCATATAATTTTTTTGGGTTCTTCAATTTATGGACAAGTGGTTAGACACAGGATCTAAACCTAGAGCTGGAAGAAAAAAACCTTAGAGTCCATTTAGTCCTTTTCTCTCCTTTTAGTGATGAGGAAATGGAAACTCAAGTGAAATGACTTGCCCAAGGTCACATACGTAAAGGTCAAAGGCAGGATTTGAACTCAACTCCTCTGACTCCAGAGTCAGTGTTCTTTGAGCTCTGCCAGAATGGAACAAACCCAAATTAGACCAGAGGAAGTTCTACATTTGCTCTGTGAAGTTTTATAGTTTGCTCTTTGTCCTGGGCACGTGTGTGGTTTTATGTACTCTTGATAGTAAGGATATTATTAAATGCATCTGAGTCTAAGTGATGGGATATCTGTGCTGAGGGCAGGATTAGTATCAATGGGAGGAACAAAAGTTTTGTGATGTTCCTGTTAGGCAAATGATGCCTTAGCCTTGCTACAGCGGTCGTGATCTCCTATGCCTAATCCCACGATAAGTAACCTACTTTCTTGGAATAAACTGTTCCCTTATTTAGAGGGAAATGAAGCACTCAAAGGGCCAGGGGAGGTTTTCACATGCTGACACAACAGTACACATTGAAGTGGTTTTGGTTGGGCCCCTGTGGAAGGCTGGAATTCACTTGAAAACCAATTTTCCAACCCCAAGATCAGAGAGAAGGCTTCCTATAGACAGAGGATCCTCTTTGCCTTTCCCCAAGTAGGCTCCTTCAACCTCTTCCCAATACTGGATAGTAAGCAGAGTCCAGTAGGAAGCCTTCAGAGAAGTCTATTTCATCCTCATACCACAGGTAACAACAGCTCCACACCTGGAGGATCTCTGTCCTCTATCAACTGAGGAGTGGGGAGGGGAAGAGAGTAAAGAGCTTCAGCAAATACATTTCTGCTCTTGCTGAAAATAAGCCTGTCTTAAGCAGGCAGGAAAAGCAAAGCTGCTCTCCCTCCTGATCCATGGTTCATATTGGTGTGTAAATACATACCCTGGAGCCAGAAGACAGAAATTGGAGTATAGTTATCTATTCTACATTGCAGGAGTTAGGGGCTCAGAGCCACTATCTGAAAATCTGTGTAAATTTTTTGGTCCTTTCTTCATATCAGAGAAGAAATTGTATATATTTATGGTATTAAAAGATAAAATACGTTGATATTATACAATGCTATATATATATTTTATGCATTTCTGAGTCTCTAAACTTTTTCTGTGTCATCCACTGGCTTTCACTTGTCATCTGTGGTTTTGGCAAAACTCCCAAAAAATTCCCATTTAATCTCCTATGATCACCTGTGACATATGGAAACTGCAATAGGGAAAGTTGGAATGTGAAAGGGGTAACAGTATATTTGAAGAGACTTTATATGTCTGGTGATTTGAAGAATTTACTGAAGGTTCTCAGATCAATTTAGAAAACTCTTCATGTATGATAATAACTAGGTCTACCAGTGATGTTGTTGTTTGTCCTTCATTCTCGAAGAGGACCATGACATCAGGGAGGTGATGCCATGACTTGCGAGTGAATTGGATTTAAGTGAGGGAGGACTGTGTAAAGTGACAGCCTCACTTTCTCCTCTAGAGTCATGGGTCCAGCGGCAAGATACAGATCAGGATGACTGGAGATGACCCTAAATATCACAGCTACAAGGACATAATACTTTCTGTCATGAAAATTACATTTAATCAGTACTTGTTCATTATTACTATTCCTGAATAAGAATAGCTTATTTTGGTTTATGGTTACAAAATGCTTTTCTATACATTGCTTCCTTTGTCTCTCAAAATAACCCTGCAGGGAACACAAGTTTTGTTATCTCTCATTTTGTAGATCAGGAAAGAGGGATTCAGACAAATTACATAATTTGGCCAATATCTCACAATCAGTATATGTCAGAGTCAGGAGTCTAACTCAAATACACCACTTCCCGAGCTCTTTCCTCTAGAGCACATTCAAGCTCCCTGGTTTCACCATTCTGCTCCTTGTCTAGGAAAGACTCTCCTCCACATGTCTCTTAGTCATCCTTCAAATAGCCAAAGATAAACCCTTATTAGGCACCTGTGGGTGCCAGGCACTGTGTAATGGGCCCAAAGAATGAAACAGACCTAATGTGTTCGTTCAATATTTCCTGCCAAACTGATAAAGGCAACCAAATATAGGACACAACACATGCACAGTCCCAGAGGGCTTCATCTTATTGCAAATCTTTTAGGATGAAATCTCCAGTGTACAAACAGGAACTGGTTTTAATATTCTATGTTAAAAATCTAGATTTCATTGGATCATGTAGATCAGGACGGGACCTCAGACATCATTCAAATCGAACCCCTTCATTCTACAGATAAGATTACTGCAGCCGAGAGAAATTAAGTGATTTGCCCAAAGTCACATGAATAGTATTAAAGGTGAAATTTGAACCTAGGTTCTCTGACTTTAGACAAGTGAGGTGAAGGGTACTTGCTTTGAAAATGGATTCTTCGCTTCATAGGAGTCTTCATCTCAGGAATTATTTTAAATTATACCCTCTTCACCCCTCAGTGCACTTAAAATGTGATTCTATGAACACAAATTTGATTTTCATATATTTTCAGGCACTTATCCATTTTACAGACTAATTTATGCTGTACTTCTATAAGTTTGGGGGCTTTGTTCTCTCTTCTGATGGGCAGGGTGTTTTAAACAGTAAGAGAAATTACAATACAAGTACAATACAATAACACCCCCATAGAATTCTCATTACAGCATGTAGTTTTTAAGGAAGTCTAGATTTTTACATGTTCATATGATCAAATATGGATTTATCAATCAACCAATCTTTATTAATTACCTACTGTTTGCCAAGCATTGTGCTATAGACTAAGGATAGAAAAACAAAGAACCTAAGGATCTGGACTCATTCTTGCTTTGGCTTCCACCAGCAGACAAAGGCAACGGCACATGCTCAGTACAAAATACACACAGAGCCAGGATTTTATCTTACTGCAATTAGTGTGCACACCATAATTATTGTTCCACATATTTCAAGGAATATTCAAATGCCACAAAATTCCAACACAACAGAGTAATCTGGGAAACCTCCCCCCAACCCAACTCTGCTTCAAGTCTTTCTTGAAGTTCATTATCTTTGGATTTGACCAGTTTCTTGAAAATAGTTAAGGGTATTCAACACTTAGTTGGTGGTGGTTGTTGTTTAGTCATTTTCCAGTAGTGTCCAGCTCTTTGTGACTCCTTTTGGGGTTTTTGTGGCAAAGATACTAGAGGGATTTGCCATCTCCTTCTCCAACTCACTTTACAGATGAGAAACCTCAGGCAAACAGGGTGAATGACTTGCCCAGTCATTCACTGGGTCACTCAGTGAGTGTCTGAGACCAGGTTTAAACTAAGGAAGAGGAGTGTCTTTTTGTCTCCAGATGTAGCCACTGTGACACCTAGATTATAAAGCAACCCAAGTAAATTGAATCTTCTACAACCTAAGATTATAAGATCATAGAATTTTAAAGCCAAAAGATACTTCAGGGGTCACAGTCCACTCTCATTTTACAGATTAGGACATAAAAACTATTTCTCTTTGTTTAATGAAAAGTCAGAAAAGACGTGGTTTCAATTCCCAGTGTATAGAACCATAGAATTCTAGAGTTAGAAGGTACCTCAGTAGCCATCTAATCCAACCCATGCCTGATAAATTTATCCATTCTCTTCTAGGTGACCTCTAAAGGAGAAACCCACCACATTTCAGCATAGCCTTATCCCCTTTGAGACAACTCTACTTATTAAGAACATATTCTTGATTTCAAGCCTAAATTAGTATTTCTACAGCTTCCACCCATTGCTACTACTTTTGCTCCTGAGAGCCAAACAATACAAATCTAATCCCTCCCTAATACAACAGCCCTTCAGACCTTGGAAAATAGCTATTATGCCCTTGCCCAATTATCTTCTTCAGGTTAAATATCTTTATTTCCTTCAACTGATCCTTGTATGTAAGTGGTTTTTAAACTTTTTGCTGTAAAACCATACTTTTTACAAAAAAAAATATTGTGCTCCCCATTGAATTCTTCATAAAACAATCTATCCAGATAATTTTCTTGGCTCATATTTTATCCAAATAAATTACTTACTAAAATGTTCATAACAAAAAAAGAACAAATCTTGAACATACACAAATAAGTATTTGTTGTAATCCTTCAAAAATTTCATATTTATAATTTTAAATTATATGAGAATTTAAATTTAATGAGAATAATATTCCTATAGTGGGTAAACTGTTTTGTTTTGTTTTTAGCTCAGAGTTTCTCAGAATATGTTGCTATCAATGTTATTACTGAGATAGATATTTTGGCTTTAGAAGAGCTGTAGATGAAAAGCCCATTTCAATCAACTGTTATATATTCCATGTTAGAAGATGTAAGAAGCAGTAGGAAAATGCATATCTCTCTCTGTTTCTTAAACCCGAGAACTTTTCATTCAGCCATAGTCAAAACACTAATATTTTCTGGATTAAATGCTTATTTCCATGAAATAAGCATTTAATTTCTTATGCTATGCAAGTTTATAAATTATATTTTTGCTTAGCCAGAATAAGACCAAATTTAACATATTTGTCCATGGCAGCCAGGCTCCTTGTTCATTAATATTTAGAAATATTCAAGTATTTAAAATAAGATGAAAATTGATTTTGTAGATTAGTCATACAGCTTCCTGACTAGTTTTTACTTTCTTTGATTTCATTTTTTAAATTGAGAAATATATTTAATTTTTTTTATTATTTATTATCCATAGTTCTAATTTTGTAATAAATATGGTGGCTTTATCTTTCTAGACCAAAGTATGAATTTCAGGACAATGCATTGATTTATTTAGCATGCTCAGTTTTTCAAAAATAGCATGTCTCGAGGGGAAATTTTTACTCTAAAATGAATTTATTTCTTTTATTCATATCAACAAGAAAAATGACGATTTCCTCTTTTAGCTAAAATACCCTCCATAGTACTTTGACTGAAAAAAGTCAGGATACTTTACAATAATATAGACATTCCCAATGGTCTGCTTTTATATCATCCCACAAATTTGCAAATATTTTTCCTTTTAGTGGATTAACTTTCATAAAGTTGATCACTCCTATAGCAACTTAACTGTATGTAGTCATTTCTACTTCTTGATTCAAGTGATTATCTATAAAGCACAAAATGCCACACTTTAAACTAGTGTTTAATAAGCCTGAATTTTGTTTGACATTAGTGAAGATGCCTCTGTGCAGTGACCAATGTAATTTTCCCACAGGCAAAGTAATACATTTTCCCCTCAACATCAGTCTGATCAGAATATTATACTTATGTTATCAAGTGAATATTTTTAACTACATCTGTTGCTCAATCCTCTTGCAATGCAAAATAGGAAAATTTTAAGTTTCTTAATTAATTGGTCCCAAATATCTTCAAATGTCTGGTTCATTCTCCTTCCCATCATATTATCTGCAAAGCAGAATCATTCAAAGTTGCCTTACATATGAATCTGGACCATGTCAATAGCAGTAATCTTTCTATCAAAGGAAGCTTTTTGCATTTAGTGCTCTATAAACATGCACTCCAATGCTAGGAGTCCTTTTGATGTCACAGAGGAGTTGTTGTTTTTTTAAGTTTGTCTTTGCTTCTTAAAAGCATCTAATTTTCTCAAGAAAAATTCTCTTGTCTTGACAATGCAGTCTGTGCATACACTTTGAAAATGTCATTTCGGCTTTTTGGGTTTTATGCTTTCTTATCATACAAAGCAAACACACTGGTCTTTACTTTCCACTGACAAACAATATCTATGAATCCCAATGATAAATATAGTGAAATATATTTGCTAAATTTGAGCTTCTTTTTTCATATTTCTGTATTTGCACCACTCAAACTAACCTCCATTGTCTTGGTTTATACTAGTTTAAGTTGCTTTAGTGAATTCCCTCTTCAAACCAGTTACGTTTTTATCCGAGAAGCAGGGACATTATTTCATGTTAAATAATTAGAGAAAATAAAAAGGTTTAAGACAATTAAATGCAAATTATATTGTTGGACATTTGAGATCGTTCTCTAGAATTGCTCTTAAGATTAAAATTTTTTTTTAATTCGCATCTTTAACTTGGAACTATACCCCCAAAGTCACTAAATTGTGCATTCCCTTTGACCCAGAAATACAACTAGTAGGCCTATATACCTCCAAGCATATTAACAAAAGGATCTGCATATACAAAAATATTTATAGCAGTTCTTTTTTGTCATGTCAAATTATGAGAAACTTGAGAATGCCTATCAATTGCAAAAGGGCTGAACAAATTATAGTATAGGTATTGTGTCATAATAATTAACAAAAATCCTGAATAAGACTTGTATGAGCTAATGCAGAGTGAAGTGAGCAGACACAGGAGAACAATTTATACTGTATCAACAACATTAAAAAAAAAAGAACAGGTTTTTTTTTTGTTTTTTTTGTTTTTTGTAGGTGGGAAGGCAAGGTATTTGCCCATGGTCTCACAGCTAGTAAGTATGATCAAGTGTCTGAGGTCAGATTTGAATTCAGGTCTTCCTGACTCTAGGGCTGGTGTTCTATTCACTGCACCACCTAGCCACCCCAAAAAGAAGAATTTTGAAAGACTTAAGAACTCTTTTTTTTTTTTTTTTTGCTTTTTGGAGGGCAATAGGGGTTAAGTGACTTGCCCATAGTCACATAGCTAGTAAGTGTGTCAAGTGTCTGAGGCCGAATTTGAACTCAGGTCCTCCTGACTTCAGGGCCAGTGCTCTATTCACTGCACCACCTAGCTGCCCCTAATTTTTTTTTTTTTTGCTAAGAACTCTTATTAGTACAGTGACCAGGCATGATTCCAAAGGACTGGTGATGAAACATTCTAGCCACCTCCTGAAAGAGAGGTGATGAACTGAATATGCAGAATGAGACATACAATTCTAGATAAGACCACATATCTTGCTTGACTATGCTTTTTTCTTACAAGGATTTTGTTTTCCTTTTTTTTTCCCCAGTGAAAGAGGGAGGTGAAAGCAAAAATTATAAATCCTTGTGGACTGAAACAAATTTTTAAAATTTTAAATTAGTTACAGCTTTTGGGGAAACTAGCTAATAATTTTGTATTTGCAAAGTGAATGACAGTAAGAAATATGGTGGATACTATAATATTTTAACTTCAACAAAGATACTTTTAAACTTTAATGTAAAGATTATATACATTATATGTTCAAAAGTAGCAACAAGTGGGAAAAAACAATTCATCTGAGTCATGAACCTACACCAACTTGTGATGGTGGCAGATCATGACAGCATTGAGATTCAACCTGCTGTTACTCAAATTTGGCCATAGTTGAGCATACCATATTTAATAACCACCATGAATAAATAATTCACTGTCACAGCAAATTCTCCATGTTAGTTTCACTTTTGATTTGAATTCTGTTTTCATTGGAGGGAACATAGATGTATTTAAGTAGGAGTTGTTCTAGAAAATATCCAGTAATTTCAGCCATTGCTTCAACACCCACCCCACCCCCACCCCCACCCCTCACCCATGGGGGCATGCTCCAAGAGTTTAAAAAATTCTTTCCAATGAGATGGACTCAAAACCCTTCACCATTCTGGTTTTCCTCCTCCAGACACTTTCGTTTATCAATGTCTTTCCTCAACTATGACTCCAAGAATTAAACAAAATACTACAGATGTGAAGTGATGAGGACAGAACACAGAGGGGCTCTTATTATTCTTGGAAACTATGCCTTTCTCAATGCAGTACAAAACTACATTAGCTTTTTTGGCTTCCGTTTCCCACGGTTCATATTGCACTTAGAGTCCACTAAAAATCGCAGTTCTCTTTTGGACAAAATGTTAGCCATGCCTTTGACTTGTGAGTTTTTTTTTTTAAGAACTAAGTTTAAGACTTTATATTTATCTATATTTGACATCTATAGAAATAATCTATATTTATCTATATTGAACTTTGTCCTATTTAATCCAATCCATTGCTCTTACCTATCAAGATCTTTTTGAATCCCAGCTCCGTCATCCAGTGCATTAGCTATTTCTTCCGTCTTTATGTCACCTGCACGTTTACAAACCATCTTTGCCTTTCTCCAAGTCATTGATTAAAAACAACTTTGAACATTTACTATGCTATGTGGCTTAGTAAGTAGAGTGGTGGGCCTGGAGTCAGGAAGATCTGAGTTCAAATGTGGCCCCAGACACTTACTAGTTGTGTGACACTGGGCAAGTCATTTGCTTAAATGCTTTGTGCCTCAGTTTCCTCAACTGTACAATGTGGATATTCATAGCACCTACTTTCCAGGGTTGTGAAGATTCAAGGAGATAATATTTGTGAAGTGCTTAGCACAGTGCCTGGCACATACTAGGTACTTAGTAAATACTTATCCCCTTCCACATTCTCTGCCCCACCCCAACCGCCCATTGGCAGGTGCTTTAATCTGTTAGTCGCTATTTCTTAATTTTTTAAAATGGCAATAATAATTTTCATTGTACCCATGTCACAGGGTTGTTGTGATACTCAAATAATAATTTACTTGAACTACTTTGCAAATCTTAATATAGAATCGTCATATATCATTTCAGGCAACTGACTTAGTTACAAAGTCTTAAGTTCTGCTTATCTATTTACTTCATTTTCATTACTCAGCATTTGAACTTTTCTTCAAGATAATCAACTGTGTTTTCTCTCCAAGTTCACTGGTGACCCAATTAACACTTCATTAAGTCGAGTGCAGACAGAATAGCTTTAGTCTTAAAAAAAATCCACTAGATATCTTAACCTTATGTTATGCCTACATTATAACTTCAGTCATGCTCTTTTGGTTTCTGTATATAGATATCCCTTCTGTAAGTATTAAAAAAGAACATAAAATAATTGGCTGTAATGGTATAATTCCAACATGATAGAACAATATGGAACATATAATGATAAGAAAGAAGAAAGAAAGAAGAAAAAAAGAAAGAAAGAAAGGGAGGAAGGAAAAAAGGGTGAATGGAAAGAAGAAAAAGAAAGAGAAAGGAAAAGAAAGGGAAGGAAGGAAGAATAAAAGAATGAAAGAAAGATATGTTGATTCTTCTAGGTCATGTTCTCCAAGGTTAAAGCACAGAAATGATAGAAAATTAGTTGTACTTTGACTAAAGATTATTTCTTAAGAAGGGCAACAGCAACAATATTCCCAGGGTGGAGAGTGTGATGGTACAAATTTAAGGAGAAGGAAGAAGTCCTCTCAACATGATCTTGCATCCATAGTTATCCAAATGCTGCTACCGTATATATGTTATGCCATTATATATTATGTAGTATTTTATTATTATAAGCACTTTACATAAATTGGTTCACTTAACACTCAAAATCCTGTGAAAAAGATATTTCTCTGTGCCCCTCTTCTCTGTCTCTCTCCACTGTCTCTCCTCTGTGTCTCCATCTCTGTCTATCTCTGTGTCTGACTCTCTTCTTTTCCTATCTCCATTGCTGACTCCCTCACCTTCTTTGCCCCTGACATGTGATTTAACTAGTGTCAGGAGCTCTCCAATGAGAAAACCTTTTCTACCAATAAAAATTGAGCACCTGTTCTACATCTAACGGATAGAGAGCAGTCTGGAGCAGCAAGGGGCTCCGTAGAGGCATTATGCCAAGGGCTTGTTTTTGTGTCTCCAGCACCTAACACAGGGCCTAGTGGGTACTTAATAAATACTTGTGAATTAATGCCTGTAATACCTTCCTCAGGGTTATTGTGAGGTTCAAACAACATAATGAATATAAAACACTTTGTCAAACTTAAAAGGTCTAAATGTCAGTTACTATTATTCTCAATAATAATATTTGGTTGTTGAGATATTAGTCATGTTCAACTCTTCTTGACCCCATTTGGGGTTTTCTTGGCAAAGATACTGGAGTGGTTGGCCATTTCCTTATCTGGCTCATTTTATAGATGAAGAAACTGAGGTAAACAGGGTGAAGTGACTTGTCCAGGGTCACACAGTGTGCGAGGTTGAATTTGAACTCAGGTCTTCCTTTCTCCAGGGTTGGTACACCACCTACTACTGACCATAATAACATAGATATAGATTATGTACATTACAAATAATACCAATAACTAATTATTAATAACATATTATTGATTAAATTAGATTAAGAACAATATATTCTTATTTTAGTTTCCAAGAATGTACCAATTCTCACTATATACCTCAAAACTAAATAAAGAGGTGAGATTATTTTCTTCTCATACCCACTAAATTGACAGTTGAGCTCAAGAACATAATCTACAAGTCTTTCAGCTTCCTTGATATGTAGTGAAAACCCCTGTGTGTTTCCAAACTTTTAAAACTAATGGTACCACTTGTGTATAACAAAGGGCAGACATCTGTGGGTGAAATTATCTGACTATGCTGTGGTCCAGTTGTTTTGGCTCACTTAAAAATTGTGGATTGCCACAAAATCAGCTCAAATATAGGAATTATATTTAACCATGAAAACAACCAAAATGGTAAGTATAACCTGTGGCCATATAGAGACAGAATGCAAATTTCATGGAGTCACTTGCACTTTTCATTAATCTACTTCCCCCCATAATCAAGGTTTCTTCATCTTCATAATACCTTTAGCTCTTTCTTAACAATTCATGATAGATTTCAATACCTTTTCCTATCTCATAACTAAAATCCCCAGCTTTTCCTTTTTCTTGCTCATCTCCTGACCCTGACTTTAATGACTCTGGAAGAGAGTGAGACTGATGATTTTGTCTCACTTAAATCAAATTCATGTGGGAGTCAAGGCACCACTCCACGATGTCATTGATCCTCTTGGAAAAGGAAGGATAAACAACAACGATAACTAGACTCTGGTCCTACAGAGTTTTTAGGCAATCATTAACGATCCTTGGTCCAAACTCTAAGAAACCAATGGCTACCCATCCTGTGTGTGGCTTTTAAAACCTTTCATAACCTGACACCCTCCTACCTATCTAGTCTTCCTATATGTTATCCTCTTCCACAAATTCTGCTGCAAGCCTCTTTGCTGTTACTATCACTTGACGATCCAGCTCCCAAATCTTGTCATTTTTCACTGGCTGTCCCTCATGTCTGGGATGTTCTCCCTACACATCTCCATTTCCTGTTTTCCCAAGATTCTGTCAAGTCACAGCTAAAATCCTACCTTCTGCAAGAAGCATTTCTTGCACTCTCTTAATGCTAATGCCTTCCCTCCAAGAATATGTGCAACAGTAGTTTGCATTTTGTCTCCTTCATTAGATTGAGCTCCTCAAGAGCAAGGACTGGACTGGATTCTTTTTTCACCTTTCTTTGTATCCCTCATGCTTAGCACTACTATACATAGTATATGCCTAATAAATGCTTATTGACTATTATATATTACGTAGTATTTCATTATTATAAGCACTTTACTTAAATTAGTTCACTTAACACTCAAAATCCTGACTTGACTTAACTAAGTGGGTAAAACAAAAAGCATATTCTTGGAATTTAGTTCTAAAAAAAAGGGAAGGATTCCAGTATAATAATGGACAGTATACTAAGCCTAATTTCTTTTTCCCTTACAGCTGATCCAGGTACTGTTGGAAGACAAAGCCACTAAAAGCACAATTAAATTAGACCTTCCTGTGGGGCAAGAAGCCCTTGTAACTTTAAAAGATGGACAGAAGTTTGTAATTCACATCTCAGATGTACCACAGAGCCCTGAAGATGTTTATTTCACAGAAACCGATGCTAATATATAAGAATGTGTGAAACACACAGGGAAACTGTAGTTTTACTCTTAAAGTATACTACCTAGACAGCTTTTATAATGAAAATGGGAAGTTCTTTATTGTATATAGTAGATGTAGCATGTTTGACTTTTTTATGTTTAGATGTATTTCCAGCAGTTGGCTTTGACCAAACTCATAAACTAATTTCAATTATTTCTTGCCTCTTTGCTATTTCTTATGTTCTTTCCTGGTAACTCTATTTTTGTCCTCAACAGCTGAAAAATTTGGGAAACAAAAAAATCTTTCCAGGAAGCAAGTTACATATAACACAAAACTCATGGGAGGTATCACTGTTTTTAATAAAGAGTATAACCCAGTTCAAACTGTAAAAAGAAAAAAAAATCCTTCTCTTCAGTATTGTTTCATTAAGTAGTCAGGATAAGTAGAAACTGAGAACCTAGACACTGCTCCTCTATCTCCAGACAGGTCTGCCCACATGCAGATACGCCCACATACTGGTATTAAAGGGTAGCAGCATTAGGAAGGTTGAGAACCACTGTTCTAGACCATGCTGGTTTTTCCAGGTGCCTAATCAGTTGTTATTGGATTTATTCTCAGTAATTCATTAAATCATCACATAACATTAACAACCTAACTTGATTCAGTATATAAACAAGATCACTGGTAGTCCTACCTTCAGCCACAATATCTTATGAAATAGGACTAGTAACAACTAGAAATGTTGGAACTAGAAAGGGAAGTTCCATAATGCATGTCAGAAAGGTTGAATTGCTTATCAGAAGTCACAGAGCTAAGCAGTGGCAGAGATGGCAGAGAATATGTATTCAGAAGATTAGGTTTTTAGTCCCATCCCTACCACTAAATAGCTGTGTGACCTTGGGAAAGATTTCTTTGGGTCTCAGTTTTGCCATCTGTAAATGGGGGCATTGGACTGAATGATCTCAAAGGGCTCTTCTATTTCTAAAATGCATTTCTATAAAGATTCATGTGATAATTATAACAAGCTGTTCGCTGCTTACTTTATTCCATGCACTGTACTAAGTGCTGGGGATACAAAGATAAAAGTAAAACAGTCTCTGCCTTAAAGAATCTTACATTTTAATGTATGTACAATTAATATATGTAAGGGTTGGTACATGGTATGTTTTGTCCATGTCAGTTCGGTATGTCTACATCGGGATTTCTACCTATGGCTCATTATCTCCTTCCAAGATGGAAACCAGGAGATTGAGATCAGATGCTTGCCACTCTTCTCTCCTCAGAATAAGGGGGAATTGGGCAAGAATTACACCTACCTGCTCCCCACCCCAAATATTGTTAGTTTAGAGGAAATAATTTTTAGGTTCACAGTGAACTCCTGATCACTCTCCTTTAATGGATAATGGTTGCCCCCAAACTATATATTCAAGGTTTTATTCCCTTCCCACCAAATGCCTGTTCCACAATGAACACACACTGCAAATAGCAAATAAAAATATTTATCCAAGCTAATAACAAATAGAAATCAGAGAAAGTATATGGTTGAAAATACGTACCAGAAAATACAGAATAAATGAGCTCTGTCACAGGGAGGGAAATATCTTAGCTCAATAGAGTATCCCAGATTTCATCCAATAGGAAATTTCCCAAAATCTCTTTAGTAAGCTGTGGATAGGGAAGTAACTGAGGTGCCACCTCCTCTACATGTTGACTTCTTTCCAGAGTCTTATTCTTTGGGGACCTGAAGAAAGTCTGGAACTACATACCTTCTTTTTTGAAGCTGGAAGTCCAAAGACCAATCTCTCTTCTCCCAAATGCCCCCCCAGCTTTGCCCTTCTGCGGATGATCACATGGGGTGTTGAGTCATCTCCACCAATAATGGGCATGCAAATTGGCTTTGAGCTGTGGGTTATAGTAATGTACATTCTAACAAAAAAGAGAGATAGAGAGAGAGATAGATGACAGATAAACAATACAAAGATGATAGATGATAGAGAGATAGATGACAGATAAACAATACAAAGATGATAGATGATAGATAGATGATAGATGATAGAGATGATAGACATAGAGAGATAGATGATAGATGATAGATGATAGATGATAGATAAATAGACAGATAGATAGATGATAGAGAGATAAGATAGATGATAGAGAGATTAGATAGATAGATAGATAGATAGATAGACAGACAGACAGATAATATATACAAAGTGAATACAAGGTAGTTTGAGGAGAGAGGTCATTAGGATCTGAGAGTATCAGGAAAGGTTTCATATAGAATGTTGCAATTGAGTTGAACCTTGAAGGAAGTCAGAGATTCCAAGTGACAAAGATGTATGGAGAGTACATTTCAGGCATGGGGGATGGCCAGTGTAAAGGCATGGAGACAATAGATGGAATGCCACATGTGCTGTGTGCAGAACAGTGAGGAGGTTGTTATGCCTAGATTGTACACTGTGGGGAGTAGGTAACGTGTAAGAAAACTGGAGGAGAAGGAAGATTTCATGTTATGAAGAGCTTCAAATGTCAAATGAAGGAGTTTATATTTGATCCTAGAAGCAACAGGAAACCACTAGATTTTGTTGAGCAGGGATGTGAAATGATGAGAATGGTACTTTAGTAAAGTCAATGACTGAGTGGAAGATAGATTAGAGTAAGGAGCTACTTAAGGTAGTGAGACCAAATAGAAGGCTAATGTAATAATCCAGTCGAGAAGGAATGAGGCCCTTCATAAGGATGGTGGCTGTATGAGTGTACAGGAAGGGATATGTGTGTGTGCATATGTACAAATATGCATATATGTATATATATATACACTATATAAAATACACACATACTTGTATACACATGTGTATAGGTATGTGTATATACGTATATGTATATGTACATGTGTGTTTGTGGGTATATGATGTTAACAGTGAATGTATGAACTATAAAATGTTTGAATATGTGAGGTAAGTGAAAGTGATGAGTTACTGATACAGAGCTTGTGAACCTTAGTGACTAGAAGGATGTTGGTACCCCAAACAGTATTAGAAAAGTTTAAAAGAAAAATTGGTTTGAGAGTAAAGATAATGAGTTCTGCTTTGAACATGTTGAATTTAAGATGCTTATGGAACATCTAGTGGGAAATGTCCAATAGTCAGTCAATCCTTCAAAAGATGCATAATTTCATCAATGTAGTCAGCCAGCCAGTCAGCCAAAAAACATTCATTAAGCACCTATTACGTGCCAAGTACTGTACTAAGCACTGAGATCCAAAGAAAGAGAAAGACAGTCCCTGGTCTAAAGCAGCTCACAGTCTAATGTGGGAAAACAATATGTAAACAATTATATAGAAACAAGGCATATACAGGATATATTGGAGATAATCAATAGAAGGAAGGCATTAGCATTAAGGTGGGTAAATCACTCCCTCCATAGTGCACATCACAACTCCATCCATGCATTCCTATCTTGTGCAATTCTTATCTTTGTCTTTCCCAAAGTGCTTTATAGAGGATATATGATATATGCTGATATATATGAGGAGATATAGAGGATATATGATATATGCTGATACGTATGAGGAGATATAGAGGATATATGATATATGCTGATACGTATGAGGAGATATAGAGGATATATGATATATGCTGATACGTATGAGGAGATATAGAGGATATATGATACATGCTGATATATATGAGGAGATATAGAGGATATACGTCTTCTGACTTTTGCATTGGTTAGGTACCAATACTAGTGCTATTTATTTGTTATTCTTCACTCTTGCTCCATGACCTGCCTCCTTTCCCTATCAGCATTATAGAAATATAATGAATTTTGCCTGCCTTAACATTTAGAATGGATCTGAGGGGAATAGTTAGATGACCCATATCTTTTATTTTGATGTTTCAAAAGATTCATGATTTTTGACTGTTATGGAAGTGTTTTGCATGACTATACATGCATAACCTATATTGAATTGCTTGCCTTCTCAATGAGGCTGGGCGGGGAGGGAGGAAGGAAGAGAACTCCAAGTTTTAAAAACAAATGTTAAAAACTGCTTTTACAAGCAACTGGGAAATGAGACATACAGGCAATGGGGTATAGAAATCTATCTTGCCCTACAGGAAACTAGAAGAGAAGGGGACAAGAGAAGGGGAGGGGAGGGATAAAAGGGAGGGCAGACTGGGGGAAGGAATAACCAGAATGCATGCCATCTTGGGGTCGAGGGAAAAAAGAGATGGTAAGAAAAGTTGGAATTCAAAATCTTGTGGAAGTGAATGTTGAAAACTAAAAATAAATTAGTAAAAAGAAAACAATAAAAATAAAAAAGATTCATGATTCAATTGGTATGTGTACTCTCTCCTACAGCACAGATCAAAACTAACTAAAGCCCAACTAGAAGATATGGGCCCTAGTTTAGCTAATTGGCAAAATGAGGACTAGTACCATCATTTTATCAAAATAAATTCCCTGGTAAACACTAGAACCTTCTTTTTTGGAAATAGCCATCAAAATATTTAAATTTCTGAAATTAGAATGCAGATCAAAGCATACTATTTCACTTTATCTTTTTCATGTTTTTTTTCCTTTTAGTCTGTTTCTTCTTTCACAATATGACTAATATGGAAATATATTACCACATTCTCATCTTTTTAAGGAGGATGGAGAGAAGGGAAAGAGGAAGAAAGAGGAACTATTTTTTTGAAGTTAATGTTTAAAATTGTCTTTATATGTAATTGGAAAAAACAAATACTATTTAAAAAACAAATTTCTTAAACCATTTCTAAGTACTTTAGTTACAAAGATTTGCATGAACATGCTTTACTGAGAGAAGCATTGAATTTGGAGTCTGATGAGCTAGATTCCTGCTCCATCTCTACCACTTATTACCTATGTGATATTCTACATCCACTCTGGGCCACAATTTCCTCATCTTGAAAATGAAGGGATATTTCTTGACCTCTGAAGTAAAAGTTGTTACTAAAATCCTAAGATTCAGGTTGGGAGAGGGTGTTTCAGGAAATGATGATGATGTAAAAACAAAAATATGAAATATTTATGATTTCTCAGTCTTGAGGGTAGATTTCCAAACTGAGTTTGGCTATCTGCTTCTCAAGGATCTTGTAGGGGAGAGAATCATGTCTCAGACAAGGGCTAACCCCCAGTGACTCCTAAGATCTAGCCTAATACTAAAATTCTAAGATTCAATACATCCTTTCCTTTTGTTCATTTTCTTTCCTTTACTGTTATCACATTGCCTCCTGACATTCTTCCCTTACTCCCTTCCTCTTCTATTACAATGTTTACCAAAGACAGCCTTGAGGAGTTGTGAAAGCAGAATCTGATTTTGAAAGAGGGTAGGTAAGAAGAGGAAAAGGAAGGAAGGTTGGACAGATAGATGCACTTCATGCTTGGGTAATGGTGCCTGGTGCCCAGTGTTGATGAGCTGGTTTTATGTAGGTCAACTTAAGGCCTTTTTAATTACAGCTGCAGGAGAAGTCAGTTCTTTTATTCCTTTGATGGGTATGCTGGAGCCCTGTAGTACAGGCTACTAAGAAGAAAGGCAAAGTGGGGTGGTGGTAGAAATGACTTAGACAATATTGAATGATTAGAGAGTGAAATGCAGAGCACTGAAAGAAGGGACTTCTTGAAATGCCAAACCTGTTAAAAATGCTGAGTTCACCTTATCCTTCCCTGCATTTAAAATGAAGACATATTTGAGGACAACATTCCAAATAAAAGTTCAAGAATACTAGATTAAGAACAAAATGGTTTGAATTGTGGCTCTGCCAATTACTCCCTGGAGGGAGAAGGATCTTCAGAAAGTCACTGAACCCCTATGGGGTCTGAGTTTCTTTACCTATAATAAAAAGTTGGAAATATGTTTTACATGATTGCACATGTATAATGTATATCAAATTGCTTACCTCTGGAAGGAGGAAGGAAGGGAGAGAAAGAGAGAACATGGAACTCAAAATTTTTTAAAACGGCTGTTTAAAAAATGACATGTAAAAATGGTTCTTACATGTAACTGTGGAAAAATAAAATATTATTTTAAAAGTTGGACTATGTAACTTTTAAGATTCCTCGAGCATTATGGATCTTGTGATCATAATCTCAATATCGAAGACATGTTCCAACACTCCAAAGACAAAAACTTCCAGTAACAACCTCTCTGATGCCCTAAAGTAGAATGATTCCATTTCATCTAATGGGAACATTAGACTGGGAATCAAGAATCTAATCTCAACTAGGTGTGTCATCTTGAGTAAGTGTTTTAACTTCTTTTTTGTTTAATATTTCTTCATCTGTAAAATGAGGAGGTTAGATTAGCTAATATCTAAGGAGAGTATTAGAAAAACACATGAAAACTACAATTTTTTGTTGAAGGAACTGTGCTCAAAAGTAATAATGGTAATTTGTAAATGAATTTGAGATTGGATAGGAATGTGAAATCAGGGCTACCAAGCTAGACCAGCTCATGGTAGAGTAGTATTGAGAGTTGGAAGAGAAAATATCTACTCCAAATTCTTCTTCTTTATACTTGAGGACATTTAGGCCCAATTGTTGGAAATATTACTGAAGCGATTTATGTTTCAGTCAAGAAACCTCTAAGGTTCATACTCATTACAAAATTCCAAGATTCTATGAACCCATTCCTTTCATTTATTTGCTTTGCATTGCTTTCATTGAATCTTCTCCACCTTCCTTTCTTTTTCTTCCCAACTATACCCACCGAGGGTTACCTAGAAGGGAAAGAAATCACAAAAGCACAGCCTTAAAGGGGCATAAGAGGGGGAGAATTCAAAGTAAGGTCCTCTGATTCCAGATTCAAAGTGCTTTCCACACTGGGAATGGAGATAACCAATTGAAGTGTTTGAAGAGTTTAGCGTTTAGAAAATAATCAAAGACTGATGTGATAGGAACAAATTGTTACATAATGTCATTTCACAATATGATCAAATAAATGACATTTGGTGGCTTCTGGGGACATCCCTCCACCTTCAGCCTCTTAATCTACAGGATTCTTCTCATTAGTAGGTTAGTTATTTCCTTGTGGAATTGTAGTAGGGACTTCGGATTCTTTATCCAGCTCACTCTTGGATTGCTGGTGCTCAACCTGCGAGGTCCCTGCCCCAGCCCCTCGAGACTGTTTAAGCCTAGAAAGAAACTCAATTTGTCTTCCCATTGCCTTCTCTCTGCCACAGGAGGGTGCTGCGATCATTTCAGAGGCTAGGGTTTGGCAAGACTGCGTGGGTCACAGCGCGGAGTGTTTGTTACAAAATGTCTGTCTTCTGCTGTCACAGGCTGCTGGGGAAAAGGATTGCATTCATCTCCTGGCTCTCCTGGCTGCTTTGGTGCAGCGCGATGCTTTCTCCTGTCTGGGGGTATGTGATTGTGAGCTCGGTGTCCTGGTCAGTTACCAACGAGGCAGAGGAGGAGCTGGACAGCTCCTCCAACGAGGAGGCGCTGCCTTCGCTCCTCGAAGACACCACGAGCATCTGGAAGCAAAGCTACCCGGCCTCTGTTTACAAAGAAGACAGTGAAATGAGATCCAGACCAGGCGTGGAGAGGTCCAAGCAGATCTCCTCTCCTTCCAGGATGTTTTCCTACAGAAGGGAAAGTGTCAAAGGGACAGGCAGCCTTCCTACTCACAAGCAGATCATCAGGACTGCCCGGTCCCTGGCTCACACTAACAGCTGGGGCTTTCTGGCTACTATATCTACCCAGGAAAAGGTAAGTCATCATATCCTGTGCCAAGAATTTAACGTTCTCCCTCTTAAAAAAAAACAAACCAACAACACAAAAAAGCCCAGACAGATAGCCTTTACCCACTAGCAGCTCTAAGGGAAGGTCTGCAGATGTATTGATCTCAACTGACTGCTCTGTGAGAATCACTACACAACAGACTTCCCTGTCTAGGAAATCATGCAGCATGTAGATGAGACAAATGATGTTGGCATTAACTCGTGGGTTTTCAGACTATTTTCAAAAGACATAAACTTAGGATTGAATTTGACTGCCTTTGAGAAATGAGAGCTGTCCTATAAAAGACACACTATGAGCAATGGAGCAAGACTGTCTCCATTATCCTGGCAAAGTATAAGACTGAGGTCACTGCCAGGCTTCAGCTAGGTACCTTAGCACCAAGGATCTGAGTTTAAATGAGCTTCCAGAGAAGGGATACTAAAAAGGAGTCCAAGGGTTCTATGGAAAGACTGTATAAGCAGAGAGAAGCAGTATTCAATCTTTTATCCCAACTGCCCACTAAAACCAAAAATCTTCCACTGTCCACAATATAAGGGAATGAGACAGAGAAAACAAGAAAACAATTAGAGGTTTACTTAAAGTTTTAAATATCGTTTTCCAAATTAGTCATTTTCATTCCTGATTTCATGGGTTTTCTTCCTTAATAGATAATATATATTGAAGTTTACAAACAGTGAAAAGATATTATTAAGCAGCCGGTTTTCCCTCCTAAACTGAATAGGACATAGATATGACTCAAATGTCAGAGAATCTTCTTGTTTGGAATTGTAAATAATATGATAATTTGTAAGACAAGTGGTAATTCCATCTGTGGGTTCAAATGGCATGAATAAATAATGAGAGTTTAATTCTCACAATATGGCTTCCAGAAAGCTTTGAGGGAATTAAAATCTTGGCATTGTTTTACATGTTAAAATAATTCCTGCTTAATTTAAATAACGTTATTCAGTCCAAATAATGTGGAACTTAATGTAAAATTTAACAAAACACAAACAATAATAATAAGAGGTAGAATTTACATAGTGCCTTAATGTTTATAAAGCACTTTACAAATATTACCTTATTTATCCTCACAACAACTTTTGGAAGAAGGTGCTATTATTATCTCCATTTTCCAGATGGGGAATCAAAGCAGACAGGTTCAGTGACTTGCTTGAGGTCATAAAGCTAGTAAGTATGCGAGACTGTATTTGAACTCCTGTCTTCCTAATTCCAGGTTCAGTGCTTTATCTATTGAGCTTAAGATTAGTAGGTAAGAAATGTGTTTTCTAGTCATAATTTACCAGAAGTTATATATGTTAACTTGGACAAATTACTATACCTCTCTTGGCCTGAGAGGTATAGTATAATAAAATGAGAGAGTCAGACTCTGATCCCTAAATCATAACTAATAACAAATCATCAGTTGGCCTTAAATATATCAACTTTTGAAAATACTGCATTTAGCATGAGTTTCAGTGGACCATGGCTACATACTTGACATGGTTAACCACTCTTTCTTGCTGCCATATGTGCACCTGAGGTAAATTGAAATATATACTGGATCATGGGTGAAGATCTCAACCTTTACATGTGATTAAAAATGCAGTGCCATGAATGACATGATTCTGACTCATGTTACTTAGCATTGTAATAATCTTTCTTACCAATTGCGACACTTAAAATCCTATCTCATAAAAAATGAGAATATCTATAAAAGGTCATATCACAGCATATTTTTCTTACAAAATTTCTTACAAATTTAAAACAATTCTACATTGTAACTACACACTTAGGCTTTGGGACCAGGAGAACTTTAGTTCAGATTCTGCTTCTGACACATACTGGCTATGTGACTCTAGACAAGTGCCAACCCTTTCAGTGGTCTAGGCAACTTTCTAAGACTATAAGTTGTGAAGAAGGTGCCAAACTGAACTGGTAGGTAGTGTTCCTATTGGGAACTTCCCGTATCTATTAAATCATAGGTCCAGTCTCTACTCTTATCCCTTATCTACTCTACTTAACCTCATAAATTGACACCTAACAGACCAAGACCAGTTCCTACATTTAGGCATCTATACGCTAGATAGACCAAATCCATATTAGAGTAACATGTCTTCTAATAATATTTCCTGGTCATATGACTTCATTATTTGAAAACTGTTTAGAAATTGCTTGCTGGTGACTGATAAGGGATGGAGTTGACATAGTATGTTCCCATAAGTACTAGCAAACTGAAACACTTTTTCTTTAATATCTTGCCTAATGTGATGACAAGATAATGAATAAATGAGTAAGGAGTTGTGCCTTTGGGAGAAAAGTGTAAAATGAGCAAAGAAACAAAAAATTTCTGGGATCCAAAGATTGAATGAGGAATCCAGAAGCTCTATAAGAACTTAGAATTAGGACAAATTCTCAAGTATTCTTAAGCCAAACACCAAAAATTTTAATGATGGTCTAAGTGTAGAGGAACGAGTGGGATTAGAAATCACCTTGCCTTTATTAATACATCTGTATAAGAGTTACTCCCCTTAAATTTCAACTTATATCACTACATAAAAATTATGATTGTCATTGTTATGCAATATCCCTACTGGAATACCTCCTAATGGGCAATAGAGTCTCACTCAGCCTGTAGCTCACTATTAAAAAGTTTTATCTTGTATTTGTCAGATCAAGGGCGTGCCCTTTGGGAACTGCTTACCCATCAGTGATGGTCCCTTCAACAACAGCACTGGGATTCCCTTCTTCTATGTGACTCCAAAGGACAACATTGTTGCTGACTTGATGAAAAATCCGGTTGCCTCCCTGACTCTGCCAGAAGTAGCAGGAGATTTCTGCAGGTAGTGTGGATTGTCTGGTGTCACTGGTGAGGGTTCTGATTTCCTGACAGTTTGGTACTACTGAAAACACAGCACAGTTGTTTCTCAGATACAGAGTGATATTTCTACCTACTCTAAGAGGATTGGGGGGAGGGGCTCAGATTTACTAAGAAAGATGCGTAATCATGGTGCTTAGCAAAGGAAGGGTCTGTTGATGGAGAATGAAGCATAGAACCAGAGAATCAAAAATGTAAAGCTAGAAAGCACCACATAGGCCATCTAGTCCTAATCCTCTTAACCTCTCCAGTGTCCAAGGCAAGTTTCTAAGACTCTTGAGTTGTTGAACAGTTGCTGAGCCACCCCCTCCATCCCCACCAGTTTTACAGGTAAGGAAATTGGTTCCCAGGGTGGTTAAATGATTTGCCTAAACTCACAAAGGGAGTAAGCATTGAAAGTAGGGTTTAAACCTAGGTCCATTGAAACCAAAAAGCAATGTGCTTTCCACTTTGACCTGCCTCAATTAGTCTTGCTGTCAATAGTGAATGCATTAGAGAACCTGAATTGTCTCACCTTATTCCAACCTGATTATTATATAGATGGGTTAACTGAGACCTAGAGAGGTTTAAGTGATTTGCTCCAGGTCACTTAGTTAGTAAACAGAAGAGCTGAAATTCAAACTTATGGTCCTGATTCCAGATCCAAAGATGTTTCCACTAAATGATACTGCTTGAATAATTTGGTATTGAACTACCCCCTTTGAAATCAGATAAAGGCCTTTCAAGCATATCTCACTTCTTTTATTTATCTATTTTGAATTTTCAACACTCACTTTTATGAGATTTTTAGTCCCAAAATTTCCTTCCTCCGTCCCCTGTCCCCTCCCCAAGACAGCATGCAATCTGATATAGGTTATACATATATGATCATATTAAACACATTTCCACATTAGTTAAGTCATATCCCATTTCAATTCAGTAAGCATTTGTTAAATGCCTACTAATTAACAGGCTTTGTGCTAGGCTCCAGACTTGGGTCTGAACCAGACCATCTACCATCAATCAATGCTATTCAGCAACTGTTCAACAACTCAGATTTTCAGAAAGTTGCCTTGGACACTGAGAGGTTAAGAGACTTACTTAATGTTGCATGTGTACTATGTGTCAAAGACTAGACTTGAAACCAGCCTTTCCTGACTCCAAGGCTAGCTGTCTTTCCACTATACCATACTAACTCTGTAGGTTCTGGGAGACCAATATAAAACTGAGAAAGAGCCTGTTTTCAAAGAGCTTATATTCTACAGGCAAGAAACAAGTGCACAGAGGAATAAATACATAATATATAGAAGTAATTTTGGAAGTGGCATATTTATACAAAAATGCCCTCAGACATATTTGCTTTCATCAAGTGTATGAGAGGTCAATCAATCAACAAGCATTTTAAAAGTTCCTACTATGTGTTAAGCATTGATCTAGGTTCTGGGGCTACAAAGACAAAAAATAAAATAATCTCTGTTCCCAAGTGGCGGAGATTCTGTTGAGGGAAGGGGCAGGGATAGTATAAAGGTGATCTCTAAGGTCCCTTCCACTTCTAAATCCTATGCTTCCACTTCTAAATCCTATGATTCTTTAAAAAAAATCCTATGATTCTAAATCTGTAGAATATGTTCCCAGCTCCAATGCTTCATGAGAGGAAGTGAGATGGAGTGAAAGGGACATAGATGGGTCCAGGAATCTAATTCTAGTATTGTTGCTAGCTACCTACATCAACTTCCACAAATTATTTTGTTTTCTTATACTTTGTTTTATTCAAGATTTTTTTTTCATGCTCTTCAGAGAACATGGCAAAGTGGATAGAGTGATGAACTTGAAACCAAAAAGAATTGGACTCATAATCCTTCTGATACTAATTAGCTGCATGACCATGGAAAGGTCACTTAACCTCTCTAAACCTCAGTTTCCTTACCTGTAAAATTAGGGATTTAGAATCAGTACCCTCTAGGGTCTCTTCCATATCTGTGATCCTATGAAGTCTAAAATTCCATAGTTCTATAATAAATATGGGGAAAGAAACATAAGATGCATGCAAATAAAATTATTTATATACTGATGACTGTTATTTGTATAATCAAAGCAGTTCTACCTTGAGTGGTCTTCAGTTTCACTATGGATTTTCCTTTTATCCTTATGCATCTCTACTTCTCTATGCCTTCTCACAGCAGTATTAAACTGAAAATTTGACCTGAATGAGACTATGTCCATAATAATAACTTATATCCTTGCTATTTTTTTTACAGTTTAGAAAGCCTTTCCCTAGTATGACATCAGTTGTACAATTTTATTATTCCCATTTATAGAAAAGGAAGCAGCCTTAGAGAAATTGAGTGATTTGCTCAAAGTTAAGCAGCAAGTGTCAGACCTTCGTCTTTTGGTTCCAAGTCCATTAGCTTCTCCATACTGCTAGAGCTGCCTCTTCAAAACAATTTTAATCAGCCTTGATATGATGTCTTGGAATGTTGACAAACTTGTATAATAACAAGCTTGACTGAATAGTGCAAAAGACATCTCATCTAATCTATTTCCCATTATGAATGGAGCAAAGCTGGAGAATGCAACAAGTACTGTTTTATGTAATTTCCCTCCCCTTTTGGCCAGTCTATTTGTTGATGAAAGGCATATTCCTGGGGTCCATTTCTGAACCTTCTGGGGACACTCTTATTTCACTGGAATAAGGACCCTTACTTATGCCCTAAAAGCAGCTGATCATGAATTGTGGTCTCCTGAGCTCTGAACCCTGGAAGCCCACACTCTAGAAAATTAACAACATAAGAATTATATCATGATGACAATAGAATATGAGGTGGGCAAACAGCCTGAAAAAGAGAATTGCCTATTGGCCTGTGCCAGATAAAAACTGTCATTTGAAGGTATGAGCCAGCAGCTGTCACTGTCACTTTCTATTGTCCTGAAACTTTACAGTCAAAAGATTTGGGAAGAGTAATGTTGTTAGCTCACTACTAATAATTGCTTGGTACTGGTGAAGAAGTAGGGTATGGTGCTAAAATCACTGGACTGACTACAGTAAATCAATAAGCATTTACTAAGCACCTTTTAAATCTTAGCTATGATACTAGCTAGACCCTAGGGATACAAGAGATACTAGGGCCAAATGGACCTGTCATCTTATTTGTCTGAAAGTTCCCTCTGATGATGCTAATTGCAACCCATTTTCCTGATTTCCCTGTGCAACACTTATCTGTATCCTCCCATAGATTCATCATAGGAGGTCCCACTTCTCTTCTTATCACACATTTCCTTGATGATATCTATTACCCCTGTTCTTTAAAGTTCCTCCTATATGTTACAGCTTATACACATCTACCATGTGACTCTCCATCTCCTTCTCTGTGATATGCATTTTTAATTCTTCAGAGGCTATTGTATCCCATGTCTTAAAGCCATATGAACATCAGTAGAGTGCTGGTATTTTTTTTAAAATGAGCCTTTGCTGTGACTTTACACATATTAATTTACCTCCTCAATCTCAGTTTTATAATCTGTAACGAAAGGTTTGGAAAGGTCTGAGATTCAGTGATCATAAGTGGTTTGCAGAGTACAAAAAAAAATGCCACATTATAATAATTAATTTCCACACATATAATGATGGGGGGAGGTCAGACCTGTGCCGCTGAGGAAATTTCCTCTTTCAGTGCAGATGAGCACTTGTTCCACACCTTATAGCCTTAGGCATTTGCCTGGGGTGTCAATAGTCTCTGTGACTTGCCCAGGAATATGTAGTTAATATGTATTGTCAAGACTTAAACACAGGACTTCTTATCTCTAAAGCCATCCATCTAATATGCCATACCCACTCTCCTATAGTGACTGTATTAATTTATTAATGAAAGCCTTGTGAGGTAAGATTATACTAGTATTATAATCCCCATTTCATAGTGTAGGAAATGATAGCTCTAAGAGATTAAATACATTGACAGTCAGAATCATATCCTATCACATGGTATCATGGAAAGATCATTGGTTCTAGAGTGAGAGGACTTGGGTTCAAATCTTGATTCTGATGCTCAGTATGTAAACTTTGACAAATCACTTAAGTTCCCTGGGCCACAGTTTCCTCACCTGTAAGTGAGGGGATTGAATTAGGTGGCCTTTGTGTCTCTCTAGCCTCAAATCTATGATCTGCTTCAGTATTTCAAGGACCAAAAATGCTGGTTTTGTAGTTAATGAATACAATGACTTTGTGCATGTTTTCTGTTGACCTGAATAAACATTTCTGTCCCCTCTCCATGTAGAATTTAGGTATCTTGAGGGAAGGACTATTTTATTTGTTACTTTTGTACTTCCAGGACCTGGTATAGTAGCTACCACTTGGTTGTTGAATGAATGAATAAATGAATGAATGAATAAATGAAATGACCCCAACAGTTGCCTATTTGGGATATTAGAAGTGAGTTAGTAAAACTCCAAAATACTCAGTTCACCCCTTATTCATTCCTCCTCACTTCACACTGGCTCAAGGGCTATCAGGTGAGACTATAATTAATTTCCAAGTGTTTCCAAAGTTTCTCAATCAAGCATGGGAATTCAGAAATTGCTTTTTTATGATGATGAAGGGAAAGCAGTTCTTTTACCTGCAAAAGGAGGAAATATCAATAGAATGTAAGCCCTTTGAGGGCAGAGACTGGTTCATTTTTGTCTTTCTATCCCCAGGACCCAGCATGGTGCCTGGCCCATAGCATTCAGTTAATAGAATGTCTGTAGGATTGAATTGAATCATGCTAAAAAAAAAAAAATCAAATATAATGTGCTGTCATTCTACTGAGTGGGTATCCCTACTAACCTAATGCAAAAAAGGGGGAAGGCAGAGGAGAGGAAATGAGGGAGAGACTTTTACATACACATGTATGTATGTATCTCCTGATACTATACTACCATTCTCTTTATGATAGGTAAAGTAGAGACCACACCTTCAAGTAATTCATCTCAATGGCATCTGTGGGGCTAAAAGACAATTCTAAGTGTCCATAGTACCCATTGGAACTGAGCATGAGGGCAGTACTGTTTTGAACAACCTGTGTTGCATTGCAAAGAAGGACAAAATTATATGACACTGATACTCTGGTGAGATAATAGGTGGTGGTGGTGGGTAAAGAAAGCAGGAGGGCTGGAAGGACCAGAATTTAAGAAGACCTTGAAGGACCAAACTGCACCAAATAGATGCCATGCATTTGCACATACTAGAGATAGTTGGATGCATGTTTTTTATTTCAAAGTAAAATTATAAGATCTGCTTATATTTACTTGTATTTGAAGTAAATTTGCAAAGATAAGAGAAAACAAGTAAATTCTAGTAAAGTTATTTTAAAATTTTGTTCTTAAATTATTGCATCAAAAGCTAGAAACATTTCCAATAAGATCAGAGGTGAAACAAGGATGTCCATTATCACCACTGTTATTCAGTATTATACTAAAAATGTTAGCTTTAGCAATCAGAGAAGAAAAAGAAAGAGAAGGAATTAGAATAAATGATGAAGAAACAAAGCTATCACTCTTTGCAGATGATATGATAGTATACTTAGAGAACCCTAGAGAATTAAGTTTTAAGAACTACTTGAAATAATTAACAACTTAAGCAAAGTTGCAGGCTATGAAATAAACCCATGCAAATGATCGACATTTCTATATATTACTAACAAAGCCCAGCAGCAAGAGATAGAGAGATTCCATTTAAAGCAACTGTAGACAATATAAAATATTTGGGAGTCTACCTGCCAAGACAAACCCAGGAACTATATGAACACAATTACAAAACACTTTTCACACAAATAAAGTCAGATCTAAATAAGTGGAAAATATTGGTTGCTCATGGGCAGACCAATCTAATATAATAAAAATGACAATTCTACCTAAACTAATTTACGTATTCAGTGCTATACCAATCAAACTACCAAAAAATTGTTTGATAAAGCTAGAAAAAATGATAAAATTCATCTGGAAAAACAAAAGGTCCAGAATATCAAGGGAATTAATGAAAAGAAATGTAAAGGAAAGTAGCCTAGCTGTACCAGATCTTAAATTGCATTATAAATTGTATTATAAAGATACTGGTTAAGAAATAGAGTGGGGAGGGCAGAGCCAAGATGGCAGCGTAGCAGCAGCAACATATCGCAGCTCTCAAATAGCCACCCCAAAATACCCATAAAACAGGACTCTAAACCAATCCTAGAACTCCAAAACGCACACAAAGATACTTCCCACTAAAGTCAGCTCAGCTACAAGGAACCATATCAGCACTGCGAACCGAAACCAGCCTGCCCTGAAGCCGCAGCTGTGCCCCAGGGGCAGCTGGATGGGAGGAGCTGAGGAGCCTCTCAGGTGAACGGATTAGCAGCAGCTGCGAGTGGGGATTGTGAAAGGGGGAGATAAGCAGTCTGGAAAAAGGCCTCCAGAGTGGAAAAGCTAAAGGCAGAGGTTTTCAACCCGCCTCCACGTTGTAGCTTCCCGTCCACAGCCTGCAGACAGCAGGGGGACTTAGCAATTGTGCTCAGGCCAGTGCTCACGTTGAGCGGCCTGGATCTGGATCACCGTCTTGGGCCTCCGTCTTGGGAGTCTTCATTATCCAGTCAGCCAGAAGTAATTAGGAAGAGTCCCAGCATCTTCCTGAGAGCTAGGGCAGCCGGGAGGACCCCAGCGATTTGGGACAGAGCTTTCCCTTCTGGAAGCAGAGCCCCACAGAGATTTAAAAAAAAAATCACGGTCTGAAGAACCATGAGTAAGAATAAGCATAAGAAGCAAAGTAAGAACAGCTCCCAAACCCTTGATTACTTCTTTGGGGAAAAGAAAGATCATGGGAGAGAGAGGGAGGAGGAGAGTGCAGCCAGAGCGCCCCCACCAGAGGCCTCCAATAAACACGAAGAATGCCTTAAAGCTAGAGATGAGCTGAAGAAAGATTTTCAAAACCAAATAAGGGAAGTGGAAGAAAAATTGGGAAGAGAAATAAGAATGTTGCAGGAAAATCA
>CM053580.1:186798454-186817534 GCA_028627135.1 Pseudochirops cupreus | reverse complement strand
GTAGCACTTTCCTTCACCAGCAGGTGAATCTGGCAAAACAACATCAAAACAGACAGATAAAATACCAGCATCACAGCCATGCCTCCTCAGTTCTTGGCAGCTCTGGGTGGCAGTTCTCAAAAGTCCTGGGCAGCTCCAACGGGCTCTCAGCAGTCTTTCTCTCAGCAACTCAGGCTCCATGATACTGGATACTGCTCTCCCAAAGTCCTTCTGGCCTTCTCTAGGCTTGGGCCTCTCTCCCAATTCACGGCTTCTTGCAGTTCAGTCCTCTCTCTTCACGTCAACAAGTCCATCCCATAAGTGGGATTCACAAGCTCTGGGTTTTAAAACTCAACCCAAAAACCAAGCCAATACAGGGGCATCTCTAAATTCCATTACCATTACAACTCTAGATCCATGTAACCACCAAAAAAGGTTAAGAATTCCTGCTTTAGGTCTTTTACCATTCTATGGTTACCAGGGGAGCACTTGGGTTGTCCACATGTTATTATTCATTCTACTACTTGACTAGCATATGTATTTTTCCAGTCATTTATCTTTTGGATGATATCTTTTATGCCACTTTTTATATATGTTGTGAGTAAAGTGCTCTGTAAACCTTAAAGTATGTCGTAAATTTGAGTTGCTATTATCTAGTCCAACCCTAATGTTTTAAAGAAGAGAAAACAGACCCCCTAAGAGCAAAGTGACTGGTGCAAGATCATAAAGCTTCCTGGTGGCTTAACTGAGACCAGAAGCCACAGATTCCCAGAGCATAAGAAATTTAGAAGCATAAAGTCATGTCTAGTAATAATAATGTTAAATGCATCTTAAATCCATTTCCTCAGTTTTAATATGCACAAAACTGTCGAGAATTGTAATTAGCCTTATTACTATAAGTTCATTTAATTTTTTAAAAGTGTGCTTGGTGAAATACAGAAAAGAAGCCAAGAGCCTTTTTTCCACTCACTAAAGATGTTACTCCTTCTGCTTCATAGCATGAGAAAGAGCCATACAAATCTTCCTTTGCCTGTAATTTTAAACACATACAATAAGTGCCAACAAGTTCTCTTCTCAAGTGAATTTGAGACTGATCTCATTTGATAGTCTCTGCTATTTAAAAGAGATATGCTAAATATGCACCACATTCCATTCCTCCTGACACATACATAGGATAGTAGTTGTGTACTAAGAGGCCTCCAGTTTATATATTATCAGTCAATGAATAAGCATTCATTAAGCAATTACTACATGCCAGGCATTGTGCAAGTGCTGAGTATATAAAGAGAAATCAAAAACAATCCCTAAGCTCACAGAACTTCTGTCCCAACAGGGGAGTGTTAGTTGTGAGAATGAACCCCAAAATATGAAGTTGTTTTAGAAAGAAATTTATTAGGTCATTTAGTAGGAGAGGAAAGCTGGGAGAAGGCTCTCTCCTCAGTGTCTGCAAGGTTTATATTATATAGTGTTTCAGAGAAGAATACCAGCACAGGAACTCCACATAGCAGTTAAACTATTTTGTAAAGAGAGCAGTTCCTTGGCAAGGTCTATTGAGATGCATGTTCATAAGCATAAACAGTCAACTTGGGGAACTCAAAACACAAACAATTTTCTAACCACATAAATCTAGGTTCAAACAATGTTAATAAATAAGGTTTTCCAAACAATATAATAAAATATTTCCCTACAGGAGATAACTCCTATCCAAATAGGATAATAATAATAATAATTGTTAATAATGTCAACAATAATAATAAATAGTTAAAATTTATGTAGCACTTACTATGTGGTGCTAGGAATTGTGCTGAGTGCTTTATAATTTCATTACAAGTTCATGGACTTCAGGTTTAGAATCTCACCTGGTAGGTGAGATGGTATTGGGTAGTACCAGTAGGTACCATTATTATCCCCATTTTACAGATGAGAAAACTGAGGAAAACAGGTTAAGTGACTTGCCCACTGTCACACAGTTGGTAAGTGTCTGAGGCCAGATTTGAACAGAGGTCTTCCTGATTCCAGGACTGGTACTTTATCTACTGTTACTCAGATACAAAATACATACAAAATAGATGAAAAATGACCCTAAAGTGGAAGGCACTAGCATCTGGGGATATGAAAATGGTGTCATTTGAGTTGAGTCTTTAAGGTAGCTAGGGATTCTGAGAAGTCAGGTTGTGAGGGAGAACATTCCAAGACATTCTTCCTTCAAGAAGAACTGAAAAAAAAATTAGAAAAATTAAGCTGACTCTTTATTAGAAACAATTGATTCTTAATATGGGAGTCCTTTCTGAATCAACTATGTGCAGTTTGACTATTGTGTTTGTTGCATCAAGCCCTAGAATCTTAGACTCCCCTCCCCAACTATAACATCCACTATCATTCAAAAAGATCAACCTAACAGTCTATGCAGAAAAAAGCAAATGAATGAGCAGTGTGCATTTCCCAATTTGTGCCATGCAGTTGGATAGGCAGTCCATTGAGTTGTCCTTATAGCCATGCATATTACAGACAGGAACTGCAGATGAACAACGAGCTGAAAAGGAGGAAAAGAGTAAGTTACATTTGACAAATTGTATAGTACTTTCAATGATGGCAAGCGTAAAGCCAATCATGAGCAGCTCTCCTGAGGACTGCTGCTGTGAATAACTTTAAGGGTCTAATAGCATAGCATAATGAACCCTCTATTTATTCAGCAATCAACTAAAGCATAACATTCAAGAAACTAAAGCATAACATTCATGACAACATAACAACTTATTACTAAGGTGGCCACACAGTCTTAAACAAAACATATCAGTCAGTATATCTTTATAGCCATCATCTTTAAGGGGTAGCATAAAGTACAAACACCATCCACCCCTAGGTCACAGTAAGTTACAAATCTCATTAGTCAATACTGAGTATCCAAAGTAAAGTCCTCTTTCATTTTGACTCTAGTCTGGCTTCCAAACTCCAGGCTCCTCCTCCACAGGCTGACCATTCCCAATTCCTGCTTGGATTCACATGTAGGCAGCTCTCTGCTCCTGTTCCATATCTCAGCTCACCAGGACTGCCCCACTCCAAGCTCTTCACAGTTTCTGTTACCATGAAAACAAAACTTAACAGGGCTACAGCAATATTTATACACATTATCAGCACCATCATCTCACTTCACTTTCTGTCTGAGAAACCAATACAGAACAACAGACAGGGCTTCTGTCTGAGAAAACAACACAGAACAACAGACTGGGAAGCAATATCACAAACATTTTCTCTCTCAGTTCTGTCTGCTCCCAGCTCTGCTCATGCTCTTATCTTTTCCGTGCTCTTATTTGCTCCTCCCTGTTCTACCCTTTTTGCCAGCTCCTCCCACCAGGGGCTCCCATGTGATTACATTCAGCCTATTAATGGTAGGGGAGATCTTCAAATTCCCTTAGGCCTATTAAGGCCAATACAATGTATTGTATTGCAAGGGCAATACAGTGTTTCTAATCAAAGATCAATACAATCAAAAGTGACGCTCAAAGGCACTTGATTAGCTAAAACTCAATCTACCAAAACAGCAAAAACTCCTATTTTGTTTGCCATTACAGAAAATTGCTTCCATCTACAAAAAAACATGTTTTTGATCTGGGTGGTGTTGTTGACTGTTGAGTCATTTTTCAGTCATGTCTGATTCTTTGTGACCCCATTTGGGGTTTTCTTTGTGATGGTACTGGAGTGGTTTGCCATTCCTTCTCTAGTTCATTTTACAGATGAGGAAACTGAGGCAAACTGGGGTAAGTGACTTGCCCAGGGTCACACAGCTATTATGTGTCTGAGGCCAAATTTGAACTCAGGTCTTCCTGACTTCAGATCTGGCCGTTGGTCCACTGTACCATGTAGCTGTTCCCCTGGTGATGTTATATGACTACAAATCATGTGATATTGTGATCTCCAAAAAATTAAAAATGTAAGTGACCCCAAATATCATTAAGGATACACAAGGTTAGAAAAGAAGATGGGTTAGTCATGAAGTAACAGCAAAGGATAACTTCTGGGCATACCAGAGTCCATGAAATATTCAACAAGCCCTAAAAGAGCACCAATGCACTAGACAGAGCCTCTGTACTTTTATGGAAATTTGTGGACAAGTATCATATGGAATAAGAAAGAATGGATGGGTTGGGATGTACATCGTTGCCAGAAATATCTACATCAGTGAGGTCATGACTGTCAAACTGTGGATGTGTCTGTTACAATGAATTATAATATCAAATCATTCCCAGACTTTCTTAGTTATTTTTATGAACTCCTCCTTTTCTGATCTACCACCTTTTCTTGCTCAATGAATAGCAAAGTTTAGGGAAGTAGTTGATGTCCAAAAGTATATTTCATTCTGCATATTAGTCTGTCATCACACAAACTGTGGTATATGAATGTAATAGAATATTGCTGCATATTGAGGAGTGACAAATATAAAGAATCCAGAGAAATACAGGAAGATGCATCAAATGATGTAGAGTGAAAAAAGTAGAGTCAAAGGAGAAATAAATGCAAGGATTACAATAATGAAATAAAATTGACGTTGAGAAGCAATAAAACTCTGGCCAAATATGACCGCCCATGTTAGTACTATGCTATCAGAGGTAGAGATGCATCTCTCTGTCAAAATCTATAAATAACTGTTTGAGGGAATGCACTTTGTAATGGGGTTTGTTGGGAAGTGTCTGTTGTATCCAAACAAAATGTATCAATAATTTTTTTTCTTTTTCTTTTTTTTGAGATGGGCTTTCTTTGTCTCTCTTTAGCTGAAGGTGTAGTGGCCACTCACTAGTCTAAATCTGCTACTGATGAACAAGTGACTTTTAACCTGTTACATTTCCTACCTGAGGGGGTTCACTCCTTAAGGAGCTTGTGTCCCCTCTGTCACTCCAGTCCTGTAAACTCACTATATGAATGCCAGACTTTGTGTAGAGACCGAATAGATTGCAACCTGGAATTCCTAATCTCAAGCATTCCACCAACCTCAGCGTCCCCAGTAGCATGATCTATTGGGTACCACCACACCTCCTGCTCAATACGTTTAAGAAAATAAATTAGTGGTAAAAGTTTCAGTAAATATAGGTAAATGGCATCCAATTCAACACTGAAACTAATATAGCGTGCTGTAATTGAACTTCATTAAGCTCAAGCAGACAAAAATGAGTATTTTATTCAAATGCAAGAATTCAAGATAATTTTTCATTCTAAATTTACTTTAAACTAATGTTACCCTGTGTTTTTTTTGTATTACTCTTTGGTAACATGATTTCCTTACTCAAGTTATCATAATCAAATTAATCTGGGAATATGTTTATTGACTTAGACCCAAAGATCCAAGTTTTATTACAGCATAAAAGTACTAAAAATCAGCTTCTCTTCCTGCCCACCCATTTAGCTACCTATGTTCAAGCTAGAAACATTATCCAACTCTATAGAAATTTACTAAATTTGAGAAAGAGGATCACACTTGGGAAATTTCACCCAAGTGGCAAAGGTTTCAATTATTGATGATTCAAACTTCAATTCCAGAATTCAAGTTCCCAGTCTTTGGAGGGAATACTTAGGGAACTGCAGGATTCTTCTGTTTGAACAGTATTTTAATTGAAGGGCACTTGAATGTTCTTAATCTGAAGCTAACACTAATGTGATCAAAATATATTCACAAGGTAACTTTCCTTAACATCTGCCATCTTTGCAATTACCCTAGTCCTGGCTCATTTCATCAGTGTCCTGTAGAATCAGTTTCAAAGCTGGGAGGAACCTTAGCATTCACACAATATAACTTTCTGATTTTATTATTCGAATTGTTTTTTTTTCATTCACCAAGCATTTGTTTTTCTTCTCTCTCCAACTTTCTATCCCCCTGTAAAAAAAAAAAAAAGAAAAGAAGAGGAAAAAGAAAAACCCTCACTAAAAAAAAAAATCATAGTCAAGCAAAACAAATTTCCATATTGGCCTGGTCCAAAAATGTGTCTCATTCTGTATATTAGTCTATCACTTCTCTAACAGAGGGCAGCTAATTTTCTCCATCATCAGTCCTGAAGAATAATGATTGATCATTGAATTGATCAGTGTTCTTATGTCTTTCAAAATAGTCCATTTTTTATAATGTTGCTATTATAGTATACATCATTTTCCTCATTCTTCTCCCTTCACCCTGCATCTTTCCATGCAAATCTTCCTAGATTTTTCTGAAACAGTGTCTGTCTTCATTTCTTACAAGACAATAGCATTCTATTACATTCCTATACCACAATTTGTTTGGTCAGTCCCTAATTGATGGATACCCCTTTAGCTTCCAGTTCTTTGCCATCACAAAAGAACTGCTATCAATACTATTGTATGTGTAGGACCTTTCCTTCTTTCTTTGCCCTCCTTGAGAGAACCCCCTTATTTTATTAATAATGACAGCTTGCTTTTATTGAGCACTTTAAGGTTTGCAAAGTGTTTTGAATGGAATTACCTCAGAACAACCTCGTGAGGTGGATTCTGTTATTATTCCCATTTGTTTTTGGAAGAGGAAGGTAAGACAATTGAAGTTAAGTGACTTGCCCAAGGTCACACAGCTAGTAAATGTCAAGCATCTGAGGCTGAATTTGAACTGAGGTCCTCCTGTCTCCAGGGCTGGTGCTCTATTCACTGTACCACCTAGCTACCCCTATTATCCCCATTTTAGAGATGAGAAAACTGAAAGTAGGAGAGGTTCAATGATTTGCCCAAGGCCACACAGCTAAGTGTCTGAGGCAGGATTAGTCTTCCTGACTCCAAGTCTAGCATTCTCTACACTGAGTCACCAAGCTGAGAACTCTTAGGCTCGAAGACTTGGCCAAGGCTACATGTTGAACAGGTAGCCAAACAAGGACTACTACCACCACCACCACTCTCCCTGTCCCGCCCTCACCCCACCCCTCCACCTCCCAACTTTCTGCTCAACCTTTATTGTACTACACTGACTTCCCACTTAGTAAAAAAGAAAAAAAAAAGTCTGCCCAGAGGCTCCATTAAAGGAAAGACAAGTGCTATTTTCACCTGCTAAAGAGGTCACATATGAAACATAAACAGAAGAGTTAAAACTTTGATCCACTACCAGACCTTGCTGATAATAAAGGGGAATTTTCCCCCTGCTCTTTCGCCCTAAGATATTTCCATGAAAAATCAGGTTAAAAAAATTTCCACAAACTATTTCTTTGTTGCAAAATATTGAAATCGATTTTTGTCACGATTAAATAATAGTTTCTGCCAGATCTCATTAATTAACTGAGTTTTGGGTGTCGCTTACGGTTAGATGAGAACTCTTTTCTCCCCCTAAGCCAGATATTACTTCAGGGGGGAAACTGAAGATTCAAGCTTTTTGTTTTTTTAAGTGAAGTTACTGTACTTGTATTTGGGATGAGACTTCTAGTCAACATCTTTTTATAGAATTACTTGGGGGGCAGCTAGGTGCACAGTGGATAGAGCACTAGCTCTGGAGTCAGGGGAACCTGAGTTCAAATCTGTCCTCAGATACCTAGTAGCTGTGTAACCCTGGGCAAGTCACTTAACCCCCGAGTGCCTAAAAATAATCACAACAATAATGATTACTTGGGTTTGAACAGTAAACAATTCCCTCTCTACCGAGGCAGATCAACACTTTGGCTGCAACTTCTGGTCTTAAAGAGATCCCTGGAGCACTGGGAGATAAAATGATTGGTGCCCAGACAGGCAGCCAGGATGTGTCAGAAATTCAAAGCCCAGAGTTTAAAGTTCAAAGGCTCAGGTCTTTCTAGTTCAAAGTTCAGACTTCAAAGTTCAAAGATTCAGGTCTTTCTGGTTCAAAGTCCAGAGTTCAGAATTCAAAGACTCAGGTCTTTCTAGTTCAAAGTCCAGGTTGTTATTCACTATACCATATTTCCTTTCAGTTCTTAAACTTGTGAGGATTTATTTCAATATAATTCTATTTAGATTGTATTAAACTCTCTAGTACAGATGAGTACTGAGTACAAATGCACACAGCAGTATGCAATAAGTGGCCCTTGTCTAAAGCCTCTACCCACCTAAAATGGGATATACATTTCATGGAATAAGGCCAGTCTCTAAGCAGATACAAAAAGCTGGATCCAATTGCCTTTTAACCATTCATGTTTAATCTCCTTGACAGTAGTATATGAATCTTCTAGAATTGCTTTCTGTGTGGACTCTTTTATCTCTTCTTCTATCTTACTCATATATTTTTGTCATCTTTTAAATTCACATAATTGCTTCCATATTTGGAGAATCCATTATTTCATCGGTATGAGAATAACTCCACAGAAACAGATCACAAGACCCCTACACCTTGGGAGATGGTCTCCGTGAGTTGCTGTGGTTTAAAAAATTTATTGCTTAGGAGACAATTGTTTGATGATGAGCCTTTTTGAATGTGCCACAACTGGTTCTTGGTCAAGAGGTTTATAGGCTATTACTATTTAAGGGCAGTTGGGAAAGGCAGAAGGTGGGGTTTTACCTGGAACTTGAAGGAAGCCAAGACTCAAAGGTGAAAAGTCATAGAATTCCAGGCATTGGAGTGAAAGTATCCAAAGTTGAGAGGTGACCTATCTTGTGGGAGGGGCTACAAAGAGTACAGGGTCACTGAATCTCAGAGCATTCAGGAAGGAAAGGAAGGAGAGTGCCAGTTTATGAAGAACTTTGAACACCAAACAGGATTTTGTTTAGTTCCTGGAGGTGATAGGGAGCCTCTGGAGTTTATTAAATGGTGAAGGTGGGGTGGGTGCTGTATAACATGATCAGATCTGTGCTAGAAAGGTCATTTTGACAATTGAGAAAAATATGGACTGGAATGGGAAGATACTTGAGGCAGGGGAACCAACCAGGAGGCTATTGATTTAGTTCAAATATGAGGTGATGAGAGCCTACACCAGGGTAGTGGCATTATCAGAAGACAGAATGGAGTATATAGAAGAGATGTTTCAAAGGTATAATCAACAGGACTTGGCAGGAGATTAGCTGTGGGAAGTGAAAGCGAGTAGTTAAGGATGATATCTAGATTTTTGCAAACCTGAGTGACTGGAAGGATAGTGGAACCCTCAACAATCATAGTATAGATAGGAAGAAGGGAGAAATGCTTGGGGGGGATGGGGGGGAAATAATAGAAATTTTAAAAACTGAGAAGCAGAAGTAGTTGATGTTATCTCCTCAATAGTCCCTTAAAATAAGCTTCCTTTGAAGAAATTATAGAGTTCCCCCCCACCAAGTTCTGCCTTATTTATTTTCATAATAGTTTAACAAAACACCTTCCCATACTTTGAGCAGCTCTTCCTAACACACTTACCCTGATTTTTAGCAGTGTTGATGATACCACTTAGGTATCATCTAAAATTCTAGAATGATCTCATTGCAGTCCTTAAAGTGATTTACCAACATTTAGAGCAATGTAAGATACATCTGTATGCTAATAGTAGTTGAAATATGGCAGTTGCAAAGTTTTGATCTGGTATCTGAACAACTTAACTTGCTTTGTTCCATAAAACCTGAGATTCTAACTTCCTTCATTGCTGTGTTTTTCCCCCCTCTCTCCTCTTTCCTTCATTGGTTCTATAGTTACCTTTTCCCAAGGCTAGTTTCCCTGGATATTTTGTTCTCTATCTTTCTACTTTTGGAAAGTATTACAGAAGAAGTTATAATGAGCACAGGGTGACTGGGGTTTCATTCCAGTGTGCCAGCCTTCATGTGCTTTCTACCTATGGCGGTTCTGTCCGAGTTCTGATCCTCTGTTGGTTCTGTTCTTCCCAACGTACCTGTACTTCCCAATGTTTCCTACTCCTAGACCCTAAAGGTTCGAAGATGTTATTTTCTTCTTCCAAGATCCACTTTTTACCACCACTAGTCCAGTGTCATTGTACCCAACCAGGACAGATGGTTTCTCCACTGGATCCCAAATCCCTGGCATTGGTGACACATGCTGACCTCTCCAACCTAGGTGTCTCTTTCACACTTTCACACTATCTGAAGTCCCCTCTCCCATTCAGCTGAATTTGCTCCAACTGCTGAAGTTCCTTAAAAGTACAACCCCATCCTTAAGGGAGACACATCCAGATCCACCTGGCATGCATATGCATTTCAACTAGTGCCACAGGAAAGTTCCTGTGTCCTGTGTGTTTTCTACTTTGTTTTCTTTTTATCCACCCTTGTCAGTCTTTCCTCTTTTTAATCTGAACTGGTGGAAGTTATGTCCTCCTAACAAATAGTTGAAATACTGTGCTCTCACTTCTCCCTGCAGTCTTTGCAGTCATAGGAGAGATTAACACAATTCTAGCAGGCTTTCATTTTGTAACAATATCTTTGAAATGTTACATTCAAGGTAGAATGGCACATAACCCAATATAAGAATACTTACAATACCATCTCCACAACTAACCACTGCTTCCCACTTGATTCATCCATTCCCTATGGAAAATTAACCATTGTCCTGATTTTACCATCCATTTCCTTTGGGCTTTTGTTATCACCATGGTTACCACCATCCCTTTCCATGAAAAAATAATTTTCTCAACAGGCAATCCTTTTGTTTTAATTCAGTGTTAGCTACATGTCACTAAGCAAGATGAATAACAGCACTTGGTCAGAAAAATAGGAACATTTCATTTGTAGAAGGACTTGATAATGCCACTCAAACAGAGATGGCTTTTACATTGATTTATGAGGTTGAAGAGAAAATTCTAAGGCCCCATCGTAAAACATAATGCAAAAATCCTGGGCTAAATCACTATGGATTTCTATGTACAAAGGCAATTCTGAGACTACTCCCTGTATATCTTTTATCATATCATTAGAGATATTATTTGTGGAAGAAAAGCAATTGATGAAACCGATCAGTGATCTTTCATGACCTGCTAAGCTGTAGCCCAGTGGAGTAACTAGGCTATCTTGTTCATTTTTTTCTTGCTCATTTTTAGTTCTTCACAGATGATGGTGTTCTAGGTGTCATATAGAAATACCTGTAAGATCCTTGTATTGGAAAGATGAGCTTTTGCTGTTCCCTGAACAAGACACTCCATCTCTTGGCCCCAGACATTTTCTCTGGCTATCCCTCATACCTGGAAATCTCTCCCTCCTCATTTCTGCCTCTTGGTTTTTCTGGCTTCCTTCAAGTTCTATCTAAAATTTCATCTTCCACAGGAAGTCTTTCCCAGCTCTTCTTAATTCTAGTGCCTTCCTTTTCATAATTGTTGCTAATTATCCTGTATACAGCTTGTTTGCAAGTATTGATTTGCTTGTTGTCTCCCCCATTAGACTGTGAGCTACATGAGGGCAGAGATCATCTTTTGCCTCTTTTTGTATCCCCAGGGCACAGAGTCTAACACATAGTAAGAACTTAATAATTGTTTATTATGGTTGTTGTTTGTTTGTCCTTAGTTCCTGAAGAGAACCGATGACCTCAGGAATGTGATGTCTTGACTTGCAAGTGAATTATTGTTTATTATGAGCAGATGTATCAGCAGTGCAGCATTCACAATGCCTACAGTAACTATAAGTATGCTGATATGGTTAGTAATCACGAAATGTAAAAGGCTCTCTACATAAGAAATATAGCTAGAGCATTCATTTAAATACCAGAAAACTGAGTCCCAAACCAGAAAGTCAAAGCCAACACAGTAGTTACGAAGTTGGCACACGTAGTTAAAGTAGTAAACACCCACATTCTCAAGCCTTCAAACAGGACAGGCTACCTCAGGCAAAGATCCTCCTCTCCTCACCAACTGCTCAGCGTCCAGGCAGCTCGCTCCCAGCAGCTCCAGCCCCCCAGCAGTTCCCGCCCCAGGCAGTCCTCAGCAGGAGTCCTTAGCAGAGATTCTGGCCCAGCTCAAAGAAAAAAGAGTTCGCACTTCAACTCCTGCCGCTGCCACCTCCAGTCAGTACCACACAGAGACTAGCTTGGTTCCAGTGTTCTCTTGTTCCACCCCTTCCTGCTACGTCAGCAAGCTCAAGGGGCGTGGAAGATCTTCAAATCCCAGTATCGTTACAGCAGACTGAACTGCTAATATGAGAAGCTTGGCATCAGTAAAAGTACATTGCAATTTCCAAAAAGCAATCTAGTCCTCCATCCCCCTTCTCAACTCTGGGCTCAGCTCACTATCCATCTATATTGTCTGTCCCAGGTATACATACTGTTGGATATCTCAGTAGGTCTCTATTCAGACACATGTTGAGATCTAGGCAAAAGAGAGTCTTCCCCTATCTGGCCCTTTCTGTGCAGTTGAATAGGTCAAACTTCTTTTGAATTATTAAAGGTCTCTTCCAGCAACCTCTGAAATGCTTTGGAGCTTGACATAAACAGAAGTATAAGGAGGTCCTCGCCATCCACTGGTAATCTTAAACTGTAGACTGTATTGACTATTATAGTGGCAAGCATACATCTTATGTTTCTCCTGGTATTTCATATCAGAGAATGAATGAACAAGGTTATTTCTGGTATTATATCTTCTTTATTTATTTCTTTATTTATTGCTTTTTGGAGGGCAGTTGGGGTTAAGTTGCCCAAGGTCATATGGCTAGTTTTTGTGTTAAGTGTTTGAGGTCAAATTTGAACTCAGGTCCTCCAACTCCAGGGCTGGTGCTCTATTCACTGCCCCACCTAGCCGCCCCTGGTATTATATCTTCTAAAGAATCTTGAATGATACATAAATGGGAGATGCAATATTATAAAAGAACCTGTTCGTTGGTATTTTGTTTTTTGAGGAAGTTAAGTTTGTTTTTTTCAGTCATGTCCAACTCCCTGTAACCCCCATGTGAGGTTTTCTTGGCAGTTACTACAGTGGTTTGCTATTTCCTTTTCCTCCTCATATTACAGATGAGGAAGGGAGGCAGACAGGGTTAAGAGACTTGCCTGGGGCCACACAGCTAGTATGTGTCTGAGGCTAGATTTAAACTCATGAAGATGAGTCTTCCAGATGTCAGGCACATCACTCTATCCACTCCATCACCTAGTTGCATTAACTGAGGCAAACAGGGTTAAGTGACTCGCCCGGGTCACACAGCTAGTAAGTGTCTGAGGCCAGATCTGAACTCAGGAAGACGACCCTTTCTGGTTTCAAGCCCAGAGCTCTATTCACTGTACCACCTAGCTACGGAGAAGACTTTTTAAAAAATTAGCAAATAATAATAAGCACATGGAGCTCTTATACTCAATACTTCTTTTGGCCAGTTGCGAAGACGATAAAGACCAGTCTGATGTCAAGTGTTTGCAAAAGGTTCGCTTGTTTACCACCACCCTCCAACTCAGAGTGGAAATTTCTTAAGGACGGGGACTAACTTTTGCCTCCAGCATTTAGCACAATGCCTGGCACACAGTAGGTGCTTAATTAAGTTCACTAATTGATTGATTGATCAATGCTTGCCCACTAATGGGCTATTTTGTCCATCTTTGTTTTCTTCAGTGCCATCTCTACATCCTCTTCAAGCATCTCAGGGGCTGAGGGTATTAGAGTCAAATGTGGTGATTCTACTATGCTTGATAATGCATATAAATGATAAATATCACTCCCCCCACTCAAAAATCTTTAGTGGTTTCCTTCTACATGTAAGATAAACTACAAACTGTCAGTTTAGCCTTGGTCTGACTCCATCCAGCCTGCTTGTCCAGCTTTATTGTGTGTTACTTTGCTTTACATACTCTGTTCCACCCAGACTGGCTTATTTGCTGTTCCCTCAACTGGACACTCCATCTTCTGAATCCAAAACTTTACGTAGGCTGGTGTCATGTCTGGACTGGATTCCCTTTAATCTCTGCCAATAGAATTCCCAGCCTCCTGGAAGACTCAACTAGGGTAATGTTTCCTACAGGCAGCCTTTTCTTGTACCCATAGTTGTTAGTTAATTATTATGTATATATTTATCTATTCACATGTTTAATCCCCCCTATGAGAAGGCAGGAATTATTCCTAAGCATGCATTGTAGTGCCTCACACACCCACATTTAGTAGGCACTTAATCAAGGTAGTTGGGTGGTGAAATAGACAAAGTACTGGGCCTGGAGTCAGGAAAACTTGAGTTCAAATCCTGCCTCAAAAACTTACCAGTTTTGTGACCCTGAGCCAGTCACTTAACTTTGGTCTGCCTCAGTTTTCTCAACTGTTAAATGATGGTAATAATAGCACTTGCATCTCAGGGTTGTGAATATTAAATGAGATAATATTTGGAAAGTGCTTAGCCTATGCCTGGCACATAGTGAACATCTGATAAATATCTGTTCCTTTCCTCTCTTGGAATAAAAGAATTTATAGATGGATTTTTGATAAAATATGCACTGAAGACCAGCATGGCATAGTAAATAACTTTGGAATCAGGAATGCATGAATCAACAAAAAAAACAGCTATTTGGGGCGGCTAGGTAGCACAGTGAATAGAGCACTGGCCCTGGAGTCAGGAGGACCTGAGTTCAAATCCGGCCTCAGACACTTAACATTTACTAGCTGTGTGATCTTGGGCAAGTCACTTAACCCCAACTGCCCTGCCAAAAAGCAAAAAAAAAAGGAGCTATTTAACTTTCTATGTGCTAGAAGGGCAGCCAGGTGGTGTAGTGGATAGAATGCAGGGCCTGGAGTCAGAAAAACTCATCTTCTTGAGTTTAATCAGACCCAGTTACTGCCTATGTGACCTAGGTGAATCACTTAACGCTGTTTGCCTCAGTTTCCTCATCTGTAAAATGAGCTGGAGGAGGAAATGGCAAATCACTCCAGTATCTTTGACAAGAAAACCCCAAAAATGGGATCATGAAGAATCATACACAACTGAACAAAAATGATGTGCCGGGCATTGTGGTCACTCAGCCATAGGAAGACACAGATAGGGGAATGGTGGTCAGGGAAGGGTGATTTGATCTGGGAAGTTATAGGCATATGAGTGGAGCCATTGTGCCATTAAACAACACTGCTTTCCAGAAACGATAGTAAGACTGCTTTGATTAATGTGTTCAGGGTAGGACAGACATCAGGATGGCAAGGTAGCCAGCTGGTAGATGTAGTGGACCATAGATGTGGATAAATTAATTTTGTGCTTATCTAGTTATTAACCAAAATGACAACCCCAGGGTGTAAATCAGAGTAGTTTAATTTACCCAGGCACTGGGGGGCATGGATTCTGGAGGTATGTGGAGGATAACGAGAAGTAGAAGAGGAAAACTTTCGTTGTTTGTCCTTTGTTCTTGAAGAGGACCACGACATTAAAAAAGTAATGTCATGAGTTGAAAGTAAGTAAATTAGATTTAAATGAGGGAGGGCTGTGCAGTCACCAATCTCACTTTCTTCTTTGGAGCCATCCTGGCCCAGTGGCAAGATACAGGTCAGGACAATTGGAGATGGCCCCAGATGCAGTGGGAGACAATGGCCTTTTTAAGCTAAGGTCTCAGTTTCATTGAGAAAGTGTTCAGTCAGTGACTAAGATTAGGTAAGAAATGAGGCAAAGAAGCCATTCTTTCACTACAAAAAAAATATAAATAAATCTGGGAGGGGAAGACCCTCAGGGTTTCTGGCCAAAATAGAAATAATTGCTATTTATGCCCACTCTGAGCCATCAGAGCCCAAATAATGACCAAGTGAGGCTTGGGCTGGGACCTATTGTTGGTCAATCTGTGAGAGTAAGAGTGATTTGGGTTTAAGTCATAGTCCTTAAGAAACTGCAAAGTACTGAAGAAACAAAGAAAGGCAAATAGATGGTCTTTGCCCTTAAAGAGATCACAGTCTAATGAGAGAGACAGCATATGAACAGCCCGTGTACATAAAAGATACATTCCCAAAAGACTGAAGATCATTTAAGCTGAAAGGCCTAGGTCGGGGTTGGGGGGAGGATGGAGGACTTGAAAGGCCTATAGAAGGTAAGATTTGAGTTGAGTCTTGAAGGAAGCCAGGGAAATCAGGAGGCAAAAGTGAAGGGGCAGGGAGAGAACATTCCAGGAATGGATGACAGTCAATATTCCTTAGCTGACTATATCTTTACAATTCCATAACTGACTTGAAGATGCATAGATGAAAAGATCCTATTATATCTGTTATTTGTTGCCTAACTGAGACAGTTCACCTCTCCTTTGGTAGCCTGATGGGGTCCCTGTTACTAGGGCTCACCAAATAGTGTGGATTACTGACTGCTTATTGCAACTTGAAACTCTTGAACTGTTTCAGTTTGAGGGAAAAAAGAGTAAGCTAAAATTACAATAATGATCAGCATTAGGATTGGGCCTCTGAGTCTCTTGATGCACTTTCAGCTGGGGCAACATAGGAAGAAATTTTTTTAAAAAAAGAAACAAATAAACAACCTAGCACTATTACAAGGCAAAATCCAAATGAATAAGGGCTTACCTAAAAATGGAAAGATCCTCCAGATACTCCTGCTTGCATACAACTTTGTGTTGATTACTTTAAGCCCAAAAACATTTCAGAATCTTCTAAAAGAAATCCATACTCACTCAAGTCTTCAACTTACCTATCAACGCAAGAAAAGTCAAATGGATTAGGTATATTCATTGTTATCACTTTTCTAGGCAGTTGGAAGGATAACCCACACATCTCTTTCAATAGTTCCTCCATCTTGGACAGGCTCTACAGATGGACAATGAGCAAGACCCAGAAACAAATTGGAAGAGAATACACTAGGTCACTCGAGTACTCACCTAGACCATTGCAATAGCTTGCTGGTTGGTCTCCCTGCCTCAACTCTCACAGTATTTGGAGTTTGTTCCTTGCTAAGCTGCCAGAGTAATCTTCTTGTGTAGCACAGGTATGACCATGCCACTCCATTCCTAGTCAGTAAACTCTATTGGTTCACTATCACCTCCAAGACCACAGATAAAATCCTCTAGGTCATTTGGGGCATAAACCTAGTACTGGTATTGGTGGGTCAAAAAGTACATACAGTTTTATAGCTTTTTGGGCATAGTTACAAATTGTTCTCTAGAATGATTAGAATAGTTCACAACTCCATAAACAATGCATTAGTGTAACTATTTTCCCATATTCCTTCCAGAATTTGTCATTTTCATTTTCTGTCACCTCAGCCAATCAGATTGATATGAAGTGGTGCCCGAGAGTTCTTTTAACTCGTATTTATCTAACTTGTGATTTAAAGCATTTTTTCATATGACTATTGAGAGTTTGGATTTCTTCCTCCGAAAATTGCTTATTCATATCCTTTAACAATGATTGATTGGCAAAAGGATCCATGACACAAAAAAGGTTAAGAACTCCTGCCTGAGGATTGCTGTATAACCTTGAACATATAACCTCAAAAATGGACTCTACTGAGTTTATCCAATAGACATCATTATTCTAATCATAGTGATGAGGATCAAAGAATCAAAGGATCAAGACCTAGGTGGGATTTTATCCCATCTGTAGCCAAATCTTGTCTTACCTTCACAACATCTCTAGAATACATCCCTTTTCTGCACTCACATAGTCACCACTCTAGTTCAGCCTTTCTTTTTCCCCTGAACTACTCCAATAGTCTTCTGGTTGACCCTCCTGACTTAAGTTTTTCCCCACTCCAATCCATCCTCCACTCTATCCCCAAAGTGATTTTTCTAAAAGCTTACTTGCTTACTATGTATCAGGCACTGTGCTGAGTGCTTCACAATTATTACCTCATTTGATCCTCAAAACAACCCTGGGAGGTAGATGCTATTATTATCCCCATTTTACAGATGAGAAAACAGAGGTTAAGTAACTTACCTAGGGTCACATAGCCAGCAAAGTGTCTGAGGCTTGCTTTGAACTTAGGACTTCTTGACTCCAGGCCTAGTGCTCTATCTACTGTGCCTCTTAGCTGTCCCCTTGTCTCTTTCTACCTTTCCAGGCTTCTTCTACCTCACACTGCCTTGCCTTCATTGTCTAAAATCCAGCTACCCTATCCCTCTTGCTAATCCTCACACATGACATTCTGCCTTTGGGTTCCATGCCTTTTCACTAACTGTCCCTCATGCCTAAAACGCTCTCCATCTTCCTCACCTCCATTCATATCCCACTTTCTGCAGGTAACCTTTCCCAATTGCAATTGCTAATGTCTTCCAATGGAGGGAAGCAAAGCAGGAGCGGAAGGGCAGATGGCAAAGTGCTCTGGGTGATTGGCAGGATGGGCTGTGAAGGCAGGATGGTATGATGTGCTTTAAGCCTTACCTCTGACACATAACAGTTTTATGACCTTAGGCAAGTCATGCAACTTCTTAGTACCCCTAGGCATTTCTCTGATGGAGCTGGAATTACAGAGGAGCTACTGATTAGTATTAACAGGGCTGTGATTATGATCTTCTTCTCATGCAGAAAGCACATCAAATAATTCCTTTGCTGCTCTTTTTTATTGAGAGCATAAGCTTCTGCACTGTGAAACTCTCTACAACAATGTGATCAGTCTGAACCAATGTACAGTAATATGTATCTATGTCTATCTCTTTATGTCAGTTGAATGCACTTTGGCTGCTGCTAACACATTTACAAATGTATGGAGAAGTTAACTGGCAGATAGAAGATGAAGTCGTGTGATTAGACTACGAGTGGCCATTAATGATCTGTCCCATGATTGCAGTATGGGCAAAAATTACGAATTCTCTATGGTAAAAGCATTTCTCAAACACAAGCAACATAATTACATTTTTTTAAGTGCTATTGGGAAATGGAGTACAAAGACATTAGAGGCATGAATTTGAAAATGAACCAACACTACCAATAGCACCATTTCAAATTATACAATAAGTTTGAGGTAATGACGATGGGAATCTTCACCAGCTTGAAGATGAGTAGGAAGAAGTGGAAGTATAGAAGTTCGTATGTAAGTTCTCTGCACATAGTAGGCTCTTAGTAAATGTTCATAGAATTTTTTAAAGCAAATCTTACAAATCTTTTGAGCCAGCAATGGTATTATTGAGTGTATATACCAACAACCTCAAAGACAAAAGGAAAGGTTCCATATATACCAAAATATTTATAGCAACACTTTTTTGTGGTGGTGTAATGCCATGCACCAGCAGATTCCCAAAGGAGTGCTACTGTGAACAGCCTTTAGAGTTCAGATTACAAAATATAGTGAACACTCTGTTTATTCCATTACAAATCAAGACAAACATTCAAAACATTATAA
>CM053580.1:186771017-186797954 GCA_028627135.1 Pseudochirops cupreus | reverse complement strand
AGCCACTTTAGCAAAGGGCCTAGGGGCAGGGAAGATCTTCAGATTCCCATAACAATGATCAATAGGAAATAATTCAATGAGGGAAGGAACTAGAATTAGGAGAGGTTAAGACTTTCTGTAGAAGATAGTGTTTTAGATGGGACTTAAAGGAAGGCAGGAGACAGAGATGTGGAGGGAGATCTTTCCAGGCATGAGAGACAACCAGAGAAAATGGCTGGAGGCAAGAGATGGAGTGCCTTGTGTATGGAACAGCAACAAGACCAGTGCCACTGGATTGAAGAATACGTGGCAGGAGTCAGGTGTAAGAAGCCTGGAAAGGTAGGGGGCCTGGTTATGAAAAGTTTCTAATACCAAATAGATTTTGTATTTGGTGCTAGAGGTTGCCGGGAACCACTGCAGTTTATAGAGTAAGGAGATGAGAAGATTGGAATTATAGCTTTAGGAAAATCACTTTAATGGTTGAATGGAGAAAGAACTGGGTGGAGAGAGACTTGAGTTGGGCAAACCCATCAGCAAGCTATTACAATAGCCCAGGTGGGTTATCAGGTGATAAGGACCTGAAACAAGGTGTTGGCATTATCTGAGGAAAAAAAGGGATATATCTGAGGCATGCTGCAAAGGTGAAATTGACAGGCCTTGGCAATAGATTATATTTGGGGGTGGGGGGAGCAGGATAGAGAATGGAGAGTTGAGCATGACTACTAGGTTGTGAACCTGAGGGCCTTGGGGGATGGTGGTACACTGGGTAATAATAAGGAGGGGAAAGTTTAGGGGGCAAGATAATGAGTTCAACGTTGGACTTGTTGAGTTTAAAATGTCTACTGGACATCTGGTTCAAGATATCTAAAAGGAGACTGGTGTTGTGAGATTGGAGGACTAGAGAACTGTTAGGACAATGTTTGAGAATTGTTATCATAGGGATGGTGATTAAATCCAAGGGAGCTGATGAGATCACCTAGTAAAGGAGTATAAAGAGAGGAGAGAAGAAGACCCAAGACTGAGCCCTGTGGGACACCTGTGGTTAGAAGGTGTGACTTGTATAAGGATCTAGGAAAGGAGACTGAGAAAGAGTGGCCTGATAGGTAGGAGGAAAACCAGGAGACGATGGTGTCTCAAAAAACAGAGGGGAAAAGAGTAGCAAGGTAAAGAAGGTATCAAGGTGTCAAAGGCTGCAGAAAAGTTAAATAGAATGAAGATTAAGAAAAGACTATTTGGGGCGGCTAGGTAGCACAGTGAATAGAGTACTGGCCCAGGAGTCAGGAGGACCTGAGTTCAAATCTGGCCTCAAACACTTAACACACACACAAAAACTAGGCACATGACCTTGAACAAGTCACTTAACCCCAATTGCCCTCCAAAAAAAAAGAAAAGACCATCGGATTTTGCAACTAAGAAATTAACGATAACTTTGGAGACAGCAGTTTCCATGGGGTGGTGAGGTGAGAAGCTAAATTGTAGGGGAGAGGGGGAGAGAGAGAGAGAGAGAGAGAGAGAGAGAGAGAGAGAAGTAGAAGTACTTATTATAGGCAACCTTCTCAAGATGTTAAGTCACAAAAGGCAAAAGTGATATAGGACTACAATTATTGGGGAGGGTAGGATCTAGTGAGGATATGTTTAATGTTAAATATATTTTTATTTATTTCATTAAATATCTCCCAATTACATGTTCAAAAAATTAACATTCATTTTAAAAAAATTTTGAGTCCTAATTCTCCCTTCAACTCCTTAAAAAAGAAGCAATATGATATTGATTATACGTGTGAAGTCATGCAAAACATTTCCATCTTAGCCATGCTGCAAAAGAAAACACACACCCACACGCCAATGAAAATAAAGTTTTAAAAATTTTAAAGTTTTAAAAATCTGTATTAAGAGTTCATCAGATCTCTCTGTCTCTGGAGGTGGATAGCATTCTTCGTCATGGGTCCTTTGGAATTGTCTTGGACCATTGTCTTGATCAAAGTAAACCTTTCATAGTTGATCACCTTTACAATAATTACTATGAACAATGTTCTCCTGGTTCTACTCCAAGTGAGGATTGTGTGTGTGTGTGTGTGTGTGTGTGTGTGGATAAGGGAGACATAGGCATGTTTGTAGGCAATAGGGAAGGAGTCAGTAGACAGGCAGATATTGAAGATAAGTGAAAGAGAGCAATCTGTTGGAGAAGGCAAGAGAGAATGGGTTCTCTCTTTCGGGTAGAGTGGTTTGCTTTGATAAGGAGTAAGGCCACCTTTCCATGTGAGATAGGGGGTTAAGGAGGAGAAAGTAGCAGAAGGCATCTGAGGGATATGAGATAAGGATGAATCTTTTCTGAAATTTACACTACAGCTAGGGTTTAGTATGGATTGGGGTGGGTGAGAGTCCCAGGCAGCAATTCTCCATAAAATTAAGTAACTCCAATTTAGAGACCTCTAATTATTATATATTAGATAAATAAATAGATTAGATTTTATAGATTAGATATTATAGATTAGATAAATAAATAGATTAAGTTGCGTTCGGCTCTTCATGGCCCCATTTGGGGTTTTCTTAGCAAAGATACTAGAGTTGTTTGCCATTTCTTTCTCCAACTTGTTTTACAGGTGAGAAGACAGAGGACAGTAAGGTTAAGTGACTTGTCCAGGGTCACACAACTAGCGAGTGTCTAAGGTCAGATATGAACTCAGGTATTCCTTACTGTTTCACTTAGCTGCCATGGATAGAGATAGATAATAGATAGATAGGTAGATAGATAGATAGATAGATAGATAAAGCACTTAATATTTACCTCTCCTCCAGGAGCTCACATTCTAATGGGGGATAAAAAGAACACATAAAGGGGAAATGGTGGAAGGAAGTGTTATACCTGCCCATAGCATGTTGTGGAGATGTCCAGGAAGTGAAATAGAGGCCTGGCTCTGGGCAAGATAGATGAGAGCTCACCTAACAAAGCCCAGAATCCCAGAAGCAGAGTCCCAGGTTTCAATGAGAGGGGCTAAGAATGATGGCTGAAGTGGAGGTGGTATAGTGTGGAAAGAGCATCTAATGAAACCCCTTTTCTGAACACAGTGGTTGTCCCTCTCCCCGGTCATCAACACACAGTATATTAAGACCCTAAAATCTTGACCTTGGAGTTCATGCATTGGTTTATAGCACTGACTGTCTTGTGGGTAAGAATACCTTATAAAGGGATCATTTTAGTACCCTCCTCAATAATTAAATTCTCTTTAGATAACATTAAAAACGAATCTGACAAATTCTACTTCAGAGTGCAAAGTTAGACCAGTTTTGAGTGGTTGAATTTTTATGGTATTGGAAACAGAGGAAGAGAAGTATAAAAGAACTAACATACTATGATGAAAAAAGCCTTGAAATATTATAAAAAAACATAATGAAAAAAGTCAGGAGATCACTTATTTCTGACTCCAGTTCTGTTATTAATTCAACTTCTCTGCCACAGTTTCCTCATTTGTAAAAGGAGTGGCTTAGACTAAACCAAAGCTTCTTTGTTTGATTTTTTAAAAAATTTCATTAGCTGTATTTTAATATGATGGGTTTCCTTTGAAAGCCTATATATTTTATTTAATTGTGATAAGGGAGAGAGGATGAGTAGAACTGCATAAGAAGGCAGTGTGATAAGGTGAAAAGAGTAAAAATATATAGAGGCAAAGGGCCTGGATTCAAATCTTGCCTCTGTCACTTACTGCTTGTTTAACTGTGGCAAATCACGACCTCTCTAAACCTCAGCTTCCTTTTTTTTATTTTTAAAATTTCTTTTTAGTTTTCAACATTTGCTTTTATAAGATTTTGAGTTCCAAATTTTTTCCCTCTCCTTCCCTCCTCTTCCCCAAGATGGCATGCAATCTGATATAGGATATATATGGACAATCATATTAAACATATTTCCACCTTAGTCATGTTGTGAAAGAAGATTCAGAACAAAATGTAAAAGCCACAAGAAAGAGGGGAAAAAAAAGAAAAACTAGTATGTCTTGATCTGTATCCAGTCTCCATAGTTTTTTCTCAGCATGTGAATATCATTTTCCATCATGAGTTCTTTCGACATCGTCTTAGATTATTATATTGCTGAGAAGAACTAAGTCTTTTAAAGTTGATCCTCGCACAGTGTTGCTGTTACTATATACAATGTTCTCCTGGTTCTGCTCACTTCACTCAGCATCAGTTCATGTAAGTTTTTCCAGGTTTTTCTGAATTCCACCTGCTTATCATTTCTTATAGAACAATAGTATTCTGTTACATTCATATACCACAACTTGTTCAGCCAATCCTCAATTGCTGGGCATCACCTCAATTTCCAATTCTTTGCCACCAAAGAGCTGCTATAAATATTTTTGTACATGTGGATCCTTTTCCCTTTTTAATGAGATCTTTGGGATACAGACCTATTGCTGGATCAAAGAGTATTGATCGTTTCTTTGATTTGTAATTTGTAATTTGATCGTACTTTAGGAATAGATTATTTAGTTTCCAATTAATTTTAAATCTATCTTTCCATGGCTCTTTGTTACATGTAATTTTTATTGCTTCATGATATGAAAAGGATGCATTTAATATTTTTGCCTTTCTACATTGGATTGTGAAAACCTCAGTTTTCTTAACTCAAAGGGTGGAGGGTGTCAGACTTGATGGACTCTGAAGTCCCCACTAGTTCCAGATTTGTGATTCCTTTGTTATGAAATCTAGCAGAGATTGATGTGTCAGTGTAAATGTATCTATGGTGGCTTCTGGGTACATACCCCTGGTAGTTTGTAGGTGAGTCTGATTATATATCCTCAGCAAGGCTGGGCTTTATCCTGTGAAGAACTTTATTTAGGAAACATGAGGAGAATAAGGGCTAATCTAAAATGGTATGCAAATGAAGGCACTTTCAACTTTTGCAAATGGCCAATGAGACTACACCCATGCTAGGTCTTGGTTTGTTCCCCATAGAACAATTCTTTGAGGAACAAAAAGGAGAGATCCTTAATAGATATCATATGTAAATAGCATAATCCTAAACCCCTAGTATATGAAAGCATATACAGAGCTTGGAAAATAACTGGAAGCAATGGGTGTGTCTATGTGGATCCCTAATAGCAGGGTGTATATTATACTTCTTCAATGTATAATCTGCTATTTATTTTGTATATAAGAAAGACATAGGCATTGCCATAATGGTAAAACTTTTGTCTCCAATTTTTGTCCTTCCTTCTTCCAAAGTTTCCAGTGACTTCCTTAGAATTAGTGGAGATTCAAGGAAATATGCAGGAAGGAAAAGTAAAAGAGCAGGAGAATAAGAAGGGAAGTTAGAAAGGCAAATGGAAAGGATTATGTATAAATATTCAATCCCTGCCTTAGAGTTGCTGAATTTCTGGGAGTCACAATACCTATACATACTGTACTGTGCAACCCTGGGCAAGTCACTTAACCTTGGTCTGCCTCAGTTTCCTTAGCTGTAAAATAAGAATAATAATGAAACCTACCTCTCAGGGTTGTTGTAAGGATCAAGTGAGATAACATTTGTAAAGCACTTTGCATACCATAAAATATTGTATAGGTAACCCCTGTCCCAAAGCCCATTGTTTTAGGACTCTCTCCTCAGTGGTGGAAATGAATGTCATGCCCCTGTATGAAGGATGAGTTGGAGTTGGTGAGAACAGGAGAGCTTCAGGCTTTGGAAATCCCCTTCAAGACTCTTTAAGCTGAAGATCTTTGAGTTTCAAGTCATTTTCGGTGCTCCTGTTTCCAGCTTCAAGAAGGAAGATGAAAGAAGTTAATTCTTCTTCAGGCTGTTGAAGGAAAAGACTCTGGGAAGACTTGAAAAGAGGTGACAATCTCCATCCTGTCCCTATGTCTTCCTTGCTACCCTAGACACTTTATCTGTAAAAAAGCTCGCCCTTGCGTGAACTCCAAGACTCTTTCTCTCAGCTGAGCTGAGTTATCTTCTCCCAATGGGAGAACTCCTTCATTCTGTGTTGTCTGCTCTATGTTCTCCCATGTATAATTTATCTGACTTCTCTTTGCTTTGATTTGAATGAATGGATTTCTTGGCTATTCACTATGTGTACTCATTGCGGAGTTGGTATTTTGTGGGAAAGGGGTCAAGCTTTAGATATAGAACTTAGAGTTTCCTTTCCCCCCAATAATAATGGAAGCTAGACTGAACACAATCATATCCCCTCTAGAATAATAATACTCGAGGGAGCATTTGTTGTTTAGTTGTCTTCAGTTGTGTCCCACTCTTTGTGACTCTTTTGGGGGTTTTCTTGGCAAAGATACTAGAATGGTTTACCATTCTCCATCTCATTTTACAGATTAGGAAACTGAGGCAAACAGTGTTAAGTGATTTCCCCAGGGTCACTCAGATCTTCCTGACTCCAGGCTAACCATTCTATCTACTGTACCACCTAGCTGCCCCATTCAAGAGAGCAGATAAATCTAATTCTAGCCTTTTCCCCCCTCTTTCAGAGGCAGCTAGGTGGTGCAGTAGATAGAGTGCTGAACCTGGAGTCAGGAAGACCTGAGTTCAAATCTGACCTCAGACACTTATTAGCTATGTGATCCTGGGCAAGCCACTTAACCCTGTTTGACTCAGTTTCCTCATTTGTAAAATAAGCTGGAGAGGGAAATGGCAAACCACTCAAGTGTCTTTGCTAAAAAAGCCACAAATGGGGTCACAAAGAGCAGGATACAAACTGATACACCTAAACCACAACAATAAAAATTCCCTCTCTCTGAGAACAAAGTGGTCTCCAGCACCAGCTTCCTATGTGCCCTGCTGGAAGGAATTAAAGTCTCTTTTGAAGAAGGAGTTGGAAAGGGAGAAGAGGCTAGAAATGTCTTTTCTGTCTCCCTTTGAGTCACACAATGACAGCCCTCATGCTACACATGGGACCTCTGTAGCAGCAAATACCCTAGCACACCCAGGATGGCTGCTAACACAAATTCTTTGATCTGCTTTTCTAAAGGAAAGCAACTCAAAAGGGGTTAACAATCTTACTTTAATCACACATATATTATTTACCTAGTTCAGGGGGAAAAGTCAGCACCCTGAACTTCAGAGAAATTACAAGCAGACAAAAAATACAGACAGAGAAAATAACACAATTCAACAAACCAACAGACAGGGCTTCTAGCTGTATTACATACATACTGTTAATCACCAGAGAGAGAAGCACCAACATCTGGATTTTCAAAGTTAGGGGGCTCAACAGCTACCCAGAGTCTCATCTGGGCAAATCACACAACTCTTAGGGGTGACTAGGTGGAGAAGTAAATAGAGCACTAGCTCTGGAGTCAGGAGGACCTCAATTCAAATCCAGCCTCAGACACTTAACATTTACTAGCCATGTGACCTTGGGCAAGTCACTTAACCCCAATTGCCCTGCCCTCCTCTCTCCAAAAAACCCAAAACAAATAAATAAAAATGTTTTTTAAAAAGTCACACAACTCTTCCCAAAGTAAGCCCCAAAGCAAAACCTCATCCCAGAGGTATATATAGCTGTAAGACAAATAAACACAGCACACAGGAGGGCTTCTAGCACAGGTTCACTCCTGATCTGGTCAGACAGGAAAGACACTAAGAAGGGGTTAATAATCTTACTTTATTCTAGTCTAGTTTCTCAGAAGGGGATTGCTGATCATGGGAGGACAAACTCCTACAGCATTCTCTAGTCACCCTTCTCACAGGGGCCAGCGAGAAGGGGGGCAGCTACCCCTACATCTCCATGGGGTCAGTCAAGACAGGCACAACTACTGCATCATCTAAATCCTCTCCAGTCTCAATGGGGGCCAGTTGAGGCAAACACAGATTTCCCCTAAGCCTTGATGGGTGCTGATCAAGGCACACACAGCATTTGTGCATTCAAGACTGAAGTTCCCCATTCATTCACCAATGACCACCTGTTTTATAGAGTCAATAGAGAAAGAAGACAATAGCCAGCAATAGATTCACAAGTTTACATCACCCCATCCCTGTATCTCACTGCACAGTTGCAGTGGATGTTTATATTATTTATCATTATATGATGCTGCGCAAGTGTGGTGGAGATGTTTTGAACCACAGTTATGGGAACTCATATCTAACACCTTGGAACAAGAGATGGTTATGGCTATGGATCCTGGGAAACTGAACTCTAAAAAACAATAACAAAAATCCACTTTACACACACTAAAATTCACCTTACTTACAATAGCCTTCTCCAGGGTCAGAGAACATCACAACCTTTGTGACTCACTGCCTAATTACAAAATAACAAGGTGTGGGCCTTTCTGAAAAACAAACTTCCCCTAAGCAAGCTTCTCCTGTGAGCTCTGCTCCACCTTTCAGCAAATTCTTCTCCCCACAGGCTCCATGTGACCACATTCAACTTGTTAGGGGGTAGAGTATATTTTCAAATCAGGGAAGGTCCTCAAATTCCCTTAGGCTTATTAAGGGGCAGGGAAGATCTTCAAATTCCCATTACCATTACAGCCTCCTCAACATACAAGGAAAGGCTTTCTACTTGGGGTCCTCCCCTATATCTAAATGTTAGCTATTATTGCCTTCCCATTGGGAAGAGGAAATTGAAATTCCTATTGCCTCACTCAGGTAGAAGAGAAGACTGGAGACCTGCATTGAGAGGTGAGTCTGGGAGGATCTTCTAAGCTTCCTGGGTGTCCCTTTGTAGACCATCTGGGCAGCCCAATTTGGCACACTAACAAGGTTCATAATGTGTTGACTAGCCTCCAGGCATGTTACCTCTGGCAGGCTCACTCTAAAAGAGTAAGCAACAGCTGTGGGGTGAAGCAGGTGTGGAGCAGAATTTCAGCAGATGGTAGCTACACAGCCCTGTAGCAGCAGCACGAGCAAGACTTCTTCAGTGTTATCAGCACTACAAAGGCAGAGAAGAGGTGGCAGTAGCAGAGGAAGGGGCTTCTGTGGATAACAGCTACAAAGACGGATAACAGCACATGCTGTGCATGAGCTTCCAAAGCTGAACAGAGGCAGATGTGGAGCAGAGACAGTACCCAGGATCCCAACCTAGCCTGTGACATCCTCAACACCTCACTCTCTCTCACTCCCCTTATCCACTCTCTTGTCAAGGCCTGTTGATTTTCCTTTGGTGTCAAACCTAAAAACAAATGACCACTATTAACTCTGAAAATACCAAAGAGCTCACACAGCTTATCACAACCACAGTTAAGTCTGAAAAAACAAAATAAAAACAAAGACCAGAACATGGGTATTGCAGGTGCTTTTCCACCACCTGGGGCTGGTGTGAAAAAGTTCTGAAATTTTGCTGTGCCTGAGGATCATCCAAAGGGTGCATATAAAGGATTATTATTATGCTGAGCTCAGGGCACAGCTTTCTTGCTGGGCCTTAGCTCTGAAAAACAGAGTGTCTCCTAATAGTCAAAAAAGAGAGGTGGTCTTGACATGGGGATCCTGACATTGGTAACATCTCTCACATTTGCTCCCTTCTCTACTTTGGCACTGCCACCACCTATGTGCAAGACCTTACCTTCTCACTGATGGATTATTGCAATAGCTTGCTGGTGGGTCTGCCTGCTACAAGTGTTTCCCCAGTCCAATCCATCCTCCTCCACTCAGCTGCCAAAGTTGTCTTTCTAAAGAGATGTCACCTTTCTGAAGACCATGTGTCCTTCTCTACTCAATAAACTTCAGTGATTTTCTAACTCCTCCAGGATCAAATACAAAATTCTCTGTTGGCATTCAAAGTGTTTCATAACTTGTCCCCCACCCTGCAACCTTTCCAATATTCTTATACATTAATCCCCTTCCCTAACCACATGCCTAGCAATTCAGTAACACTGACTTTACTGGTCCTTCCACAAGATACTTCAACTCCCAAATCTGGGCATTTTAACTGGTTGTCCTCCATGCTTTGAATTCCTTCCATCCTCATCTTCAAGTCCCAGCGAAAACCCCACCCTCTATAGCACTGGTATCAAACTCAAATAGAAATAGGGCTCACTAAACCTTATTTAATCATCCCTGCAGGCTGCATATTTACCCAGAAAATCACATTAACATTATCTACACTTCATTGTGGCCTTCTGGTACGGCCTTTTGACAGAGTCCAAGTTTTATAGAACAAACCCTTTGATTAAGGCAATGTGTTCTGAGAAGTTTGGGTTCGGTCAAAGGGTTGTACTTGAGAAACTAGAGGGCCACATGTGGCCTCAAGGCTGCAGGTTCCTTACCCCTGTGCCCTAAACCCTTTCTCATCTAAGAGTTCAGGTTCTTTGGAAGCTTTCTCTGAGAGGAGGCCCTAAACCAGCGGTTCTCAACCTGTGGGTTATGTTTAATTTGTAACAATGAAAATACATCCTGCATATCAGATATTTGCATTATGATTCATAACAGTAGCAAAATTACAGTTATGAAGTAGCAACGAAAATAACGTTATGGTTGGGGGTCACCACAATATGAGGAGCGGTATTAAAGGGTTGCGGCATTAGGAAGGTTGAGAACCACTGCCCTAAACTCTTTCCAACTGTATTCTTTTAAGAAAGGCTCAGAATGATTATATTGTTTGATTTTTTTTCTTCCTTTATTTCCTTTTGTAGTCTGTCCAAATTAAACACTTTCCAATGTATGGTTCCTGCCTGATCTGTTAGTAGAAAAGGCATTGAATAGGGACTTGAGCCATATATTGCTACTGTATTGAACTTAAGAACATGTGGAAATTCAAGAGTGAGCAGAATATCTGTATTTCATGGAAAATTTCTACTAAAATGAAAACAAAAAGGCCACCTGTACTCATTATTCAACATTTCTTAAGCACCTACTATGTGTCAAGGGAATTATGGGAGGTACTAGGATATAAAAGTAAAAAATTGCAGTCCCAAGTTCTCAAAGAAGCTTACAACCTATGTAAAGGAGATCAAGTTATTACTCTTGCAAAATGTTTTTCTCATGAGTGCTGATTTTGGGGCGGCTGGGTGGCGCAGTGAATAGAGCACTGGCCCTGGAGTCAGGAGGACCTGAGTTCAAATCCAGCCTCAGACACTTGACACATTTACTAGCCGTGTGACTTTGGGCAAATTGCTTAACCCCAATTACCTTCCAAAAAGCAAAAAAATAAAAATAAGTGCTGATTTCTATTTTTCCTCCTCCTCCTCTTCCTCTTCCTCCTTCTTGGCATTCAGGGTTAAGTGACTTGCCCAGGGCCACACAGTTAGTATCTCAGCCCAGAGTTGAATTCAAGTCCTCTTGACTCCAGAGTCAGTACTCTATCCACTATGCCACCTAGCTGTCCTAATTTCTATACTTCTACAGCAAATTGGTTCAAAGGTAGAACTTTTAACATTTAGCAAATAAATCAGACATATTATTATCATTATTAGTAAAAAAAAAAAAGACATGTAACACTTTGTATATGTGAATGTGTGTGTGTGTGTGTGTGTGTGTGTATGTGTATAAGATCTCATTTGAGCTTCCCAGTAATTCTGTGAGGGAGGTATTACAGTTATGATCTCCATTTTATACACAAGGAAATAGAGGCTCAGTGAGTTTAAATTATTTATTCATTATCTCAAGGCTAATTAATGATTGGCAGAAGAGACATTTAAATTCATTCCTCCCTAAGTCCAGGCCAACCACTCCAATTCACCATGCTGTACTAACTCTCCAGTGAAAAGTGTAGGCCTTGTCCAGAGAATTTTGCTAACACTTCAAGCATAAATGAACTCTTTCCCATTCCTGTTCTCATCAACAATTACATCTCACTTCTTGGGGCTCTTTATAGTGATTCAGACAGTCATAGGAACATAGACTTACAATTGGAAGCAACCTCAGAAGTCACCTAAGTTTAATCCCTTCATTTCGTAGATGGAGAAACTCTGCATCAGACAAATGAAATGTGTTGCCCCAGGTCAAATAGGTAGTTAAGTCAGAGTCTGAATTCAAGTGTTCTGACTCAAAAAAAAATAAACAGGATACTTGTCATTCTACCACCCCACCTGCTCATTCCAATAATACCTCAAAAGATATGACTTCATTAATGTGCATGTAAGTCCTTCTACCAACATAGGCAACTAACCCTCCAAAGCTTGTTAGGCAGTTTCATTCATTACTGAGGCTGAAAAAATTCATCCTCAAGTGGCCAACCTTCTGGCAGGGAACCTCTCTAAACATAGCTAGATTTGGACAAAAGATACACAGTCCATCATCAGGCCCAACTCAAAGCCTTTCCAGTTCATATAAGAACAACATACAAGAACTTATGTTCTGCTGGTATAGACTTCAAGAATCCAGGGTCACTTCCACACTGCAATGAGACACTGGAAACTGGGAAATTAGTGAATAATTCAAACTAACATTATTGTTTTCCTTGTATTTCCATTCCTTTCCTTCCTCAACTCTAAAATAACCTGTATAAGAATAGTATGGACCTATTAACACTTGATGGGCAGGTAAGTGTCAAAATGGATAAAATGCTGAGCCTCGAGTCAGGAAGACTCATCTTCCTGAGTTTAAATCTGGCCTCAGACACTTACCAGCTGTGTGACCCTGGGCAGGTCATTTAACTCTGTTCGCCTCAATTTTCTTATCTGCAAAATGTGCTGGAGAAGGAAATGGCAAACCATGGTATCTCTGCCAAGAATACCCCAAATAGGGTCACAAAGAGTCAGACACGACTGATACAACTGAACAACAACAAATTGTCACTTGATATTGAAACTAATCCCCTAATGTCCTTCAAATTGCAATTTCCCTGCTACCCTCAACATGAAGCATTTTTGGATCCCCTCACTTACCCACAGCTATGAGTGTCTTTATACTGAACAAATAAATAAATGGAGCAACAAGTAAATAAGTGAATAAACTAATGAATGAATAAATAATGTATAATTATATTGTACTTTCATATGCATTTTGTATTCACTTATATATGCATATGCTGTCTCCTCTCCTCACGGGACGTTCTTTGAAGGAAGAACTTACTGTTTTGCTTCTGTCTTCATACGCTCCAGCATCTGACACATAATAGGCGCTTTTAATAAGTACTTGTTGATTCATTGAGTAAAGTCTACAATAACACTATCATGCACATTTTTTTAACCACCCAAAACCCCACAAATGTTAACAACTCCAAATGGTACACACTGTTCCCATATGAGACAATGAGCACAAATGAAAAATATTTATAAGGAAGTAAACTGGGTGTGTGGACATAGCCTCTATTATTCTCTTGCTACAACCCAACTGGTTGTATATAATATATAATAAAACCCAACTGAGTATATAATATAGAAAAATTTTCATGCAGGTGAAAACAAGTCCTTTAGTACAGAAGCAACACATGAGCTTTGCTTGAGAAATTTGCCTTTCCCAAGTTTTTTTTCCTTTCCTAATTTGGATGAGACTAAGTCTTAATGACCCTCAGGATAGCATTTGTCAAGTTTTACAATAGCACTGTCTGCACAGAATGTATAGTATCTGTCTGGATCTGCTACCCTAACAGATGATACTAATGAAGGATAGCAAATGCACGTCTAAGGATTAAGCAAGTAAAAATGCTTGGAAAATATGAGGTATTATGAAAATACTACATGATATTTATCCGATTAAAAGTATACTAAAGTTAAAAATTACCCATTTCCCTCAAGTAGAAATTATATCCACTCCCAGGCATTAAAAAGAAAAAAAAATGAATTTGAAGAGATTTATTTTCTTTAAGCAAAGTGCTTACACAATTTTAAATGATTGCTTTAGAGAAAAGCCATTAAAGTGGTTATATTCTTTAACCCATCAATCCCACTATTGGGTATATTTACCAAGGAGATCCTTGTCAGAAAGAAAGGTCCCCATCTACCAACACATTCATAGCAGCACTTTTTGTGGTCATTGGGAATTGGGAAGTAGGGAGGTTCTGGGTTTTCCAGTGACTAATTGCATATACTTCCTAAAGTGGATTAGAAAATATGAAAAGAGATCATCTATTAAAAGGAAAACCTCAGAGTGAGTTCACAGGGGTGTGAGCACACAAAAGTCTGGCAGGTGGGCTGAATGAAGCAATAGCTGGGGCAAAGTCTCTGCTAACCCAGTAATATGAGGAAGAATGAAGAAGTTGGTGTAATCACAGGCAGTGAATTTAAAACAACTCTTTAACTACTGTCTCTGGGAGGGGGAAAGAGATCATTCAAGAAGAGGAAGTCACAGCAAAGAAGCAGATGGACCAATTAATAGCTTTGGAAATACATCATAAATGGGACTCTTCCTCTCTTATCTAATCAGAACTTTTCAGGGAGCATGTGAATATTACCACTGACTTTGTTACCCATTCTTAAATTGTGTAGTATGGTTTTGGAGTTTAAGAAGGAAACTGGATTGTATTTGCCACTGACTTGTGGGACTTAAAACTGAAAGAAAACCGTATCGGATGGCTTCTGAGGTCCCTTCACACTCCAGATCTATAGTCCCATGATCCTTTGACCTTTGTGAGATAGTTCCTTATAGTACAGTTTGTTTTGTATGGCTTTCTTATCCCAGACAATGTTCTTTTAGGGGAGAAGAGGCCAATCAGTAGTAGAATTGGATCCACAGGTCCCCCAAACACATCACTCTGGCTGCCAGAGACAGTGCAATGTAGTGACCAAGAGCCCCAGATTTAATATCAGAAGACCTGGGTTCAAGTTCTGACTCTGACACTTACTTGTTGTGTGGCCTTGGGCAAGTCACTTTTCTATGGGTCTTAATTTCCTCAACTGTAAAGTGTGGGGATTGACCTGATTGATCACTAAGGTCCCTTTGAGCTCGTAGAGTTTTACCTAATAGAGACTCAATAGGTAGGGCTTTCCCTGATGTGCTAATGTGATCAGTGCCCATGATAAGGAGTAGGGGACCTAATTTGTTCTCAATTATTTCATCAGGGTCTGGAATGATGATAATTATAAGACAGAGAAAAAGGACTGGCAAAAAGCACTGATTATGATAAACATGTTCCTCTCCCCATTCCCCTGACTCCCACTCCAAGAACTAGGGAGCACTCTGCTTGTATTGGAGCAAGCTTAGGAGAAGAGGAGGAAACAAGGGTCTGGGTGTGGGCACCCAGAGTTGGCTGTTGTTGGTTTTTTCCTCTTCCTTTGTGGTTGAGAGAGACTTCCTGCCATTCCCTTGTTGGCTACTAACAGAGAGAAATTCTGCCCGTCTTGGCTGTTTTGCCCTTGAAATGTAGAACTACTAGGGGAAGGACCATACCTATCACAAACATTGCTTGCTGCCATTGTAAATTGTGTCCAAAGACTTCAGACAGACCCTGGAGATCTGTGCTGTGGAGGCAAAGATGAGACTAAACTGTCATGCAAGAGAGATTGACCTAGTGCCTGGGTATCCCCAGCCCAGAGAGCAGCCATTCAAACCAGTGTTTAGAAAGGGAAGTTCAGGTTAACTGGTGAGATGAAGAGCTTCTAAAAACTTCAGCAGTTGAGGGGCTCAGGACATGAATCCATATTCTAGCACCCTCTAGTTTCTTCTTAATTTTTACCATCTTAGTCCAGGTCTCAGAGTATGGCCTTAGATAGAACCCTCATTCTCCCCCTACTCACTTCTTATTCATTTTCCATGTCTTGGGGGTAAGAAGGAGGTTTTGGAGACATGGTCAGGGTGAAATTTTTCTGTGCATTTCCATGTGATAAGTAAGTTATGTGCTAAAGAAACCTGATGGTACAGGAATTGTGGAGCTGTAAACATTCCATTTTTATGACACTAAGCAATATTTTTGTATAAAAACCTAAAGTAGGCTTTTGTTGTTCAGTTGTGTCCAATTCTTCATGAACCTAGATGTGGTTTTCTTGGCAAAGATACTGGAGCAGTTTACCATTTCTTTCTCTACCTCATTTTACAGATGAGGAAACTGAGGCAAACAGGATTAAGTGACTTGCCCAGGATCACACAGCTAATAAGTATCTGAGCCCAAATTTGAACTCAGGAAGATGAGTCTTCCTGACTCCAGGTCCAGCGCTCTATTCGCTGCAACTCCTCACTGCTTTCGAACCCACTCAATGAAGGTTTCTTTCTTGTCCAGCCAATGAAGCCATATGACTTGGTCAAAGTCAGAGGTTCATGCACACCAATAAAAGGACTGCATGTGTTTTTGTCAGGGAAATTGTTGAGAGCACTAGGCTAGTGGCCTAAATAAAACATCACCTGACTGGGCATGGTAGTATACACCTGTAAATTCCTGTTGCTGGGGAGGATGAGGGCAGGGAATTTCTTGAGCTCAGGAGTTCTGAACTACAGTAAGTTAGACAAATCAAGAGTACGCTCTATATTTGGCATCAATATGATGAGTGACCAGGCTGCTTAAGCAAGGGAGAATTAATTCAGGTCTAAAATGGAATAGATCAACGCTGCTAGGCTAATCAGTAGCGTGATTGGGCCCATAGTTGACCTATGCACTTCCACCCTGGATTAGACAAAAGGAGACCCAGGCTCCTACATGCATGAACACAAATACACACACACACACTTGTATATATGTTTGTATATAAGTATATTATATGTATGCATGTCTATTTATGCACACACATGTTGTTGCTCAGTCATTTTCAGTCATGTCTGACTTTTTGTGACCCCTTTTTGGGGTTTTCTTGGCAAAGATACTGGAGTGGTTTGCTATTTCCTTCTCCAGCTCATTTTACAGATGAGGAAACTGAGGCAAACAGGGTTAAGTGACTAACTGAGGGTCACATAGCTAGTAAGTATCTGAGGTCAGATTTGAACTCAACTCTTCATGACTCTAGGACTGGCACTCTATTCACTGTGCTACCTAACACACACACACACACACACACATACACACTTATATTTATATATGCACACATATACACATATATACATATGTGTGTATATATGTATATAGACACAATTGTGTATAAACATATAAATATACATATATGTATATATCTATATTAATATATTAATTATAAAGTGACATGCTTGTCTTCCTGTAAGCTTAAGGAAGGTGGGATGAGAGCTAGGTTAGGCTGTTACTGCTATTGCAGTATCTTGTTTCACATGGGATATACACCAAGTATACACACAAACATTACTACAAAGGATGGTTTTCTAGACAGGAGAGGGATGAAAAATAAATAAAAATTTAAGATCAAATAAAAGATATCAATAAAATGTGATTTTAAATTGTTATAAAAGAAAGGAAAGGAGCAACTAGGTGGCAAAGTGCCAGAGCACTGGCCCTGGAGTCAGGAGCACCTAAGTTCAGAGCTGGCCTCAGACATTTACTAGCTAAGTGACCCCAGGCAAATCACTTAACCCTGATTGCCTCCAAATAAAATGAATGAATGAATGAATGAACGAATGAATGAACAAATGAATGAATGGATAGATAGGTAGATAGATAGATAGATAGAAAGATGAATGAATGAATAAAAGGAAAAATATAAGCTCTAACCAAAAATGTAAGCCCCCATTCTCTGAGATGAGTATAATGTGTTCTGATTCTCCATCCTTACTAACACAATTTTTAAAGTCCCAAATAAGCGTAGATTCTCAGAGGTAGAAGTAACCTTAGAGGTCTACATATGCCCAAATCTATCCAGGTTCAAAAAAAGCGAGAGATATTTCTGAGCTATTAGAACTTTTAGAGGAAGAAAGCCACCCCTACTTCTATCCCCCAAACCTGGAAAAGTTGAAGGAGTCCATGTCAAAGGAGATCCCTCTAGTATGGTGTCAGACGGAAGTTGCCAACCTATGGAACCCTAGACTCGTTGCAAGGGTTCCACAAATCCAAAAACTCAAATAACCATCATATTCAATAACTCAGCAATAATAAATAAGCAAGTTTTTTCATAGAATGAGTAAATAATATCTCACACATCCATATATGACTAGTTTTTCAAATGAATGGAGAAGTAGCATGCCATAGTGACTAGTGAGCCAAACTGAGAGCCAGAAAGACCTAAGTTCTAGTCTTCCCCCTGATAAATACTAGCTGTGTGACATTAGCCAAGTCATTTAACTTGTCAGTGATCTAGGCAGCTCTCTAGGACTGTAATTTGAAGAAAAGGTGATGACTTCTATTGGTAAAAGGAGTCTCTTCATCCAGGAGTATCCTGTACCCAAAACATCACAGGTCTAATTCCTATTTCTGTGGAGCTGCCACTATAATTATTAAAACACTATTAATTTAAAAGCAAATAATAATAGTTATTTTATGCTACTAGCCAATTGATAGCTTGGGCAATCTGGTCCTTCTTCCTTAGATCTAGTTCTCAAACAAGGTTTTATGGCTTGAGTCTTCCAAAGGTTCAAATGAACCATCTATGAGCAATGGGGTAGAACTTTGGTTTCAAACTCAAACAGAAATGCATCCCTGCACACATTAATTTAAAAACTACAAATCCACATTATTTATGTTGTATTGCATTTTTGTTGATTTTACTAAAAATTTCCCAATTACATTTTAATCTGGTTCAGATTTGTTCCAGGGAGGTTTTGAAGCAATCTACTACCGGCAAACAGTTTGATGCTTCTGGTATAGAAGACTGGGTTTCCCTTTGACAGAGAAAAGTAAGGATCAGGAACTGGTGGATATGGGCTCCATTTTCCATGTTAGTAAAATGTTAACTTACCTTGAGGTTGATTATGGAGCTATATCAATTTGCACAGCTGATATAATGTGTGTGAAATGTTCTTTCCATGCAGAAAAAATATCATTGACTTGGAAGATCTTCGATGTGCCAGGTTAACTCTTACAGGCCAGATGGTTTCTGTGTCTCCAGAAGAAGTGGAATTTGCTAAGCAAGCTGTGTTTTCAAGGTTCGTGCATGTTCTAATGTAGATTTGACCTGAAATATGTCATAATAATTTACTTTTCCTCCTGTTGATGAAGTAAGAAAGTTCACTTAGCAGAGGGGTAAGCATGGCAGAGAAAAAAATGGCAGTGAGGATGCTATGACCAAGCATGATGTTATCATTGCCTCTTTATTAACATGGCATAGACTTTGTAGTTAATAAAAAGAAACTCCAGAGACAGTTTCTATGTAATTAATAATCAATTTATTAATTAGACTGCCTAATAATAAATTAATGGTCAGTGGTTTCTTTCCATAACCAAAGACGCCAAAGGAGACTCTGAAACACCTTAAATCAGATGTGTACCCTCTGACAGGGAATTCCCCTGACAAGTAAAACTCAACCTCGATTGGTACACATTTAATGAGGAGGTGGGCTAAAAGTCTTCAGCTCCTCCTTCTAAGAACATGGCTCAATCATGAGACTCAACAGTATCTAGCAATCTGGGCAGTAGAAGCCATCTCCATTCCGACCTCTCTGGTTGTTTTTCTCTTTTAAGAGTTGGGTCACCCTACACTCTAATGGAGAGGATCCAGGACAAGGAGAAATGTCCCCCAGGGAAAATATCTAGCTGAGGCTGGCTTTTATTTACAGACTAGATAAAAAGTAAAGGTCCCTGCCCAGATAGATGCCTTGGAACTGGGAGATTACCTTACAGTTACAATCCTTCTAAAACTTCCTGAACTTTTCAGGAATTGGGTCTTAAAAGAAATAGAAGTAAAATGATGGATCACAAATTAATAATTAGTCATTAACCTAATAGAACAATATTAATTTCTCTCACCTTTTACCTCTGCTCTGTTGTCATTCATTGCCAACCAAAAGTTAGGCACAATTGTTTCAAGGCATGTATGGCATATGAGGCCAAGAAATAATGAGCAAGTCCTATCTTTTTTGTATCCATTTTTGATATAATAGGAATACAGTGGGTCAGAATCTTGCCTCTATATGACCCTGAGCAAATCACTTCATTTTTCTGGGTCTCAAAATGAGAGGGACTTGGTCAACTAGGTGGCTTAGTTGATAGAGGGTTGAATGTAGGGCCAGGAAGATTTGCATTTGAATCCTACCTCAGATATTTACTCTTTTTGTGACCCTGAACAAGTGTTTTAACTTCTTCTAGCCTCAATTAATTCATCTATAAAATAAGGTTAAACATATATGGCCTCTAAGGTCTCTTCCAGTTTTAAATCTTGGGTCCTATGATGACTTCAAAGAAACCTTGGGCTGTCTGTTGCCACAAGCTTGAGAGATTGGGTGGTACAATGGTAAGGATACTAAAAAAAAACCAGAGGACCTGGGTTTGCATCCTGACAAAGCTGCTTCTTGTCTTATTTGACTATGGGCCAGTCACTTAATCTAAGTCATCTATTAACTGGGTATATAAATGCTGCACTCTGTACCTCATAGATGAGGAAAGTGCTTTGTAAGTTGTAAAGCAAGTTTCCTGAAAGTGTGAGTCAAAAGAACAAACTGCCCCTGGACTTTGCTTTGAAATGAAAATGATGGATCTCTCTTATTCTTGTCAAAACATGTTGTATGTATTATTCAAAGTCATCTAGGTGAATGCAAATAGACCTGATTTTGGACACGCCTCAGATTTCCCAGGTTTACAATTAAAAAAAAAATTCTATAAATAATCTACATCATGATTCTCCTTTTCCTTTAATGATTTGCCTTCCTGATGATCAAATTGTTCTCAGTTACCCGGCTGGCACCAATGGCCAGAATGAACAGCCCCAACAGCGCTGAGCTTTAAGAATTATGTGGAGCAGGTCACACCCATATTACCTGGAACAGATGAATTTTGAACCTTACAAATTAAACCTTTGCTCCAGGTACAATGGAAAAGTACTCATCCCTACCATGTATGCCACATGAAACAGTAACAATCAGCATATTTCTCAGAAAAGTTCTCATTTCTAAGACATATGAAGACTCGATTCAAATTTATGAGACTAGGAACAATTTCCCAGTGGATAAATGGTCTAAGGATATGAACAGGCTGTTCTCAATGAAGTAATTCCAAGTTGTCAATAGGCATTTTGAAAAAATGCTCTAAATCATTAATAATTAAATCCAAATTAAAGAAATTCTGATATTCTACCTAATACCCCTTAGACTGGCAAAGCTGACCAAAAAAAAAAAAAAGGAAAATGAACTTGTAGAAAAATAGGCATATTTTAAAAAAATTAAAAAAAAAGAAAAACAGGCATATTCATCCATAGTTGGTAGAGCTATGAATTGGTCCAGTCATTCTGGAAAACAATTTGGAATTTTGTCCCAAAAGTTACTAAATTGTGCGCCAGCTTTTACCCAGAATTATCTCTAGGAGGCCCCAAAGATCAAAGAAAGAGGAAAAGGGCCTATGCATATGTTTATAGCAGCACTTTTTATGGGAACAAAGAATTAAAGACTGGGGAAGGGTGGGGTATGAGAATACTTTGAATAAAATATGATATATAAATTTAATGCAATACTATTTTGCTATAAAAAATGTTTTAAAGGTATAGTTTTAGAGAAACCTGGGAAGACTTGTATGAGCCAGAGCAAAATTAAGTGAACAAAACCAGGAAAAACAATTTATACAAAAACAAACATCTTTGAAAGATTTAAGAGACCTGATCAATTAAATGACCAACCACGATAAAAGATCAGTGATGAAGAATGTTACCCATCATGCCCAGACACTGAGGTGATGAACTCAAGATTCAGAGATAGTCTTACATTTTTGTATATGGCTCATGTGGGAATTTGTTTTGTGTGTGTGTATATATATGTTTATGTATGTACATATATGCACATATATAATACATGTATTTATTTAAACTAAGATTTTCTTTTGCCCTTCTTCTTCCTCAGTAGTGGGAAGGGGGATGTAAGAGAAAATAAATGCTTGTTAATTGAAAAAAAGAAAAGAAAAAATTACATCTGATATGTGCCAGGTCCTGGGGATTCAAAGACAAAAATTGGCCCTGAAGTGTTTATATTCCATCAGGAGAAATAATGTGTGTGCATATAAGGAAACACAAAATATATACAAGTAAAAAGAAACTTCTAGGTTGGAAGGAGGCACTAACTGGGGCAGTAGAGGTCAGGAAAGGCACTTAATAAGTGTTTGGTGAATTGATCTGAAGTTTTACTAAAATGGAAAGGCTCTGAATAGGGGCCTTGAGACACAGTACGTCTATCATTATGTCATAGGGCTACAGAGAGGATTATCAATACAAGCTGACTAATGAGTGATCAATTTTTTCAGCCACATTTTCTTTCATGAAGACTATCTCTTAAGGCAGCAGTTCTCAACCTGGGGGTCGTGACCCCTTTGGGGGGGTTGAATGACCCTTTCACAGGGTTCACCTAAGACCATTGGAAAACACTTATTTCTGATGGTCTTAGGAACCAAGACACCGCTCCTCTATCCATCTCCAGGCAGGTCCGCCCACATGCAGATATGCCCACATATGAGTATTAAAGGGTCGTGGCATTAGGAAGGTTGAGAACCACTGTCTTGAGGCATAAAGGGTTTACAAACCTCATCAGCAAAGGGAATACCCACACTGATGAAATTGTAGGTGCTTGAAATGCTAAAATAAGTAAACAGAAAACAATAAACATGCCTGCTTAATTAATTGGTTCATTGTTTAAATTCAAGTTTATAATCAGTTACGTGCCTTTTAAAGAAATAGGCAAATGGGTCAGAATCCTGATGCCTTTCAAAGTTCTTTCCTCCCACATGACTAGAGATAAAGATTGAGACATACATTCTTAGACCTGGTCCAATGTGTTGATTCATTCTGCTTGACTTTATGTATTTGTTATAAGGGAGAGTTTCTACTTGTGAGTGGGGAGGAAATGTGGGTTATGGGTAGTAATAGAAATGAATATAAAAAGAGCATTAATAAAACATTTTTAAAGTACAAAAAAGGAAGAAGTATAGAATAGGGATACAAATAAGACCCAGAGATAGAGAGATAGATAATAGGTGTATAGAGAGATAAATAGTTGTATAGATTTGAATTTTAAAAGAGCATTACTAAAACATCTTTAAAAACAAAGGGAAAAAAGAAGTATAGGAAAGAGACACAAATATAGTAAATAGATGGATATATACTTTAAAAAATCTGTACTAACGGAGGGTCACAGTTTCTTATATGATCTCTTTGCCTTTGTATCTTGAAATATTTGTGTCTGATGATTAAATTCACAATTAAAAAGAAAATTCAAAAACATTTTAAGGAGAAATAGTTGTGCCTTGGTATCTTCTTTTGTTCTTACAGGCATCCAGTGATGAGGAAGTGGCCCCGTCATTATGAGTGGTTTTTCATGAAAATGAATGTCGAAAATGTGTGGCTCCAGAACTGGCATGGAGGAATCTCCAACATTGCAACAGAAGAATATTTCAAAGAAGTTCCAAGTAAAGCTTGAGGAAGCCTTGAGATGGACCTTCACAGCTCCCATCTTTGCTTTTAAAAAGAAAGTTGTTCAAAATTATGCCAGCCAGGCAATAGTTGGGCAGGTTCTCTTTTCAGAAAGGTTCCCAACAGACTATGACTGTGAACCAAATGGGTTAAAAAAAGAGGTGAAGATGGCCATTTCCAAATTGTGGATTCCCACTGATGTACTAGATGGCTTTTGTTTAAAATCACTTTAGGTGATTTAGGTCCTTTAGGTCACTTTAGGTCCACTCATTTGGAACTTCTTGGTGTGCATCAAAACATAGTATGTGTTGAAACAGTTGGTTTCCATTCTGTAAGAAAACCGATTACTCATGTGAGAACAATGTGACTGCATTATATTGTGAAAAGTGCTTTTTTTTCTTGCTTTGCCAAAAGCATTGTCTAAACGTTCTAAGTTTGATACAACTATAAAGGGTTTAAATTAATGTCATATAGCCATATGTGTTTTCTAATAGTATGGAGAAAAACCTTTGAAGGACGATGGAGCATTTAGCCATGAATTGTAAATTGTGCTCCTGGATTACAAGCATATTACCAAATCACCTGGTTATGATTTACAGACCAATTACATAACTTTTCCCCCCATTCCATATCATGATCAACAGTGTGAGAACTTGCAGTTTTGTACTTGGCTTTAGTCTAAGTAAGCTGATTAGGACAGTACAATAAACAGGATGGCTTGTTAGTAATGAACAGTTTGGGTAAAGAATACCCAGCACCAGAAGCAGTTCAGTGTAACAGGGCAAAAAAAAGTTGTGGAAGGAAGCTTTTCCTACCTAATGTCCATATCATCCCTATTAAGAGAGAAAGGGAACAGAAACTCAGAATTGGAAGGGACCTCAGAGGACCTAGGCCTGACCCTTACTTGTATAGAAATCCTTTCCATAACATTTCCTAACAAATGGTCACATGGTCTCCTTTTGAAGAGCTCCAGGTCTGGAGATATCACTACCTCTGGAGGCAGCTCATTCCACTGTGGGTCAGCTCCAATTGTTGGGAAGTTTTTCTTTTATATATCTGCCTTTCTGAAACTTTCATCCATTTTTCTTGGTTCTGTCCAATGGAGCCAAGCAAAACATTTCTAATTCTAATTTCTCTGTCACATGAAGATTCTTTGGCTATTTGAAGACAGCTATCATGTTCTTCTTAAAAAGAAAAAAAGAATCCTTTTTTTTAATGGCCTAAATAAATAGCTTTGGTTTTTTATATAGAATAAGAATAGTTGAGGAGGAAAGTCCTACACAAATAGAAAAGAATGAAACCCAGAAAAACAGCAAAATAGCTGTTGAAGAAAATTATTGATTGGAGTCATATTTGCTATAACCTTTACTTCAAAAATGTTGTTTCTGAGACATGATCCATATTAAGATTTTAACATGTCTATGGGAGCATTTACAGAGTCTGATATGGTTTCTCAAAATTTGTTGCACAATGTGCAACCAGATTATTTGGCCTAAGAAACAGTAAAAAGACAAAATTTCCCAGTCTATTACTTCTTTCATGTCTTGATTTCTAAGTTCTGAAGTCTGAGTAATTCTAAAGGATTATTACTAAGTTGCTCTGTTAATATCTTTAGGAGCCCAAACAAAGTTGAGTGTTCATTGCATATATATTAATGTAAATCTAGTTTTAACAAAAACCTCTTTTATTTGAATGGTTTTCTTATAGCACTCCTAATAGATCTATAATTAAATTCAGTAAAATAGCTATAAATACCCAACTTTCTAATTCTTGAAAGATGGTTGTTAATCCTTACTTATTAGATCCTTGTGTGTGTGTTAATAACATTAAATGTTTTTTTTAAGTGAAGATTTACCTTCTCTCCCTCAAACTTCACTTTCGCATTGTGAAAATAAGAAAAAAAAATCCCATTACAAACATGTATAGTAAAAAACCACAAATTTCCTCATTGGAAAATATGCAAAATATTATGTATATATGCACACATATGCAAAATAGTATACATATGCATATATTTGTACATATATGTAAATTTTGAATGCTCAGTCCATTATCAAGAACTGGGTAGTCTGTTTCATCATGAGTGCAATGGATTTGTGGTTAGTAATTGTGTCTACTAGAATTCTTAAGATTTTCAAAGTTTTTCATTTTCATATGCTTTTGTTATTATAAAAATTGTTTTCCTGGTTGTACTCACTTCACTCTGCATCAGTTCATACAAATCTTCCCAGGTTTTTCCTAACCATTCCTTCAACATTTCTTACAGCACAATGGTATTCTATCACATTCATACACCATTGTTCAGACAGTTCCCAATTAATAGGCACCCACACACATTCCAATTCTTTGCCATGGAAACAGATCTTTGACGCATCTTTTATACCACAAAATTCATCACTATATACAAGAAATGTAAATTACAAAAAACGAAAGAGAATTGACATTAAATAATGTATTATGCTAAGCAAAACTAAGTCATATGGAAAATTTCATTTATCCAAATGAATTTTTAAAATCGTTGGATTGGACTTATAGAAATTCTCTCATAATAATAACATAATTAAGCAGCAGTTTACATGCTGATTCATTCTGATGGAGATTTATTAAAAGACAGCTTACCAAAGGGAGAATAGCAATTAAGAATTAAGAGGAGTGTTGTCAATATACTTTTCTATGGTATTTCATCTTTTTGGTCTTCTATTATTAATTTTATTTATTTTTCTCTCACAACAAACCAACACATGAAGTAGATTGGTGGTCCAGCCCCCATTTTTACAAATATGGAAGATGAAGTTAATTATGAATCATTTTTAGAAACAAAGTTAGCATCACATCCCAACAAACTAATCTAGTAATAAATTCCATGAACTGTGATTCCTTCTGACATAGACTTATAGATTGTAAGTCCATAAACTACAATTATAGCAATATTCTAACAGCCTTCTGGATAGTTTTTTTTTTTTTTTGCTTTTTGGAGGGCAATTAGGGTTAAGTGACCTGCCCAAAGTCACATGGCTAGTAAGTGTGTCAAGTGTCTGAGGCTGGATTTGAACTCAGATCCTCCTGACTCCAGGGCTGGTGCTCTACTCACTGTGCCACCTAGCTGCCCCTTTTCTGGATAGTTATGGCATGATCCTTTTTATAATAAATTATCACTTTGTGCTTTAAAAGTCACTGGCTAGCTAATTTTGAATTAATTTTTTTTAATCAGGAAAATTTCATTTTCTCTTCCTCCCATACCCACTGCAATTGAGAAAGAAAGAAAAATTAAACCCCAGTTATAAACATATATTGTCAAATAAAACAAATTTTTACATTGGTAATGTCTGAGAAGAAAAAATATATACGTTACACACATACACATAATCACTGATCAAAGGACATATACATTTATGTATATGCACATATATGTATATGTATATACTTATATTTTTAGACTGGAAAGACTCAGAGTACAGAATGAAACATTTCATACATATAGATAGATGGATGGACAGAGATAAGATAGATAGATAGATAGATGATGGATAGATGATAGATAGAGATAAGATAAATAGATAGAGGATAGATAGATGGATAGATAGATAGATAGATAGATAGATAGATGGATGGACAGAGATAAGATAGATAGATGATGGATAGATGATAGATAGATAGATAGATAGATAGATAGATGGATGGACAGAGATAAGATAGATAGATCGATAGATA
>CM053580.1:186744936-186770517 GCA_028627135.1 Pseudochirops cupreus | reverse complement strand
ATATATACATGCACATACATATATACATATATGTTATATATTAATATTATGGGATAGGAATATTACATAATATATAATTTATTATAATACAGTATTAAATATATGTTTATATTTGCATATGTATATATTAAATATATTTGTTATGTTATATATAACATATTTATATATAATATTTATTATTATACTATATATAAATATTGTATAATATTTATATATTATATATAAAGCAATTAGAAATGCTGCTATGCCCATGAGGTTAGGATTCTGCACCCTGTAAGGGAACTATTTGCTCTAGATTTCTGCATGAGATTGAAACCAAGTTTAGTCCTAGAGGAGCCTGACCATCCAAAGGAAGGGTCAAAGTCCCCTTTTTGCACTATTTGGCTTATTACATCTCCCTCTAGCACTCTGCGGAAAAATTACTTGAAGATTAGGTTTGGGCTAATGTCTAGGTGCAGGGATGGGTAACCTGCAGCCCCGAGGCCACACATGGCCCGCTAGGTCCTCAACTGTGGCCTTTTGACTGAATCCAAACTTCACATCCTTTTATTGTGAAGTTAGGATTCAGTCGAAGGGCCACATTTCAGGACCTAACGGGCCATGTGTGGCCTCGGGGCTGCAGGTTCCCTACCTTTGAAAAGGGTTTCTCCAAAGTCAATGTACAATTTTTTGTTTCTTCTACACAGTGAAATGCTTAATACATACCAGACCTACAGGTATGCATTGACAAAAAAACTTAAAACAAAATTCGGCGGCTTATGATTATTATTATGCTTTCCCAAGAGATTGAGGCTTAAACATCAGAACGTGAAGCAGACTGCTGAACAGATATGTTTTATTACACCTCAGTTCTGAACGGTGCAAATAATATCCTTCAAGTGTATGTCTTCTGGCAAGCAGGGTCGAGCTACTTCCACTTTCCTGTGTAGTAACTAACCCCACTGCCAGTCATCTCTGACTAGGGGACCCAGGATTTACAAATCTCAAACTTGCCACCAGGAGTAGATGCATACACTGAGGGTTTCTATTCAATCACCTATATTTAAGAAAAAAGGTCATATAAAGCACAAAATACATCTAGGGGCCCCCAAACCAAGGCTCAATTCTCTAACCAAGTACCCGCTCTGTCATCCCATGGAAGCACTCATTATGCATGGTCTGGATGGGGAGAAAGGCACCCAACACAGGAAAAGCTCAAATAATCTTGATGCAATCTGGAGCTGGAAAGAGACTGCAGCCAAAAAAAAGACCAAAAAAGATCCTCTGAATCATCAGCTCTTCCTGCTCAGCAGCCAATAAGGGGGATTACTTGGTCATCCACAAAACTTCAGTGCCGGACAGAAGAGGCAGGACTGCTCTGCATTTAACTCCATTAGCACTCTTACATACAAAATGACTACAAGAATGTAAACAAAAACAATACCGAAAAGCATCCAAACTCAAAATTAAGCACAGTGATTAATCGTGGTTCCAGAGGAGAGAGGACAAAATACACTTCATTCCTTTCAATAGGGGTGAGAAATTATGGGTGCCTGGGTGCAAAATGTCACATGCACTGTCAGACCAAGCCCTCTGCTAGTCGTCTTCATTAGTCTTCTTTGTTGCAAGGGGCAGCCTACTAGAAGTGACTGACAATAATAACAATTCTCATGATGATTATTTTGATGATGGCTAACATTTATAAAGTGTGTACCAAGTGCCAGGCACTGTGGTAGGTTCTTTGTAATCATTATCTTATTTGATTTTCACAACACCTTTCTGAACCTCTTTCCTCATTTTGGGAAAGAGTAAGTAGGCCTACAAGACTGCTAATATTCCTTCCTCTATTAATCTATTATTCTACAGTTATCCCTTCCACATCATGATTTTCCCTACTGCAATTTCAGTATATCATGGGTTGGCATAAGAAATTAAATGGGAATTTTTGAGGAGGTTTGCAGAAGCTACAGATGATGTGAGAAGGCCAGCAGATAAAACAGAGCTTCTGACCAAAGACATAACTCAAATTTTACAATAAAGTACTGTAAACACCCCATAAAAGAAAAAGAAAAAAAATTCAGACTTCTTTTCTGGGTTGAAGGGCCAAAAAATTTTATGCTGATATTCCAGATCAAGGGGGTGTCCTAATCCCTGAGATGTGGAAAAGATAACTGTGTGATTAATCAGATTTCACTATCAAAAGAAAATGCCCTTGACTAAGACATTTTACCTCAATGGGTCCCAGTTTTCCCCTATAGATAAAGGAGTGGGTTAGAAGATTTATAAGGTCTCTTCAGGCTCTAAGTCTTTTGTTTTATTATTTTAAAGGGTAGTAGAGATGGGCCACATCATTCAACTGCTGGTGCTCGCGATGCTATGCTATATCTACTTATTAATAAAACAGATTGGGAAATTGAGTTTTTCAAAGTTATTACTGGTAACTGTTACATGATGGGTCTCAAGCCCCACATCAACAACAGGGTTTATCCACCACCACAGTCAGGAAATTGTGATAACCCAAGGACAAGGATAAGGTCCGTACATTTCAAATAGTTTATCCTATCATATAAGATTTTGATCTGCTTTGAAACAAATTGCTCATTTGCACCTCCAGACACTTTATAAGACTTTCTGTAAACATGACTGTGATTTAAAAAGACCACAATATTGACTCTAGCTGCTCCTTTTGTTATCTTCTTCTGCCCATCACCAATTCAATGAAGCCTTCTGGCTCTTCTCTCTCTTGGTCTATTTCCATTTAAGCTCACTAACTCTCTTGGATTCCTTAACACCCCATAGGAAGTGCTATGCTAAACGCGTAGGATGACTGGGAGCAGCTTCCACACAGAATCACTGTGCCACCTTGTGGCTTCGTCTCAGAACTTCACCTCCTCCACAATCAGTGGCTGAGCTTGGGAGAAATCTGCTTTGGAAGTCAGGAGACCAAATTTATAGTCCTGGCTAAACCAATGATTTACTGTGTGACCTTGAGCAAACTAATTTACGTCTCATTCTAAATTATTTGGTAAAGACTCTATAAGCTGTAGAAGTTCAGAGGCCTTTTCCTCATTCTTTCATAAAGAAGTTGGATTAAATTATTTCTTAGATCTGTGGACCTATGAAATTCAAGTTCTATTGATGGTGCCACAATCTTCCACATCACAGAGGTTAGAAAACCTATGGGCTATACTTGACTCTCTCCTCTCCCATGTCCTTCATTCTCAATAAGTTGCTAAGACTTGCGCATGTATAACATATCAAATTGCTTGCTTTCTCAATGGGGGGTAGGAGTGGGGAGAGGGAGAGGAAAGGGAGAGAGAATTTGGAATGCAAATTTTTTTTTTAAAACAAATGCTAAAAATTGTTTTTGCATGTATTTGGGGGAAACGTTAAATTAAAAAAATACAAGCAGTAAGACATATCAAAAAAGTTTCTAAGACCTGTCAATTCTACTTCAAAAATATTTCTCAGATTTGACTATCCTAGAATGTACTGTTCCTTATCATTTCTTGCCTATGCTATCACATTCCTATCCTTCACTGTTGTTGTTCAGTTGCTTTTCATTTGTGTCTTCATGACCCCATTTGGGGTTTTCTTGGCAAAGATACTGGAGTGCTTTATTTCCTTCTCTAGCTCATTTTACAGATGAGGAAACCAAGGCAAGCAGGGTTAAATAACTTTGCCCAGGATCACACAGCTCATGAGTGTCTGAGGCAGGATTTGAGCTCATGAAGGTGAGTCTTCCTGATTCTAATCCCAGTTCTCTATCCACTTCACCACCTAGCTGCCCTAATCCTATTTTTAGAATGCCTCAATCAGCTTTTACAAAGAGATATTTATTGAGACAATATAGCAAGAATCAAAGTATAAAAACATCCCCCAAAGCAGGATATATGTTCGCTTTTCATCTTTGTCCCTGAAGAAAGCAGACTCACATTTAAAGTGATTACAAAACATTCCTTCTGAACCAGAGATACTTTTCTCTGCCACCTCAGGCTCTGAGAAAAGTGGGCTCAAACTTAAAGCAGTAACTATAAAGCATGCTTCCTACGAGGCTTGCTTCTGGGGGTGGCATAGCCAATAAATAAATGGTTCTCATGCAGTGTTTCAGTTGCCCAGGAAATCCACTGCTGGGCTGGGTCAATAGGTCCCTTTTCATGTGTGTGTGGGGTCACTGGACTCAGCTGCTATGGCTATAACTTGGACCTCTGTCATCTCTTGCAACCTTTCAGTGATAGCAATGTTGTTTCATCTCCATTATTCATTCACCTGGGATCAGGGAAGAATAAATGCAACATAAGGAGAAGAAACAAAAGTACTAAGTGTTACAGGCCTACCTGTGGCTCAGGTAGGAAGATAAGGCAGAGCTATTAGCAACTCTGGTATTACCTCTCACCTAGAAGCTTAAAGCAACTTTTGTCTCACCAATAGGGAAGAGATAGAAGTGGGGTTCCTCCGTTGTGGTTTAACAGCTAGTTAAGAGGCTTCTCCATGAAGTACATGGAAAGGAAACAGTCTTCAAAGTGAAAGACAGGACCCTCCATCATGCACCATCATGATTTCTAGAAGCAGGCTCCCCAAACCCTCTTTTGGGTTGATACTAGACAGAGCAGATTGCATAAACTTGAAGAACTAGCCTTGTGTATGTAACATTTGACATCCATAATCCTTCACTTCTTGAACAAAGAAAGGAAATATATTTGATCATCTGTCCTCTAGGGTAGAATGGGATGTTTGGGGCATTGAGAGAAGACTGGCACCTCTGGTATGAGGGCTTGCTGAGCCCTTATCAGGGCTGTTCATCCACCTTTGGTATCCAACCCAGCTCTTACCTGTGACTCCCAAGTAGATGCAGCATGTGCAGTGGCCACACCTTGGTAAGTCTGTTTCCTCAGATGGTCTAAAACAGGTTTAGGATATTCGATGGGGTCTCAAGCCCATTGGTGAGTTAGGGGAATATCTACCCCAAATATGGGAAGACTTCCTGTGGAATGGGCAGATGAGAACAATTTATTCCAACAATCATGAAGGCAGCTGAAGCAGGCACTGTGGAGTTTGGTCAGACATAGAAGACGCCAAGATCATTCATTTCATCCCAGGCCTGACTTTTGTCCTGCTGCTGGACTTCAATGGCTCTGGAAGAGAGAGTAAGTCTGATTGGTGACTTTGTGCAACTCTGACTCACTTAAATCCATTTCACGTGCAAGTCAAGACATTTCCCATGATCTCCTTGGTCCTCTTTGAAAATGAAGGACAAACAGCAATATAGGGTAGAAACTGGTCACTACAATTAGTCGCTATGCAGCTGCCTTCCCATGTTGTAGTCATTGCAAATTATGTTCTCCCGATTCTGTTTATTTCATTCTGAATCAGCGCTTACCAATTTTTCCATGTTCCTCTAAATTCCTCTTACGTGTCCCTCATTTCAACACAATTGTATTCCGTGGCATCGATATACTAAAATTTGTTCAACTCTTCCCATGTTCACTTTCAATTTTTTTGCTACCACAAAAAGTACTGTCATATACTTACATACATATGTATACATACATACATATATGTGCATATATATGACCTTTCTTTCCATATTGGACTTTCTTGGGGTATACACCCAGTAATAGGCTTGCTGGATCAAAAGATATTACCATTTTAGTGATCTTTCTCCCAAAATTTCAAATTGTTTTGCAGAACAGTTCTCCAGTTCATTCTTCAATGGCTGCCAAAATAGTGTTCCTAACACACAGATTTGCTCATATCATTCTTTTGTTCTAACTCTTCAGTAATTCTCCTTTTTCTATAGAATAAATTTTTTAAAAAACAACTTCTCAACTTGGCATCAAAACACCCAGTCTCTACAAGCTTTCTTTTCATGCTTCTTTCACATCATTCCCACTCACATACTTTATTTTCTAGCCAAATTGGACTGTTCTCTATTTTGTTCTACCTTTTGCCTTTTTGCTTACATGCATGCCATTTATATCCCCATAATAGGGGGGATACTATTTCCCTCTTATATCCAAAGCCTTCTTTTCCTTCAGAGCTGACCTCCAGGAAACCATTTCTGATTCCCTTCAAGTGAAAATGACGTCTCACACTTCACTGTCCGGCTGATTTCTCATTTCTTCTTACCCTGACTGATTTCTTCACATTTATCACATTCTTCCCTTATCTGTGTAAAATCCTATCCCTCTCTTAGATCGTAAATTCCTCAAGGATAGATGATATTTCAGGATCTTTTTTTTTTGCCCATATTTGTAATCCTAGAATCTAGCATGATGTCTTGCATATGTCTAAAAAAGTATTTGTTGAATTCAGTGAAATACTTTCACGACCCCTCCCTAAGTCAAAGGTGAAGGAGCAATTGGGCTACTAACACAAACAATTTTTCCTCAACCCCCTCCCTTCCCATCAAGTATGTTAAGATAGCAGCATACAATTACAAATAATACATGGAATTTTGAATGTGTTATTTTACTGTTAAATCATGACTGTCAGTCAACAAACATTTATTAAGTGCTTCCTACGTGCTAGCCATTGTACGTAGTGCTGGGATACAAAAAAAGACAACAGTGAACAAACAAAAACCCATTTTCTGCTCTCTAGGAGATCACGACCTAATGGAGGAGACAACATACAACTATGTACAAACAAGATACAGACAGTGAGGTTGGGAAGGGTTTCTTGTAGAAGATGGGATTATGCCTAGGACTTGAAGGAAGCCAGAGAGACCAGGAGGTGGAGATCAGGAGGGAGAGGCTTCTTAGGCATGAGACTGAGCCAGTGAAAAATGCTCCAAGTGGGGAGATGAAATGTCTTGTTAAAGAAATGTCAAGGAGGCCAGTCACTGGATTATAACTATTGCAATAGTTCAGATGTGAGGTGATAAAGTCCTGAACTAAGGAAGTGACAGTGTTGGAAGAGATAAGGAGGAGTATTAAAGGTAAAAGCGATAGCAAAAGCAAAAGTAAAAACATGGAGGAAGGGGTGAGAAAGTGAAGAGTTGCAGGTGACACCTAGGTTTCCAGGCTTGTTGACTAGGACAATGGCAGCGCCATACACTATAACAGGAAGATTAGAGAGAAGGGAGAGCTTGAATGAGTTCAGTTTTGAATATGAGTTTAGTATGTCCGAGGGACATCTAGTTTGAGATGTCCAATAGGCAGTTGGTGATTCAAGATTATAGGTCAGGAACAATCATACATATAACTTTCCCAACAAAAAAGAAACAATTTACTTAATACCTGCTAAAGATATCCCGAGGATATTTTGCTATGGGTATTTGAGATTCCAGAAAACCTTTTCAAACCTATTAAGTGTTAAGCACCAAATGGGACAGGACATGGTCAATATGCTCACTGTACTTCTATTTTATTTGGGAAGTATAACACATAAACATATAATTATAGGTCAAAATCACAGGACCATTGATTTAGCACTCCAAGAGATCATAAAGATCATTTAGTCCAACTTTCTCATTTTACAAATAAGGAAACTGATGGGGGTAGAGTTGTGAACTGATCTAGCCATTCTGGAGAGCAATTTGGAATTATGCCCAAAGGGCTATAAAACTATGTGTACCTTTTGATCCAGAAATACCACTACCAGGTTTGTATCTCAAATAGATCATAAAAAAGGGAAAAGGACTTACATGTACCAAAATATTTACAGCAGCTCTTGTGAAAGCAAACAATTGGAAATTAAAGGAATGTCTATCAATTAGGGAAGGACTGAACAAGTTGTGGTATATTGATATAATGGAATACTATTGTCCTATAAGAAATGATGAGCAGGTGAATTTCAGAAAAACCTGGACTTAGCATGAACTGATTCTGAATGAAGTGAGCAGAACATGGAGAACATTGTACACAGTAACAGCAACATTGTGATATTCAACTATGACAGACTTAGCTCTTCCCAGCAATACAGTGATCCAAGATAATTCGAAAAGACTCAGGATAAAAATTGCTATCCACATTCAGAGAAAGAACTGAAACATACTATTTTCACTTTTTTTGTTGTTTTTTGTTTTTTGGGGGGTGGGTTTTTTCCTTTTTGTTCTGTTTCTTCTTTGAAGATGACTAATGCAGAAATACATTTAACATATTTGCTCATGTACAACCTTTACAAGCTTGCTTGCCATCTTTTGGAGGAAGAAAAATTTGTCTTGTTTTGTTTTTGGAGGGGGAAAGGCAAGGCAATTGGGGTTAAGTGACTTGCCCAATGTCACACAACTAGTAAATGTCAAGTGTCTGAGGCTGGATTTGAATTCAGGTCCTCCTGACTCCAGGGCTGATGCTCTATTCACTGCACCACCAAGGCACCCTGAAGGAGAAAAATTTGGAACCCAAAATCTTATAAAAAAATGAATATTGAAAACTATCTTTGCATATGATTGTAAAAAATAAAATACTACTAAAAAACCAAATAAAGAAACTCAAATCCAGATAGGCAAAGTAATTTGTTCAAAATCACATGTGTAATAACTAGTAGTATATCGCTAGAGAAGTGTGATCAAAGTGCTATATGACTTCAGAAGGAGGAAAGGTGTTTTAGTGATTCAGCGAGTTGGGCTTTAAAGAATGACTATGAATTTAACAAAGTAGAAAGGAGAGGAAGTGTATTTGGGGGACAGAGAACAGTCCAGGTTGGTTGGATCACAGAGAAAAGTTGTCACATTTTAGAAATGGCATTAGTTAGTTGGTAAAGTTATTGAGTAAGACAAGAATCTTAAATGTTGAAATGACCCTTGACACATGGTCAGTGCAGGAACATGTTTTGCTTGACATACTTGTTTCAAAAGTTTTCTTTTTCTCTTTTTATGCTTTTGGTGGGAGAGGGGGAGAGTGCGAAGAGAGAAAATAAAGTCTTGTTAATTGAAAAATATATATATTTTTAAAATTGCCCTTGAAAATACCATAAATTGGATGGTTTTGAATTCCTTCTTCCCAATATGGTGTCCCTCTTTGGCAGGATGTTTGTACGGTGAATAGATGTTAAGAACCTCTTCGAGGGTTAGGGCATCTGACCAGTTATGCTCATAGGTACCTCCTAACTCAGTGGTTCTCAACCTGTGGGTTATGTTCAATTTGTAACAATGAAAATACATCCTGCATACCAGATAGATTCATAACAGTAGAAAAATTACAGTTATGAAGTAGCAACAAAAATAATTTTATGGTTGGGGGTTGCCACAACATGAGGAACTGTATTAAAGGGTCATGGCATTAGGAAGATTGAGAACCAAGCCTCTTGATGTTTGAGTGGGTCTAGTTCAGGGTACTAGACTCTCATCAAAAGAATCTCCTTTCCCCAGTGGTATATAAAGTCAAGCTGTGACAGCTCACTCCATTTCCTGAATATTCCCTTTCTTGGATTGTCAGACCAGAATACAGGAAGTGCTCCCTCTGCTTCTAGAACAATAACAGCAATCTGCAGGTTAGCATGGCAAGCGGGAGAACAGAGTTCTTGGGCCTCCCAGTCCTAGCTACCTTCTTCTGTCTTCTGGTTTCCTTTTCTGGACATAGATTGCAGACAAGATTTCTTGAGATGCCCAAGACAGGGAAGAAGTCAAGGCATTGATAACAATCTCTACAGAAGGACAGAGGTAAACATGAGCTTGCATGTGACCCTGAGAGGAAAGATCCTGAGAGTAGACTTTCCCAGCCTTGTGGGTAATCTCAAATTTGACAATTTCCAAGTTTGAGAGTTTTCTGAAATTGAGTATTCAGGCATTAGACCTTCTAGAGTTTGGGGTTCTTTTTTTTTTTTACCTAAAAAAATTATGCTAGCTTAAAAAAAAAACTAGGGGTTTAGAACCTTTATTCTAGAAAGAAGAGATTCTCCAACAATGTAGCCCTTGGAGAAGTAAGAGGACTGACCATTGTTCCTTAATGCTGAAGAACTGGAGCCATCTTGGTGGGCCAGGAGATTTAGATCTTTCCAACCTTTCATGTTATTCCCATGAGTTTCTTGGAGAGTGTAAGTCCAACATGAAGAAGAATTCCTTGTACAATAGCCTATCCAAAGCGTGTTTACCTTGTTGGAAGGTGATGGAGGAGAGAGAGGGGAGTCTAATTAATCAAATGGACTACTACATGAAGCACTGTGTGCTTCATGTTTCCATATCTGTTTATGGGCTCCTAGGAGTCCTCTCTATCTTATGAATTTTCCATTGGGATGAAATAATAATAATGATGGTGATGATACTAATAACTAGCAATCATAGAGTGCTTTAAGGTTTGCAGAGCACTTTACAAATATCTCATTTGGTCCTCACAGCAACTCTGGGAGGTAGGTGCTATTATTTTCCCTTTTTTTACAGTTGAGGAAACTGAGGCAGATAGCAGTTAAACAATTTACCCAGGTTCAAGTGTTTGAGGTCACATTTGAACTCACATCTTCCTAACTTCAGGTCCAGTGCTCCATCCTCTGCATCACCTAGATGTCCCATACCCAGTGCTCATATTATACATCAAATGCCTGTTATAAGCTTTAAAAATAAAATAAAATAAATAAATCATACGTGAAGTTTTGCTGTTCTTTTGGGGGTTTTTTGAGGTTTTTCCTGAGTGAAGCACCAAGGTAGAGGCAACAAACCAAGAAGAAAAATTAGACCTCTAGGAGGCAGGCCTTTTAGGATCAAACTCAGTCCATGTGAACCTCAAGCTTTGGAAGGCCTGAGTCACTGATTATACTTGCAACAGATTGCCATAAATAGTAACATGTATGCTTTCACTATCATAATCATCTTTAATCAGAAAAGTTACAACATTTTTATTCAGAAGAAACCTTAATTAAGAAGGAAATTTCTTCTCCAAAACTTATTGGCCATACTGGGGAGGATGGAGAACTGAGCAAGGGGATAAACCTTTGGGAAGACTTTCTCTGCAAAACTTACTTTCAAAACAAATAGGAACCCCTAGAGTTTATACCCCTGCCCAGAGGAAGGAAGCCGTAGGCTAGTTTGAGGAGGACTTGGTTTCCTGGTTTGCAAGTGCCCTGGGTAGCATTTCCCCTTTCCACAAAGACTCTATAACAGGAGATGCCCAAGGACATGATGTGCTCAACTGCTTACAATCACATCTAGAGATTAGGGATTGGGGGAAAAGTTGATGCTGAAAAGAACGATTAAGGGACTGGAGAATAGTAAACCCCAGGAACTTTCATAGACAGGTTGGGTTTTAAGACATGAACTCTTGTGCCCAGCTTGCCCAGTTAGGCTCTGTTCAGCAGCAGACAACACGGGGAAGGTAAAAGCAGTCACAGCATTAGCAAGCAATTGGCTAGGGGAGACTGAACATTGTTGAAATTAAATATGTATAACAGCAATATATCAAAGGGGTGTGTGTAATGATAACAATAATAAGTAATAATAAATAAATAAAAGATAATGATAATAATAATTAAGTGGCATAGTGGAAAGAATGTAGGGCCTGAAGACTCATCTTTCTGAGTACAAACTGGCCTCAGACATTTACTAGTTGTGAGACCCTGGGCATGTCACTTAACCCCTTTGCCTCAGTTTCCTCATCTGTAAAATGAGCTAGAGAAGGAAATGGCAAACCACTCCAGTATCTTTGCCAAGAAAACCAAAACCAAAAAATGGGGTCATGAAGAGTCGGACACAACTAAACAACAAAATGCTAGCTTTCAATTTTGCAAAATTCTTTACATACATTATCTTAGTGACTCTTTACACCATCCCTGAGAGATAGGCGCAATTATTTATTCCCATTTTATAGGTGTGAAAACTAAGATAACATGAGATAAGGATGGAAAAGCTGGGAAGCATGTAATTGTGAAGATTAAATGCCAGACAAAGAACTCAGTGGCAATAGGGAACCACAAAATATTATGAGTAGAGGAGTGACATCTGTATTTGACATTGGTGTTTGTACTGATGTGTTTATATATCACTATAGTTAATTTCCTTCGTAATCCTACACCTTTTATTTTCTCCATTTAAAAACACGACTGTGATGAGAGGTCCTTATGTTTCACTAGACTGCCAAAGGGGTCCCATAACCCAGATATATTTATCAGGAAGATGTCTGTTGGCCTTATGAAGAGTAGTTTGGTAAATAGTATTAAGATTTGTTCTTTCTTGGAAATTTTTCTTCCCTAAGATTGCTCCCACCAGTTGAGATTTGATCAAGGGTAATGTAACGGGGATTATACACATAGACACAAGACATATAAAAGTACTTTTACATTTTATTATTGACAAAGCTTTTATTGATAACTTTCATAATCAGATAAGACAGTTTGTATAGGTCTAGGTCAGCAAAAGAGGACGGGTCATTGCATCTCAGCACCTCCCTAACTGCCAGCATGTGAGGACTGTGTGATGTTTGTACCTGGGTACAAACAGGCAAGGGGATAATAGTAGGTAATAACAAAGCTGCAGACTGGGTAACATCCTCCCCTACCCAACACGATTGATAAGAAGTGTTGGGAACAATGGGTTTCCAAGTCAGCAAAACTTTCAATAGTCTCATCAAGTCAACAAGCACTTATCAAACACTACTATGGGCCGGACACTGTGCTAAGTGCTAACTGTACAAAGAAAGGCAAAGACAGAACAAAACACAACACAACACAAAAATAAAAACCAGCCTCTGAAAGGACCTCACTGTCTAATGGAGGAGACAACATGCGCACAATTATATACAAATGAGATATATTATTTACAGGATAAGCTAGAGATCATCTCAGAGAGAAACCACTAAGATTAAAGAAGCCAAGGAAAGGCTTATTTTATAAGATGGGACTTTAGCTGAGACTTGAAGGAAGCCAGGTAGAGACAAAGGAAGAGAGTTCTAGGAATGAGGGACAACCAGTGATTGTTGTTTCTTTGTTCTCAAAGAGGTCATGACATCGGGGAGGTGATGCCATGACATACTAGTGAATTAGATTTAAATGAGGGAAGACAGTGCAAAATTACCAGCCTCACTTTCTCCTCTGGAGCCATCTGCGTCCAGTGGCAAGATACATTGATCAGGACCACTGGAGATGGCCCTGGATGCAGTTGGGAGACCTTGGCCTTTTTAAGCTAAGGTCTTTAACAAATCTCAGTTTGACTGAGGCAACACCCATTCAGTGACTAAGACTAGGCAAAAAAGGAGGCAAAGAATGGCCTCTTTTACCTAGGCAAAAAAAAATCCAGTGAAAACACATTCTCACAGAGGACCAATGACATCAGGAGGGTGATGTCTTGACTTGCAAGTGAATTGTACTTAAGTGAGGCAGAGCTATGCAAAGTCATCAGACTTACTCTCTCTTCCAGGATCATATAAGTCCTTTGGCAAGACATAGATCAGAAGGACTGGTGATGGCCTAGTTCTTGCGGGTAATAGGGAACTAATGGAGTTTATTGAATGGGTGGATGTCATGTTCAGATCTGTGCTTAAGGAAGATTCATCTGATGACTGAGTGGAGAATATACTGGATTGGAGAGACTCAAGGCAGGGAGATCAACCAGTAGGCTATTGCAAAATTCCAAGGGTGAGGTAATTAGGGTCTACCTATAATAGGGTAATGCAGGAGCTGGTGGTACTGGAAGAAGGTATATGAATTGAATGACAATGGGGAAAAGGGATGATAGTCCAAGAAAAGGGATGAAAAAGACTGAAGACAGAGGAGGGGAATCAGAAAGACTCATTGACTTGTTGAGGAAGAGGCCAGTCTGATTCTTCTCTAGGCTATACTCCAAACTTTCTCTGCCATCCTGCATCCTCATCAGCTTCAGATCTTCATTCTAAGGTTTCAGGCAGGCTTTGGAATTTACACATTTAAAGAACCTTGCCTTGGGTCTCTTCCTCTGATTGGATTCATAGCCTCTCCCTTAAATTGAATTGATGTCACCAGGATCCCCAGGCCCCAAAGTCTCAATCCATTCCGGGCTTTGCTCTGAATTTCCTGTATGATGCTCCAACTCTTTGTCCTGAAACCTCTGCTCTCCAACTCCCCTTAATGTGTTCTCTTCCCCCATTAGAATGTAGGGACTTTCTACTTATATTTGTATTCCTAGCACTTAAATGCAATGTTTAGTAAGCATAGATAGTAAGCACTTAATGTTAATTGACTGGCAACTTTTAATTTAGTATAATTTTATTGTTTATAATGTATCTTTTTTGGTTTTATTTTATGGGTATGAATATCTTGATTTTTCTCAAGTAAGTTTTATGTTCCATCATGGATATCTTTCAAGTTTCTTGATTTTGCATGTAATATTTTGAGTACTTCTACATCTAAAATGTAACAACAACAACAAATTGTATATGGTTTTAAACATATAGCACAATAGTTACTATTAGTCTTTTTAGATATTTAAATGAAAATATTCTAGGTTGGGATATATTCTGCTCACAGATATGAAAATATCCTTTCCCAATATTCTTTTCAAAGGGCCCTCTTTAGAATACTATTTTGTTTCTCCAGAAAAAGAGGCTGTTCTGAAGTTCCATTTAATATCTATTCTCTCAAATAAAGTCATTGACTAGCCAATATTTTATCTCAGATGTTGACTGTGACTCTAAAATATATAGTATGATAATATAGAGAGCTCAAATAACAAACCACTATCTTCTGACATTTCTGCTTAAGATCTTAGTATCATAGGATTTAGAGTTGGAAAGGACCATCTAGTTCAGACCCCTCATTTTATATTCTTTTTTAATGTTATATCTATTCTGGGTGGTTTTTCTAAAATGTTATTTCCCAATCTCCCAATGCCACTCCAGAAACAAAGAGAAAAAGTTAAGAAAAAGAAAACAAGGCAAAGAATTGGAATCTGAATGGCTGCCCATCAATTAGGAAGTGGCTAAGCAAGTTATGGTATATGAATGTTATGGAATACCGCTGTGCTGTAATAAATGATGAAGTAGATGGTTTGAGAAAAACATAGGAAGACTTGTGTGAACTGATGACAAGCAAAGTGAATAAAAGCAGGAGAAAAATATACAACAAGTGCAACATTGTAAAGATGTTTGTCTTTACTTCAAGAGACTTAGAAACTTTGATTAACATTATGACCAACAACAACCCCAGAGAACTAATGATAAAATAAGCTATCTACTTGCTGAAAGAGCAGTGATAGACTCAGAATACAGATTGAGGCATTTTGGGGGGTGGGGGAGGGAGGGACAGCTGGTATGGGAATTTGCTTTGTCTGACTATGCATATTTGTAACAGGAGTTTGGGTTTTCTTTTGTTTTCTCCAGAGAATGCAAATCTGAAAATAAAATAAAATTTAATTTTTTAAAAAAGAAAGAAACCAACATCTAACCACTTTTCACACCAGTAGTCCACTGCCTCCCTATTAGAAGTAGGGAATATGTGTCATAATCAGTCTATGGAGATGCAATGGCAGCTTTATGGATAGAGTGCTAGTCTCCAGAAATAGGAGTCCTGCCTCTGCTACATGATTGGCTACATAAGACTGGGTAACTCACTTAAATCTCTCAGTGTCCCAAGTGACTTTCTAAAACTAGAATGCAGAAAGGTATCTTTTTTGTCCAGGGCAAGAGCAGGTGTGTGTGTGTGTGTGTGTGTGTGTGTGTGTGTGTGTGTGTGTGTGTGTGTGTGTATTGGGGGCAATTCAGGCTCCTCCAAACACATTTTAGAGAGGCCCAGTCATAAGAACCCCTCAGAGTTGTGTAGGTATGAACTATTGCAATTTTAAGAGACCCTAAAATGCATTTAGTCTACAATGGGGGCAGGGGGAGAGGTGGGTGGCTGAGGAAACAGGAACAAGCTAAGCTCTGGAGCAAGGTCATTGTCTCCCTTCTATCAGACCCTATTCCTGCCTTTATTTCGTGGTCAAAAACTTTCCAGGCTTTGAGCCCATACTGATAAGGAAATGCAGGTTCAAACTAAGGAAGGTGCCTTTGCCCATATTCATAAAGCCAGTATTTGACAAAATCTTAGCCATTTCAAAACCCAAAACACATCATATAAGTAGCATATTCTTATAATTGACATGCTCTTAACTATTGCCCAATTCAAAACATGAAATGTATCACATAATTGGGATGTTCCTTTTTTTCCTCTTTTTAAAACAGATATACAGATTCCTTTAGTGGGGTCCATTTGTCAAATAACTCGGTTACCCAGAAAAAACAGCACTAGTCTTGTTCTGTCATACCTGTACTAAAAAACTTTCAATGACTCTCCATTACCTAAAAGAGTCCATAGCATGACATTCAAGTACCTTCATTGTGAAATCATTGTGGGAATCATGAGACAGCCCAAACCCTGAACTTGTCAAGAGCCTAGGGAATAGTATTCCTACCAATCCAGTGCTCAAAGCCATCATCTTGGAAAGCAACTCCAGTGAAAATGCAGCCTGGCAACTGATCATATAGAGGCTACAGCCATAGCTACCGGGGACCAGAAAAGAAGGTCATTAGTGCTGTCAAATGGTTCAACAACAGAAACAGATATGATTTTATCAGTGTCAATGACTTTAAAGAAGAGGGATTATGATCGATCTGCTTTTGCTTTGCCTCGGTATCCTAAAGACTGTGGAATTTTTCCATTTAATTTGCAGCTAAAACCTTCCATATGATCAGACCTGAGCATTAGGAAGAATATTTTGTAAGCATTCAGAAGAGCATTAGAAAGCTCTTTAGGCTGAGAATTAGGAAGGTTACTATTAGAATGTGAGCTCTTGAAAAGCTCACATTTGTATTCCCAATGTTTACTTTGTACATAGTAAGAGCCTAATAAATGCTTCATTCATTCATTCACAAACCGGCACCTACTTTTCCATCTCTCTCCCTGTTTTTGTCTCTCTAGTGCACTGGCTGTAAAATACGAGGTCAAGAAACAATAGGGCATAGAAGCAGCCATGATAACTTTGGCCACTACTCTCAATTACCGAGATTTCTCTCCATCTAATCCTTGACATTTGAAAGGTGGCTTGTTTATTCTTAAGGTTTTTGGTTGTTTATTTTTTTTTATCGTTAAGTCTATTCTTGGTGGAAGGAGTGCCTTTGATCTCATGTTAGCCCATACATGTGGGCACACACACACACACACACACACACACACACATACACACCCCTTTTACAAAGGGGCTATAGTTATGAAATCTTGTGTATAGATTCCAAACATTGATTGCAAAGTTATGGGAAGGAGACAACCACATTGTTGCCAAACAGTCTGCATCACAATCACATGCCTTCCTTCTCTTGCTTTTCTTGTTCATCCCTTTTCCTACCACACCTACCTCTCAGGGGATTTAAGAAGGATGACTGAAGAACATATTAAAAAAAAAAAAACCACAACATTTTTACTTCCTTAGAAGTGGCACATGGTGCAAATAGTAATAAACAAATGTACTGCTTATCTCCTAAAGAGTATCCCAGATAACAAGTAGGAGGAAAGGGAGGAATTAGTCATAATAGTGCAATATTACACTACTATGGAGATTTTGTAAATGCAAATTATAATGACTGGGTGCTGTATAATCAAAAATGTGCTTAAGAGCCGATAAATCAGAGACCTCCACCCACAGAATTTTCACTCCATATGTGGTGTGCTGATGGATTTTCAGTATCCACTTACATGTATGTTTTGCTAGATTGTGGGCACTCTCAGATTATCCTAAACAGATAAGGATTTGCTCAAGTACTTTATTGAGTAATGTGGTAAATAATGAAGTGCACAGAGTTATTTGGTCATAGGGTAAGCAGCATACTTCATCCTGGGGCTGAATTATTTGCAGATAGGATACTAGTCAGGCAGGGCTTCCAACTGGTTCTATTCAGAGAAACCAGTCAATAGAAATCCTACTTCAGAATCTTAAAAGTAATGAAGCTTTTGTTCAATAAAAATCCCGAGACTTCAGAATTGTGGTAAATAAGAAATAAGTTTAATTTCCACTTTAGGAATTTCAGAAAAGAGATCTTTTAAAGCTATGTGATATGCGAATATTATCTCAGTCAGCAAAACAACCTTCTGGTTGACAGCAGCAGTTAGGTTTCAGAACCACCCATTTCTCCTTGACTCCTTTAACTAGAGACATTTTTTAATCATTGTCTGTGACACATTCAGGGTGAGGATGAGGAGACTAGGAAAACAGACAAGCAGGAACCACCTGGCATGCCTATAAATTCTTGGCAATTACTCATCCTCCAACCTGCTTAGTCAGAATGGAATTAGGTGTCAAGGCTGGCCCAGGGCTTCACTGCCTCCTCCATTACTTATGGGTGTGGTCATTTCTGTTTCCTGCTCTCCTACCAGCACCATTCCCTGAAGAGATTCAGAAGATGGATAGGTTTTCCCTCTGGAAAACCAAGGAGTCCTGATTTCCACTTTCTCTTTCTACCACCTCTTTCTATTCTACAGCACTTCAGTACTTTGCTTGGGGATCATTTTAAAGTAAGATCGTCAACAAAAGGCACAAAAATGTGGAAGAAAATGTGGCACTAAAAAAACCATGAGAAGGATACTTATTTACTGAACGAGAGCTGGACCAAGAAGACAAAGCGTCCCCTACTCAGCTGGGTAGTATACATTGGGTAACTTGAATTTCACATGTCTGTGAATGACCATGAAAGTGCTGCTAGCATTGATTTTGGTATTTTAGTGAATAAGTGAATTTGCAAGTGTGGATTCTGGGAACAAGACACATTTTCTCATCTGAAAAATGAGGGTTTGGGGATGGTAATCTCCTATTCCATTTGACTCTGACAGTCTATAATTTGTGCATGGTGTTAAAATACTTTCTGTTTTGCATACCACTACTCCCAAACACTTGACCTTTAAATCCACAGCCTATACCAGATTCTTGCCCATTTAAGGGTCTTTGGAACTATTCCCAGGAACCACCATGTTAAAATCACTCTGGTCTTAATCTGAGAGCACAGGACCCCCAATTAATTTTAAATTACCCCTGTCAATTTGTGGCATATTAAATGATCTAATCATCATTCAGACATTCACTGGAGCCAACATTAATTATCCATTTTTTTTCTTTACTTCTATGATCCTTTATTTATGAAAACTGCTCACAGAGACGCAAAGCTGGGATGATTCAAGGAAGAGATAAATTTTTAGCCAAGTTTTGAAATAGATACTATGTGTAAAATGGCAGGGTGGAGGAGAAGGAGGCAGCAAGGAATACTATAAGGAACAAGAATCAAATCAGAGGGATCATGGTATAATAGAAATAAATATTGTCTTTGATGCTTATTACCTATGAGACCATGAATGAGTCACTAATCTCTCTTGGCTGAAGTTTCCTGAAAATGAGGGGGTTAGGCTACATGGCCTCTGAGGTCCTTCCAACTTTAGATTAATGACAACATGATACAAATGAACTTGGCAGAAGTTGATGTCTCTAGATTGAGAAGTAATATGAGATGATGACAGAGAAGGAATGAGAGGGTCTAGAATGCCTGACTGAGAAGTTCGATTTTGATGAAATAAGGAGTCTGTAGATTCTGCAGCAGGAAAAGGATGTGGAACATTGGACTAGGGATTTTAAGAATTGATCTATTGTCCTGGCTGTATCAACCATGTGACCTTGGGCAAACAGTATAACCTTCCTTGAGTCTATTTTCTCCACCGCAAAAATAATATTTAGCTTTCTAGATTGAGGGGTTATTATGAGAGACAGCTGAGATGTGTACTAAAGTGTTTTTTTAAAATAGTTAACATAGTACTTTAAGGTTTGCAAAATGCTTTATTATCTCATTTTATCCTTATAACTCTGGGAGGTAGGTGCTACTATTATTCCCCCATTTTTACTGATGAGGAAACTTAGACAGAGGTTGAAGCGATTCATTCAGAGTCACACAACTAAGTATCTGAGGCTGGACTCAAACTCCAGGTCCAACATTCTATTCCTTGTGCAACCTAAGCTATAAAGCATTCTATAAATATAAGGCATAAGAAGAAACTTATCTTGTCAGTAAAGGCAGGGACTATGGACTATGACCCCTATCCTACTAATTAATTTTTTTTGCTTTTTATGGAGGGGGGAAGGCAGGGCAATTGGGGTTAAGTGACTTGCCCAAGGTCACACTGCTAGTAAGTGTTAAGTGTCTGAGGCTAGAAATGAATTCAGGTCCTCCTGACTCCAAGGCCAGTGCTCTATTCACTGCACTACCTAACTGCCCCTCTACTCATTCTTTAAGACCCAGACCTTCCATGATCTTCTCTTTTGAAAATGATCTTTTATTTTTCCTGAAGTGTACTTATCATGTTCCATTTTGTTTTGCTTCTCCACTTGAGTGCTATTTTTTTCCAAATCAGTAAACCTCTTTCACAGCTTCTACTTCTAAAAGAGATTTTCTATCAGAGATTTAATTTTTCAATATTGCTAATTTTATACACAGACACGTGTGTGTGTGTGTATATATACATATATATATGCTAAACATATATATACTAAACACACATGTGTATACACACACACACACACACACACACACTAAAATTATGTGTACATTTATTTATTTATTTCTGCACTGGAAGTTCCAAGTTGCCTGGTGACAGCTCTAATTTGTGATCTAAATTCATTCCTAATTTCTTATTTTATTAATTTTATTTCTCTTTTGAATCATTCTGGAGTTTCTTCTCATTACTGGAGTTAGAGAGTGGGATCCATAAGATTCCGTTTTTCATCAGGAACTATTGGTTCAATTACTTTCATATTATATTTGTTGAGCATATTTTCATTTTGCTTTGTGTGGATTTCTTCCTTCTCTTGTTTTAGTATTCTTTACTAGTTTGTTTGTGGACTAGGCTTTTATTTAAGCTTATTCTCTTGATCCTTAGTGTTTCAATATCTTTTTGGTATTCTTGTATCACTCATTCTCTCGTTACTTTATTGATAAGAAGAAGACCTTCAGGTTTGGGCTACAAGGATATCTAACCTCCTCATGTTGTGGGATATGGAGGGGGTGAGGTGGGGCTGAGAAGGTCATTAACTTGTGTATTTGACCTGAGTAACATCCAGGGTTTTCAAATTCCTTTGTATCGAAAGATCTAGAAAGACTAGAGTTTAAATGAAGAATGAAGCAATACATGCTATCGTTCTTTTTCATGTTTGGTTTTGTTTCTTTTTTCCCAGTGTTCACTCATTGGCTACAACCCTTCTATACAACCAGACTATTGTACAATGTGAAAGTATTTGCAGATCCTATACATGACTGCATGCCACCATGGGGGGGGGGGGCGGGGGGAAGAGAGGGGAGAAAATTTGAAACTTAAGAGATTATGGAACTGAATCTTGTAAACTAAAAGTAAATAAACAAGTCAATGAAAAAAAATTCCTCTCTATCATGATGTTTGGCCAGAGGCACTCCAGCCACAAGGGATCTCAAGACAGGACCCAAGGCATAAACCTGAAAGTTTCCTTGTGTTCATCATCATAAGATCATAGAAACTGATGGGAAAGGGGCAATGAACAAGACCTTTAGAGATTAAATTCCTCCAGTACTAATTCATAACATTTTTATCCTGTTTGAGTGTGCTATCTTCCCTTGTAGATTTAGCTATAATCACATCTGATGCATAATTTCCTTATTTTGAGATTAAGGGGCTAAAGGCACATGCAAAAAGATCCTAATCTACTATCTTGCTAGTTATAAGATTCCAAAATACTCTTAGCTAATCATGTTCCTCCCCTGTTCAAAAACCTTCAGTGGCTCTCTATCACAATATACAATGCAAACTCCTTCCTGGTAGCCTTCAACAATCTGATGCCTTCCCAGTTTTATCTAATGCTATTTCCCTTTTCATTCCAACCAAGTTGGACCACTAATTAGTCCTCAAAGTTGACATTCCATGTATTCATATACAGTTTCCAATGCCCATATCAATAAAACCTCTTAGAATCTTAATCTTCCTCAAATCTTAATTCAGGTATCACCTCCTCAGTGAAGTCTTCCCTGACTCCTTCCCCCACTCAGTTGTTTAATGTTCTCTCCTTCCTCAATTTTCTTTTGAATTATATTTATTTGTGTACTGGTTGAATTTCTCACCTCCCTGGAGAATGTAGGCTCCTGAGGGCAGGAACTACATACAAAAAATGAATTTGCTTTTGAGGGTTTGGATGCAGATATTGAGAAGGAAACTGTTGTTATTAACTAAGATAGTGAGGAGTGGGGATGGAGGCAAATGGAGGGGGTGAAAAGAAGAAAGTATTGAATTATTCATTCAATTATTATATCACCCTAGACCCATTTGTGAATAGGGACAAGGGAGTAAATGATGAATTCAAACATTTATAAAGCATCAGAAAGTATTTTCAGTTTCCTTTACTTTGAAGTAATCACATCAGCCTCATGACATTGGTCATGTTTCCATGATCTGGCCCAGGCTTGTAGCTAGAATGATTCTTTCACAATTCTTGACCCTTCTCCCTCTGGGAGTTACAATTATATTCAAGATAACGTAATCTTTGACTTATTGACCCCAAGGGCATATTAAGATACTCATTTGATCATTCATTCAACGAGCTTTTATTAAGTGTCTACCAGATGCCATGTTAGATGCTTGGAAAATCCCCAAGCCCCTTATTTTATAAATGAGAAACTTAGGCCCAGAGTCAATATGACTTGCTCAATTGAGATCAGGAATGCATTTAAGCCTAGGGTTGTGATCAGAACTAGGATTTTACTCAATCTCAGTTTAGTACTCTTTCAAAACTACCCTAGTTTCTGTTACTCTGTTACACAGTTGTGCTGTTACACAGTTACACAGTTGTTACTGTGTTACATAGTTGCTGTTCTAAGTTGGGCAACTCATCTTGTCCTCTCTCTCTTCCTCTTCTCCAAAGGAAGGTAAATTTTGATGACCAGAAGTTGCCCACTTAACTTGGGGTTGATTGGCTAGATTTCTTCCCCCTTTTCTTCCTTCCTTCCTCCTTCCTTCCTCCTTCCTTCCTTCCTTCCTTCCTGTAACAGTAATTAATTTAGCAGGTACTTGGTCCTTAGTAACTACGGGCTAAATACTTCTATGAAAGAGGCAGAGGGTGTGAACTGTCTCCTGTGTAAAAGAAACACAAGGTGTGAACTCTGTCTCCTTGTTGCTGATGTGGCAGGAGGGGGTTGGCTGAGACAGGAAGCCAATGTGTGTGTGTGTGTGTGTGTGTGTGTGTGTGTGTGTGTGTGTGTGTGTATAAATAAGAAGATTTCCAGGGACAGAAAATCAGAATTAAGAATTTTCCTCCTGGCCACCTCCTGGTGGAGGAAGAATCATGGAGACCAAAGCCAGCAGAGAGAGAGAGAGAGAGAGAGAGAGAGAGAGAGAGAGAGAGAGAGAGAGAGAGAGAGAGTTTCTCTCCCAGCACCTGGAAGCTGACTGAGAACTGAGTTGGAGTTTTCTTGAGACCAGAGTCTGGTGAAGGCTGAAGTTGCTGCCACCTGGAAGGGTGAGGTTTCTTCTGGGTCCTAGGGCCACAGGAACTGCCGGAGAACTGAAGAAGCATGACCGAGATAAGACTTTGTTTATTTGTGGCTTAGTTGATCCTTGAGTTCCCGGCAACAGATGTTGTGAAGATTTGAGATGTGCCGGTGCCTGTGAATTTCAGTGTGTAGCAGAAACTGCCCAGAGGACTGGACAAGGACCAGGGAGCTGTCTGCCTCTGAATCCAGATGACTGTTTGGTGGATTCAGGCAGGAGCTTCGACCATGAAAGAGGATCCAGGGAATCTGAGAGACCAGCCGAGTGAAGATGAAGAAAAGACCTCCCCTTGGATGCATGATGAGACTGAAGTTTACTAGATACCAAGGGGTGGAGGGTTTGTGTAATTTTCTAATGATTGTATTTAGTGACTGATTGCTAGATAAGTCAAAGGTCAAAATCTCTTTATCCAGCCTCCATGTGGCTTGCTCCAAGAAATTCTGTTTCAGTCCTCAATTCTCATTCATCTTCTCAGTTCTTCTCAATTCTCAGTTCAGTCTTCAGTCCAGCAGCAGCTGTCCTACCTCCATGAAGCTTACATCAGGAAATTCTGACTGTCCAGCTTGTGCTCTTCCTTATATATAGCATAGCTCCATCCTGTTCAGCTCCTTCCTGTTAGGTCAGCAACAGGAGTTCATATATCCTGTTTCTTTACAGAGGCTTAATTTGAAACTAGGTGCTAAGTAGCTGTCAGCTTTCCAGTACAAAGGGATCTTCAAGTTTCATTACCATTACACCTTTCTTCCACAAAACCTTAAACCCAGTTCACTCTGAAACTCATAGATTGGACCTCAAGAAGTCCCTGCCCAAGTTCCACTTAACGGCTATATTTTGATGAGTAAGTGAAAAGACCTTAGCCTAAAAGGGCCAGGGTTTCCCATTGCATCCTGGGTCATGTTCAGTCATTCTGATGGATATCTAGTCACTGGATCCAGATGGCTCAGAAGGAGAGAGTGAAACTGGTGACCTTGCACAGCCCTACCTCACTCAAATCAAAGTCAACTGCAAATCATGTCAGCATTTCCCTAATGCCATGGTCCTCTTCAAAAACGATGGACAGGCCAGATTGGCTAAGATGACAAAACAGGAAAATGAAAAATGCTGGAGAGGGTGTGGAAAAATTGGAACACTAATGCATTGTTGGTGGAGCTGTGAACTCATCCAGCCGTTCTGGAGAGCAATCTGAAACTATGCTCAAAGGGCAATAAGTAAGTGCATACCCTTTGACTGAGCAATACTACTTCTAGGGTTATATCCCAAAGAGATCAGAGAAGTGGGAAGAGGACTCATATATACAAAAATATTTATAGTGGCTCTTTTTGTGGTGACAAAGAATTGGAAAACAACGAGATGCCCATCAATTGGAGGATGGCTAAACAAGTAGCAGTATTTGAATGTAATGGAATACTACTGTGGTATAAGAAATGAGGAGCAGATGGACTTCATAATAATCTGGAGAGACTTATATAAACTGATGCTGAGTGAGAAGAGCAGAACCAGGAGAAATTTGTACACAATCACAGATAGACTGTATGTGTGACGACTAACCTCAATAGACTGGGCTCCTCTCAGCAATGTAAGGTTATAAGACAACTCCAAAAGACTCATGATTGAAAGAGATATCCACACCCAGAGAAAGAGATGTGGAATCTGAATGCAGATTGAAACAAACTACTTGCTGTGTTTCTTGTTCTTGTTTTGTTTTGTTTCCTCTTTCCCACTGATCATTCCATTAGTTATAATCCTTCTTTACAGCCTAATGATTAATGTGGGAAAAAAAATACAACGGACAAACACAACAACAAAAACAGTTGTAAGAATGGGATAGAAAGGGCATCTTCAAGAAAGAATCATCAGAACTTGGTAACTGACTGGATAGCAGGGTAGATAATAGCAAGAATTCTGTAATTTTAGAGCCATAAAGGACTTTAAAAACCATCTAGTTCAATTACTTCATTTTACAGGTGACCTAGAGTGCTTAATTCTCTATTAAGTAACTTACCCAAAATCACATAGCAAGTTAGTTGTTGAACTTAGACTTATAGGTCTCTTGATGTCCTAATCCAAGGATTTATCCACATTATCATCTCAGCTACAAAAGTTTTTTTTAATTGATTTATTTACTTTTAGTTTACAAGACTCAGTTCCACAGTCTCTTGACTTTCAAATTTTTTCCCCTCCCTC
>CM053580.1:186676841-186744836 GCA_028627135.1 Pseudochirops cupreus | reverse complement strand
TATCTCCTTCCATCCTGGTACTTGTAGAGTTGTCTTATAACTGTGCATTGCTGAGAAGAGCCCAGTTTATCAGAGTTGGTCGTCACACTACGATGCATCTGTGATTGTGTACGAATTTTTCCTGGTTCTTCAGCTACAAAAGTTATAACAAAATTCACTAGATTACAGACTAGAGAGAGCTTTAGACTAGGGTTCAAAAAATGCCCCACCCAAAGAGGTACTAGAAGAGATGACTTAAGGATTCCTGAAGTGGATGTGTTGACAGTCACCCACTTTTCTTGACTAAAGACCTTCATCAAAAGATGTAAAAATGAGTCAGTCATTAGGAAATGTGATGAGCTTTTAACATACAGCTGTAGAGTTTTTAACCACGCTAGTTTTATATGCTCTACCTTTTTAGCAGTACAGTCATATTTCTAAGCAATAAATGATTATTTTGCTGCCAACAGCCTCGTAATGAATCCAGTCTATGGTAGCTGCATGGGTATTCTTTGATGGTATTTCAGCATTATAGGTTATATATGAAATGAAATGAAATAATTCCAGAGAAAAGACTATGTTGCTAGTATTGGACTTTAAAGAAGCTATAATTCATCCCTCTTATTAAATTGGTTTTAAAATAAAACTGCTTTGTCAGGATATGACATAGATATGTAGCAATAGGTTTTATGAAGAGATATTTTAAGATGTTCAGGATTGTCAAGAAAAGCATCCCCCTATAATAACAAAAGTCATCAGAGCAAAATAAAACAACAAACTTCAAAGGTACTCAGCTCTACATCTGAGAGGGATCTGAAGCACTGGGATAATTTTCTCCTCTGGCCAGTTGTTGTACAAATGCTACTTTCTGCTGTGAGGGAGAAGCTTCCATCTCTATTGCTGAGTGAGTGGCTTCCTTTGAACTGTCACCATCTGTCACTTTTTCATATGAACTTACTTTCAAGGTCATGACATATAAGCACAGCATTTTTTCTTGTTGTTAAAATAATATTTTATTGATATCTTTTGTTTTTACAGGGCCTAAATTTCTGACTGTATTCCATAAAACAAAAAATTTTTAAAAGAAAAATGTGAAAGAAAGAACAGTAAAACTGATCAATACAATGAAAAAAAAATCTGAACATATATTCAATATTCCATACTTGTAAACTCTCTACCTCTCTCAAAGAAGTTGGGGGAGGAAGAAGGATCTGGAAGGTAGGTGTTTTCTTAGACAACATAATTTCTTTTTAAAAAAATATTTATTTATTTATTTTTAGTTTTCAACATTCACTTTCATAAGATTTTGAGTTCTGAATTTTCTCCCCCTTCCACCCCTCCCCCTTCCTGAAGATGTTGTGCAATCTGATATAGACTATAAATATACATTCATATTAAACATATTTTCACATTAGTCATGTTGTAAAGAAGAATTAGAACCAGGGGGAGAAACCACAAGAAAGAAGAAACAAACAAACAAAAAATAAAGCAAATAGTATATTTTGATCTGCATTCAGACTCCATAGTTCTTTTTCTGTATGCGGATAGCATTTTCCATCATTAATTTTTTGTAGTTGGACCCTTGCATTGTGGAGAAGAGTTAAGTCTATCAAAATTAGTCATTGCACAATGTTGCTGTTACTATGTACAATGTTCTCCTGGTTCTGCTTACTTCACTCAGCATCAGTTCATGTAAGTCTTTTCAGATTTTTCTGAAAAAAACTCTTATCATTTCTTATGGAACAACAGTATTCCATTACATTCATATACCACAACTTGTTCAGCCATTCCCCAATTGATATGCATCCCCTCAATTTCTAATTCTTGGCCACCAGAAAAAGAATTCCAATTTTTGTACATGTGGGTCTTTCCCCCATTTTTCTGCTCTCTTTGGGATACTTAGAAGTGGTATTGCTGGGTCAAAGGGTATTTACAGTTCCATAGCCTTTTGGGTACAGTTCCAAATTGCTCTTCAGAATGGTTGGATCAGTTCACGACTCCACCCAACAATGCATTAGTCTTCCAATTTTTCCACATCTTCTTCAATATTTATAATTTTCCTGTTTTGCCATGTTAGCCAATCTATAATTTCTTTTTTAAAAAGGATTTTATTCCCCTTCCCTAATCACATAGAAAAACTAATTTGCAACATTAGTTTTTTTTTTTAATTTTGAGTTCTATACTCTCTTCCTCCTGCCCTCCTCTCTCCCCTCCCTGAGACAGTGAATAATCTGACATAAGTTATACATATGCAATCATGACATCATAATAGTCATTTTATGGAAGAAAACTTGAACCAAAAAAAAATTAAGTAAGAAAGTGAAAAATAATATGCTTTGGTCTGTATTCGTGCTCTATCAGTTCTTTCTTTGAGGGTGGATAGCATTTTTCATCATGAGACCTTTAAGATTGGATAACTTGTTTTCTAGATGGTGCAAGAAAGGACTTGCTAAATTGCAGCAAACATCCCCCATTTTACACAATCACCTTTGGTTTAAGCAATATCACTTCCTTAAAAATTCTGAAGAATAAGCTTGCTTGACACATGTTGTTTCTCTTTATCTGATTTTACATGATTGTATCAATTTTTTAGTGTATGTTCTGATTTGTGATTTGATTTTTATAGGGAGGAAACCTCTTCCACCAAAGCAAATCAAAACTGTTCCAAAATTGATAGTCTTAGATGGAGGTGGAAGAAGTTAACTAACTTGCTTAGGGTCATTAAGAATTCATCAGAAGTGTGACTTCAATCTGTTCCTAACTCAGAGACAAGCCTTTGGATGCTATGTTAATCATGTATGCCAGTTAAAAATCTACCTTCGTTGCATTCTGCTAAGATTACTGCTAAAAGAATAATTTTTTAAATAAAAATTTTGTTGATGCTTTTAGTTTTTAATAGCAAAGTATCTGGCACATAGTAGGAGTTTCAAAATGCCTGCAGATTGAATCTGATACCTCCTTTATTGGAATAAAGAAAAGTTAATTTAAAAAATTGGACACTTAAAAAAAATTATCTACTTTTTGCCTCTGCATAGTTTTACATTGTCACTAATTGGTTATTTATCTGTCCTTTTGGCAAAATGTGATCGTTTATTCAATCAATAAATATTTAATTTAGTACCCAGAGAACTGTATGGGGTGCTAGTAGGGAATCCCAAAATAAATCACACACACACCCCAAAACAACACATCAACAGCTGTCTCACTTCTTTTTCATATGGGTCGAAGTCATAACATACACATACACGTCTCTCTGTCTATCTTATCTGTCCATCCATGTCATATCCCCCTTACTAGACTGGTAAGCTCCATGAGGGCAGGGCTACTGTATTATTTAATATTTCCACCTCACAGATCACATTTCTCTTCACTCAGTAGGTGCTTAAATCACATCTGTGCAACTCAGTTGAATTGAAACATCAAAATTAAAACTTCAAGCAACTTGTCCACTTCTCTCAGTGCCTTCAGTTTTCTTATCTGCAAAGTTCTTCAATCCTAAGGTCCTTTTCATTTCTAAGATTTTATGATGCTAGGATTTAATCTTACAGTCAATTTACCTTTTAAACAGAAGCCTCTTCCTCACCTTTATTTATTTGCTTTTTGGAGGAGGAAAGGTAGGGTAACTGGTGTTGTGACTTGCCCAAGGTCACACAGCTAGTTTTTGTGTTAAGTGTCTGAGGTGGAATTTGAACTCAGGTCCTCCTGACTCGGGGCGCCACCTAGCCGCCCTTCTTCCCCACCTTTAAAGAGGGGTTTAAGTTCTGTCTATGATGCATACATATGTGTAACTATGGGAGAGGTCATTGCCCCCTCTGCTCTGGAACATAATTTTCCAAGACTTTTAAGGTATAGAGGAGTTACAAATCTGCATTCGTAGAGGGGGTTTCTACACTGGGAGTTTCTGAATTTGAGGAAATCATCCCACCCCCGCAAAAAAAAAAAGTTTTTCAGAGATTCTTAACCTGAGGTCTGTGAACTTAAAAATATATATATTTTTTCAACTATTTCAACATAATTGGTTTCCTTTGCAGTCCTAAGTATTTTATTTAATGCATGTATGTATGCATGCCCATGCATGAACACACATTTATTAAGTGCTTACGAAGCGCAAAATAACTATGCTAACCATACTACGGATACAAGTAGAACATTCGTATTGAATACAAACACAAATAGACCTTGCTCTCAAGCAGCTCACAATCTACTGGGAGAGACCGCTCAAGGTTTCAGCTGCAAGTCAGATGGATTTTAAAATAACCTGAGAAATCTATAGGGTTCACCAGACTTCCGAAGGAGTCCACGACACACACAAAGGTTAAAAACGGCGAGAATTAGATTAAAGGTAGGATCCCTTAGTTCAATCCATTTCTCAAAACAAGAGCGAGGTGTGACGAAACTGGAAATGCAGCCCGCAGGCGCACTTCAGCGAACCTTTCAGCCCCTTCCTAGCACCTCCTCCCCGGCTCAGGTCACCAGGCTACCTCACTCCCAACCCGAGTAAGCCCAGTTAGGGCAGAGAGAGCGCGCGCCCAAGCACACCCCCTCAGGCCCCGCCCACCTCCCTGCACGCGAATCCCAGCCGCTCTCGAGCTTGGCTCCACCCCCTGCACCTTCCCCGCCCTCCCCCTCCCCTACCTTTCCCCAACAGCCTCACCACCTAACCTCGCCATTGCGGGGTCTGCGCTGGAGGTTCCCGTTTGCCGACGTCTCGCCGCCCCCTCCTCACTTGCTCCTCTTCCCCGCCCCCTTCCGCCTCCTTCGAGCAAGCGCTCCTCCTCCCGGGTCTCGCGCTCCGGGCTCTTTCGGGGGGGGGGGGCCAAGCCCCCTCCCAGTCGTGCTCGCGGCCCTGCCGCCGCCGCCGCCTCCGCCTCCTCAGCTTCCTCCTCCTCAGTTCGGCGCTGCGCGGCCATGGTGCGGCGGCGGCGGCGGCGACGAAGCGATGGCGGCGGCCTCGGAGGCGCCGTGGTTCTCTTGGCCCTAGCCTTGTGCGAGCTGCCGGGGGCCCGAGGCCGGGCGCTCGAGTGGTACTCGGCCTTGGTGAGCACGGTGTACGTGGACCCGCTGACCAATGTGACGGTGCAAGGCGCCACCGAGAGCGGCCGCTATGGTGACAACTCGCCCAAGGAGAGCCTGCAGGGCCTGGTGGGCATACCCCGCGCCCCAGGCCGCGACCGGAAGGGCTGCGCGCCCGACACCCAGTACTACGTGCCCCAGCTGGGGAGGCCGGCGGCCGGGAGGCGCGAGCCCTGGATCGCTCTGGTGGCCCGCGGGGACTGCACCTTCAAGGACAAGGTGCTCAATGCCGCCCGCAAGAACGCCTCGGCCGTGGTCATCTACAATGAGGAGCACTACGGCAACGGCACCAACTCCATGTCCCACCTGGGTGAGGGGCGCCCTGCCTTGGAGGGGAGGGGAAGTGGCGGGGGGGGGAGGGGAGCGCTCTTTTCTGGGTCCGTGATGCTTCCCGAAACAGGCCTACCCTCGGGGAGGAGGCCCCCTCCTCCCCAAGCCTTGGGTCCCGCTTGCTATCTAGGGACCGTAGGAAAATTGCTTCTGTCAGTCTACAAGCATTTATTAAGCACTTTATGTGTAGGTTGTGGGCATACTTAGAATGACAGTATTCCTATTCGCTAAGAATTTCCCCTCCCCTATTCCCCTCCTTCCCTCCCCTCTGCTCCCTTCTCCCTATCCTCTCCTTCCCCATCTCCGCCCTCCTTCCTTTCCCCTCCCCCCTCCTCTCCTTTCTTTTCCATTCCTTCCCCTCCCCCCTACTTTTCCTCACCCCCTTTCCATCTCTCCTTACTCTCCACTCCTCTTCTCCCTTCTCTTTGTCTCCCCTTCCTCCTGTACTGAGCGTCTTGGGAGCTGGGGACTGACGGTCAGCCTTTTCTCTTTTTTAAAGAAATTCCTGTCTCTGGGGCTTAGCACTTAGTTGGAGCTTAATAAATGCTTCTTGATTTATCTGGGACTTATGGATTAGAGAGCTGGCCTTTGACACAAAACTTTGAATAACCTGGGGCCGACAATTCAAAATCTCTGTATCCTAGGCAACTCTTTAGACTTGAAGCAATTTAAGCCAGCATTGGGGGGTGGGCCAGGTGGTGCAGTGTTGTGAAAGTTCAGAAGACCCAAGTTCAGATTGTTTTCGAACTCTTCCCATGCGGTTCTCCTCATCACTGCTGTGAGGTAGTACTGTTGTTATCATTTTACAGATGAGGAAAATGCCTCTTTTTTGTGTCCCCAGACTGGAGCGTGCCACATAAATACTGACCAGGGAAAGTCCCTATAATCTCAGCCCCAATCATTTGTGTTTGTTTGTTCAGTCGTGGCCGACTCTTTGTAAACTCGTTTGGAGTTTTCTTGGCAAAGATACTGGAGGTTTTTTTTTTTTCCATTTCCTTCTCCAGCTTATTTTACAGATGAGGAAACTGAGGCAAACAGGGTTAAGTGACTTGTCCGGGGTCACACAGCTAATAAGTATCAGAGGCCAGATTTTCGCTCAGGAAGATAAGTCTTCAGGCCCTGCATTCTGACCACTGAACCACCTAGCTGCTCAAATATTTATTAAGTGCCTACTATGTACTAAGTTCTGGGCTAAGCTTTGAGGATACAAAAAAGTGACAGTTTCCTTATCTTTCAAATGGTAATAATTCTGTAAAGTGGCAATAATAATAGTACTTGCCTCATAGTTGTTATGAGGATAATGTGAAATAATGATAGCTACAGTTTATGTAGCAGTTTACAAATCTTTGATTTGATACTCATACCCACCCTGGGAGGTAGGTGCTAGTATTATCTACAGTTAAGTGACTTACCTAGGTCAGGCAGCTAGTAAATATCTGATGTATTTGAATTCTGGTCTTGACTTCAAGTCCAGTACTGTATCCACTGGGCCACCTAACTGCTAAGTTATAAATTACTGATCTGCCTTGGTAAGCTGGTGTCTTCTTACACTGAATCCACCAAGTTACTTAAAAAAATTTTTGGATAACTTTCATTATAATTGGTTTCCTTTGTAAATCATAGTATTTTATTTTGGGCATTTAAAAAAGTTGAGAAAAGGGCTATGCTTTTCATATAGGTTCATAGGACCGCGAAAGCGGTTTGACACATAAAAGGTAAGAGCTGCTGCTTTATGCCACTATTTGTCTTATTAGTAAAGGTTGTTAGGGTCCAAAGGAGATGGTGGAAGGATACAAAGTACCAAACTAAATATAAGCTGCTGTTATTCCTGCTCAGAATGCTGCTGGAAAATTTTTTTGTCACAAGCCTCCTGAAGAGGAGAGAATGGGTTTAGAAAAGGCAGGACAACATTAGACATCAAGACTGCCTCCCTTTAGAAATAAGCATACTTTCATTGCTCTATCATGTTTTCCATTAGTGGTTCTTATATGTTTTCCATTAGTGGTTCTATAAAAGAATTAAGCCTGCCAACTTGAACTTTCAGCTAACTAATTTGGTTGAGAAACTTGAGGAAGATGGAGAAGGGAGAGAAGAAGAACATAGGTAAACAAAGCATTAAAAATTTTTGAGCCAGGATGCTTAGGAAAGGTCAGTTAGTAATAATCATTTTCTAGTCAACTTTTATTAAAGTTAAGAAATAAGAATGTGGAACATCATAGAATATCTACACAGACACAAGCACTTGTCTCCCAGTATTAGACTATTTACTTTAAAAACAATTTATTTGAATTTTGCACATCAATTAAAATGAATACTTTCTTTTTTTTTAAAAATTGTCTTTATTAATTTGTTTACTTTTAGTATACAAGATTCAGTTCCACAATCCCTTGAGTTTCACATTTTCTCCCCTCTCCCCCCAACATTTTCTTATATACACAGTAGAATAGAGAGTAAATTGTACTTGAAATCGCAAATTTCTTTTATGTATAGCTTGCTTTTCGTTTTATATATATATATTTGAATGTTATTTTCAAAGCTGTCATGCTTGTTTGTGATTTCTTCTGGCTTTCTGTACCGTGCATTTCAAAAACGTGTTTTAATTCGTTTTCTTCCTTCCCTCTCTCTTTCTCTCCCTCCCTCTTTTCCTTCCTTCTTCCTTCCTTCCGTCCCTTTCCCCATCTCCTTACTTTTTTTGAGAGAAGACATTTTTTGTACAGTAGCTCTGTCAAAGAATGTATGTCTGCAGCTTGAATCTGTTGCTTCTGTTAGAAGTTGGGTATTGTGCTTCATAGTAGATCTTCTAGAATCTTGGTTTGTCATTAAATTATTCAGAGTTCTTAAGTTTTTCTATCTTGTTTATCTTCAGAGTGTTTCTACTGTGTAAAGTGCCCTGAGTTCTGCATCATTTTATACAAACTAAGACATCCTAGGTGTGTTTCATACCATTTCTTCTGTCATTTCTTGCAGTATACTGATATTTTGTTCCATTCACATAACATAATTTGTTTAGCTATTCTCCAATTGACAAACATTCCCTTTAGGTTTCAGTTCTTTGCCACCTCTAAAAGAACTGTGATATACATACATTTACATATATATATATTTAACAAATGGGTCCTTTTTTTTCTTTCTTTGCTCTTTTTGGGATATGGGACTTAAAGGGGGTCAGAATTCTGGGTCAAAAAGTATTCACAGTTTTGTGATTTTTAGGCATAGTGATCTGACTTGATAAGTATAGGAGGCTAGTACATAAACTATGTAGTTTGGTAACCATTCAGTTCATTGAATAGTCATCAATATATGTTTGGCATAATAGGGGAGGCAGACTATAAAACAACATTTGGCCCTTGTGGTCGGGAGTTTTTACTCTTTAGTAGGAAGAATAAGTCATTCATAAATAAACATATGAGATGTGCCCAGTGAAACTTATTAAGTATAACCAATAGAATTCATAGGAAGGAAAGCCTTTAAAAAAGTGATCTTTTTATTGTAAATTTAAACATGAACATTTCAGTCTATAGGCTATGAAACAGTAGTTATCTCCATGTTTTTTAAAGTGCATAGTAAATTTAACAAAGTAGTAATAAAATTATCCTCCTTGTCTGTGTCCCCTTCTGAATTTTTTGCTCTTGTGTATATATTTTTTAATTCTCTGATTTCATTTATTTATTTGTTTGTTTAGCAAGGCAGTCAGGGATAGGTGACTTGCCCAGGGTCACACAGCTAGGGTCAAGTGTCTGAGGCTGCATTTGAACCTCAGGTCCTCCTGACTGTAGGGCCAGGGTTCTATTCATTGTGCCACCTAGCTGTCCCCTCATACACACACACACACACACACACACACACACACACGCACACACGTATATACCTCATATATGTATGTATGTATGTGTGTGTGTATGTATATATATATATATATATATATATATATATATATATATATGTTTTATTGGCTTTTTTTCCCATCTCTATTATTAATCCCTTAACTTCTCCCAACTATAGAAGCCCTCCCTTATAACCATTACAAGATCCTTTTTCTGATGGGATTGTAATTCTTAGAGGAGATGGTATTTGAACTGGGCCTTGAATGCCAAATTAAGGAGTTTTAAATTCTGTGTGTTCTGGGAAGTGAACTGGAAATTGGACACTTGAAAGTCAGTTGCAGTAGTCTAAACATAAAATAGTAATAGTATCTAAGGTAGTGGAGGTAAGAATTGAATGGGAAGGGGCAAAAAGAATGAATAGGAAGTAGTATTGATTTGAATATAATTTGTCAGGAAGTACTGAACCCACTTTTTGAGTCTGGGTGACTTTGGAAATGAAAAGTGGGAAAATCAGGAGGAAGAAGTTGTTTGGGTAGGGGGATGGAGGAGAGAAGATGACTGTAATTACAAATAAGTTGAGTGAAGCGGTGGCCAGAGGTCAAGGTGGAAATTGCTTGGTTGGTAATAGGGGACTAGAATTTGGGGGGAATCTTGGCTTTCTGTGCTACTGTTTAATTATAATATGGGTGGAGACAGTAGAAAAACATCAGCTGGTTATGGTGGAGATAGGGAAGCAATGTAATGACTGCTGGATGAGAGAGTTAAGCTATCTGTGTTCTAATCCAGACTTTTCTACTAACCAACTAGACTCTGCTTCCTTCAAAGTTCAGTTATAGCACCGCCTCCTAAATGAGACTATTTCTGATTCTCCTAACACTTTGCTAGGGCTCCCCCTGCAAAAAAAAACAAAAACAAATTACATCATGTGGTAGTAGCAATAGCTTAACACCCCTTCTTCCCCTATGCAGGTTTGGCTGGTTTTTCCTTAAAATGTATTGAATCAACATACCTTGAGACTTGCTTTGCTTTGGGGACTAAGAGTTCAGAGAGTTGACTTCACTTCCTCATCACCTGAATACAAAGAAGCATCTAGGAACTGGAGGGGCCTCAGATGCTTGGCTGGTAGATTGAAATGAGACTTGCTTAACTGATTCAATTTAAGAGGTTCTCAGTGCCTATCCTTGTGGAATGTCTTTCACCTGCTCTAGTTTACTAGTGTCTCATTTTGTACCAGTATCAGCCTAAACAATTAAGTCTAGCCTAGGACACTTTGTATTTACAGAAGCATAGAATTAGGTCTGGAAGGAACTTTAGGGGTTATAGTACCCACGCCCTTTTGTTTTACATGTGAGGAAACTGAAGCTGAGACAAGTTAGATGATTTGCCCAAGATCCTAACAGCTAGTTAGTATCTGTAGAAATATTTAAGTCTACTATTCTGATTCCAAGTCTACCATTCTTATCACTAAATCATAGTGCACTGTCTGCACCTTATATTTACTTTGTAAATATTTTGTATTTACTTAACTGTGAACAGTGTAGCCTCCAAGTAGAATTTAAGTTCCTTTAGATAAGGGACTGTTTTTTGCCTGCCAAATATGTAATTGAACTAGTTCGTACCCTTGAGCAAGAAGTTTGCTAACTTCTCAGGGTCCCCTAGTCACTCATCCCCAAACCCATCTCTGTAATTAGGAGGTTGGATTATATGAGTTTTTAGAATCTTTTAGGAGGACATTTTAGGGTTATAGGATTCCATGAATAAAAGGATTGTGGAGTGGACCCACAAGATGATTTCCTGATTTTAGCATAAAGGCTTCATCTCATCTTCCCTTCCTTTCTCTTAGTTTTAATGCTCTATTACAAATAGCTCACTTTTATACATAGCTTTTATACATTATCTCACTTAATTCCTCTTTACAGCAACCCTATTAATCAGATAGTGTTATTTTTAATTAATCTCCATATTACAGGTAAGTTAACTGGCTCAGATGGAAGCATCAGATATCGTTAATACTTTGACCACGAAGTTCAGTATTCTTTCCTCTTCTCTCTATAACATTTGACCACTAAACCCAGTGATCCTACAGCTGCCTACCAAATTCTGTTCAAATCTTGTGGCCGTATAGGAGAATTCAGATTTGTTCTTTTAAGTCGCATTGATCATCTAGCATATACAAGCTATAGCTCTAGCTCTAGCAGGCCCGTCATAGCTGTGTGATCTTGGGCAACTCAGATGACATCTCTGGGCCTTGTTTTCCTCATCTGTAAAACAATAGGGTTGGGATTGGCTGATCTTCTAGGCCCCTTTCAGCTTTTAAATTTAGGTACTGTGGGAACATAAAAATTTCTGAAGCTTGGTACCTGCTTTCAAGAATTAAATTCCAAACCTCCATTTAAGGAGGAGGCTCAGCGTAGATATCTCTTCCTTTCCCACCTGGCTATACTCCTTTGGGACTTCACCACAATGCCCTCCTTTTTGTTCCTCCCCCATTCTTCAGCTTTGTTTTGTGCATTGTCTTATTTATTTAGACTGGGACTGTGTTTCTTTTCTTTCTTTCTTTTTTTTTTTCTGTATTTTTATCCCCAGTGTCAAAGTTTGGTGCTTAATGCTTGTCAATTATTGACTAGTAGAATTTACAGACTGAAAGATCTACATTTTGTTTTGAGTAAAAAATGAAAATATTTTTCTACTGTGTATATAGGAAGTTTTTTTTCCCATCAAGAAGTGTTTATTTTCTCTTCCTCTCTCCTTCCTCCCTCCCCCCAAGGAAAAACAACACCTTTGTAACATACATAAGCAAAACAAGTCCCTATGTTGTTTATATCTAAAAACATACCTCATTCTTCATCGTAAATCCATTACCCTCTTTGTCAGGAAATGGGGACCATATTCTGAGACTTAGTTTTTGTAAAATTAGGAAGTTGGACTACAATAGAAGTTCTTAACTTGGAGTCCATGAATCATATAAAAAATATTTTGATAGGGGCAGGTAGGTGGTGGTGTAGTGGACAGAGCCCTGGCCTTAGGATCAGGAGGACCTGAGTTGAAATGTGGCCTAATTTACTTCACACTTACTAGCTGTGTGACCCTACGCATACTTAACCCTGATTGTCTTGGCACCCTCCCCATTTTTTTTATAATAACTCTTTAGTATGATTGGTTTTCTTTGTAATCCTATGTGTTTTATTATATGCATTTGCAAACATTATTCTAAGAGTTTTACCAGACTACCAAAAAAGGTATATATCACAAAAGAGGTTAATTTTTGCACTAGAACAAAAATGATTTACTATTCAAGGTCCTGCACCTAGCTAGGATGGAGGTAGAATTACAATTTAGTCCCCCAAACTCATAGCACTTTCCTCTAGATTATACTGTCAATAGCACTTTTCAGTATAACATTCCTATCCCTATCAGATATTTATGGTTTTCAGTAGCTCCTGATTGTACTCCAACCAAACTGGACTAATTGCCCCAGCATCCCTTCCTTTCTACCTTAATTCATATTGTTCCCATTTCTTGTATTGTTCTCTCAGTTCCCATGTCCAATTTGACCAATTCATTTTGTACTTGTCAAGGCCTAGCTAAAATGCTAATTTCTCTGATGCTATATATGATTCTCCCTTCCCCACCCCTGCAAATGTGTTAGCATTTGGGCCTTTCCTATGGCCTTTATCATATTCTCCATATTATGTCATATTTCCCAGATTTCATATGCTCATACACTTGATTGTAAGCCCCTAGAGGTCAGGAATTGTCTTATTCATCTTTGTATTTCCCATAATTGGCCAACTCAATGAATGTATTGAATTTTGAGTAATTATAGATAGATAGTCTGGTTTTGGATACCATAATATAGGATAAGCCTATACATGAAAGATCTTATACTTTTATATTTCTATCAAAGCACTTTACACATACATTTTTGTTTACCTTGACAGCACTTTGTCATGTAAGTCATATTATCTGCATCTTCTGTAGGTGGTGAAGTGACTTACCTAATGTCACCTGGGCAGTAAGTGGCAGAGCTACAACTTAACTAATAGGTAGTAAACTCCTTGTGACATGGTTCATAGTCAGTTAAATTCTTGCTGCGTTGAATTTAAGTCTAACCTACACTATGCATATTTAATATTGATCCATGGTTTTTTGTTTTTCTTTTTCCCCAACAGGGACAGGAAATACAGTGGTAATTATGGTTAGCTATCCAAAAGGAATAGAAATTTTGGGGCCAGTGCAAAGGGGAATTCCAGTTAAAATGACCATAGAAGTTGGTACACGTCATGTGCAAGAGTTCATCAGTGGTCAGTCTGTTGTGTTTGTAGCCATTGCTTTCATCACCATGATGATTATATCATTAGCCTGGCTAATATTTTACTACATACAGCGTTTCCTGTATGCTGGTTCACAGTTTGGAAATCAGGTAATTATGGTTAATAACCTTTTTTAAAAAAACTTTTAGTAAGACATTTAGTATTTGGAAGTCATTTGAGAATAAAAATTCACTATAACAATATTTGATCTTTGGGAAAATATTTTTGAGTTATTTGTTAATTTACATGTACTTATGTTCAGTATAGAAAGAAATTTTAGCCTTAATTACTCTAATTACTTGGTGGAAGATGAAGTAATTTTTAGGTGTGGATCATAATTTCATCTGATTTTGGTCATTTGATTTGGTTTGTCCCTTGATGGCATTTAAATTGTCTTTAGTGCAGTCTTTCTGTTCTAGTCATTCTAATGGACAGACAAAAAGACTAAGTGACATTGTAAATTACAGAAAGTCTTCTGATCTGTATTGGTGGAAGAGTTTCCAACATTCATAAAATTCATTACATTTAAATTCTTTAAAACATCTTAAATAATGTTTTCACTAAAGTTAATTTTAAAGTCAAGTAATTACAAATATGTTCTCTTCTGAAGAACCATAGAAAAGAAACAAAGAAAGCTATTGGGCAACTTCAGCTTCATACTGTAAAGCGCGGAGACAAGGTAACGTCTAATGCTTTTGATTTATTTATATTTTTGCGTAAAAAAATACATCTGAGGGTTTTGGCTCATCTTAACATTAATCTTTTAAACAGGAAACGTGTGTAGAAGTTAGGATAGACAGAAATAACAAGTTGCAGAAGAAAATTTAAGTCTGTAAATAAGTTTCTAAATATTCTGGCAGCCTTCGCATATATGTACACACATGCATACCTATGTACATACACATATACATGCATATACACATTTATACATATATATGTTTTCCCCCCTTAACTTTGGGAAAAGAGTATTTGTATTCTTCATGTTGTTTTCATTTTAAAACTTAAAAACAGACATTTTCATAACCAATCTAAGTTCAAAATAATAAGCTTTAAAAATGACTTTGAGAAATGACATTCTGTGAACTCTCATCTCTTCAGATTCAGTACTTCAGATTACTGAGAGAGAATTTCTTTTAAAATGTTAATGGATTCCTGTGCACTTAAACAAACAAACTGTACCACTATGGCAGCTTTTTTTTTTGTTCTTGATAACATTTGTGCTATGTAAAAATACGATTACATTCTACAGATTTATGCAACACTAATTTCATTTGTTCTGATGACTTTCTAGTTCTATTATCTTGCAACAAGTTATTAAATGTTGTTTTCCCTGCATCTCTTCCTCCCTACCCTTATATGAGAACAACTGAACCACAATAAGATTGCCTTAAAAAAGCATGCTCATGGATCCTCTACTGATCTGCTTAAGGGATTAAAGCGTAATAGAGACTCAATAGGTGATGGTTGGGTGATGTCCTGAATTAGATATTGGTAGTTAGTATGAAATATATTTGAGATAAAAATATTTAAAAACAATTTTCAGTGTTACTGCTGTTGGTGATTACCATATAACTTTTTGCAATAAAAACAAATATGTAAATACTAGGTGGGATTTTACTCCATTTATGCTTTTTGTAAGCAGATGTAAAAAAAAAAATTTGATCATTGTTTTTTAGATGGCATGTGGAAAACATTTTCTTGATGTATTTGTTTTTCTAAAAAAAAGTTTTTTAAAAGAATGATTATACACAGTGTTTTTCCTGCCCTTCAGAAGCTGATGGTATTTGTTTCTCGTATTAAGTGGTCAAAGGAAGATAGTTTAAGGAGTTGTGTTTCAGTGTTTTTAAAAGAAATGTTAAATTGATTGGGGTGTGTGGGTGGGAATTGATTAAAATAAAACTATGGAATTTGATAATATTTTTACCTTGTTTGGTTACATTTTTAAAAAGTAGATGTAAAAATATAAGCAAGCTAGACTGTCATTTATGTCCTCTTTAGAACATGAAAATTGATTAGATTATTTATATGTGGACTGATAGGGATTTTTTCTTTTCACCCATATTTATTTACATAACAACTTTGTGATGAAAAAAATTGACAGTCTTTCATCTTCAGTATTTTAGCTCACATGACATTATTGTTTTATTAAGAATATATTTATAAACACTTCTCTTCCTACAGGGAATTGATGTTGATGCTGAAAATTGTGCAGTGTGCATTGAAAATTATAAACCAAAGGATATTGTTAGAATTCTGCCATGCAAGTATGTTTCTTATTTCATTATTAGTTTTCCCTCTTAAGTACTGTTAGTTGACAAGTTTGCTTATTAATAATAATTTTAATAAACTTGATTCCTTTTAATTCCTCTGTCTTTCATATACTATTTTAGCTTATTTTAGTGATATCTTTAACTTGCAATATCACTTTAAAAGTATTTTCCTTAGCATGCAAATTTGAGTATAGTTAAGACTTAAGTTCAGTACGTAGTATAATAGATAGGCGTAGATTGTTTTTGATGGCTAACGGATCATTGTAATGTATTTAGAATTGTGGGTCCTTAAAGCTATTAGTGGATTTTTGTCCATACCCAGGCATACATGTATGCTTCACATTGTGTATTTGAATGGACCTTATTTCCAGTCCTCTATTTTGATTTAAAGAACCAAATGACCTAGAAATATAGAAATAGGAGATTATTGCTGCTGAGGAGCTTGTCCATTGGATCCTAGATCCTGAAGACCATATTGAACCATCTACCTTAATATTACTACTTTAATAGGCAGCTAACACAAGAAGTGTTCTAAAAGAGATACTGCAGCAAGAGTGGAGGTTATTAGAAACACAGAAGGCAAGGATGTAAGGAGAAGACAAGTGGATGTGTAGTGGTAAATGCTAGAACGTTGCAAAAGAGAGAACTAAAGAGGCTAGTGATGAGAAAGTTTTGCAGTATTATACTAGATTCTGTTTAGAGAATGTGTGGAATAAACTATACTGCTTGTGTTGTTTTTTCCCTAACTATAAAATTCCTCTGTCATTACACCTATAACAACTGTCAGTGTTGGAAAATCATGATGATTTTGAAAGAGGAGTTAATTGTGCACTCCTTTAAAAGAACTTTTTGGTCAGCATAAGGTGTTATCTTGAAAAGAAATTATAGCCTGCTAGAAGTCTTTTTCCTGTTTAATTATACTTTCAAGGCATATAGCAGGTTATTATATAATTATATTTTACTTTGCATTCTCAAAGTGCTTCATAGTCATTTATTAAAATAAAAATTAAGCATCTTTGAATTAGATGGGAGCAAGTATTATCATAACCAAACTGATGTGTAGTTATTTGAATACAACTGAGCTTAAATCTATAGTTCTTGATTTGTATTTAGTAGTATTTGAATTAGATGAAGTTTTAGAGAGTAATAATGTGGAGGGCTATATGGGATTTTTTTTTTCCTTGGCAGTGGGAGGAAATTGAGGTGTAGAAGAGGATACTGGGTCTCTAACTTTTATGACCAGCTTGAAAGTACAGTGGTTACTCACAGCCTTCATCCTTGCTAGTAGAAGTTTTCTCCTATTCTGTTTTTCCAGCGTGGGACAGTTTACCACTCCTTAGGCTTATTTGTCACCCTCTCCTCCCAGGGGCTCACTATATGAGTGCTAGACTTAGTGAAGACAGCTTTAGTTCTAGTGCAGCTCAGGATTCTCAAACTCAAATGATCCACCAGCTTCAGCCTCTCTTGCAGAAAATGACTATGAGCATGCAGCACCATGGCCTACTAAGATTTTTCTTTGCGTAGGATGAATTAGAGTGGCCCTTTCAGAAGGCAGTAGGAAAGATCAAAATGTCTTAAAATTCTTTTCAATCTAATTTTCCAACTGGAAAATAGGAAATCAATTAAATACTCAGAATTAAGTAATAAGTTCTTGAGTGGGGATTTGAATTAATTCCTAATTTAGTCCTGCACCTTGTCATCAGTTCATACAATGTTTACAATATACATTCTTATTTATTCCCTATGTCTAGAGGAATATTTAAAATTAGCATGCCCAGTTTACTTTTTTTCCTAAAATAACTTTTCTACCTTATCTCATCTTTCATAAAGTAATGAAACAAATGAGAAAAATAATATTGTTTTCTTCTTGTATGTTAGCAAATAACTTAATAAGGCACTTTAGTCCGTTACATTAAACTCTTTCAGTTGTGCAGCATTACATTTAGTGGAATTCTCCTTTTAATGCTGTGTACTGGAAATGAAGGTAATGTATTTATAGTGGAATTTGTGATTGTTTTTGACGTAATGTATAAATTGAGTAATAAAGTTAAAGTGACCTAAGATGTGTTCTTTTACAGAGTATTTAATCCCATTATTTTTCATTATTAATTAAATAAGTATTCCTTTTAATATGTTTGGGAATGGAAAAGCTTATCAAAAGCCAAATTGTACTATAACATGTTATAATTAAATATACATTGAGTTATTAGATCTTCTGAAATGGCCTTTGAGGATTTTTAAAAAATAAAGATTTTTATCAAATAAGGAAAATATGTCATACAAAGGAAAGAATTCATTTAACAATACAGATAGGGACGTATATATATATTTTTTTGCTTTTAACCCAAGTGGAAGCTTCTCATTGAGTATTTTGAGTAACATTTTCTTGTAGTATGAAGAAATTAATTTTATTTCTCACATAATACTTTCTGACATGTAACCTGGAAGGTTTAGAATGGTTTAATAGGTTGATGATTGAATTTATTTTAACTATAAATAACTTTGGGTCTTCATTCATTTAAAAAGTGTTTTTCTTTTGAAATGTTAACACATACTTGATATTTTTTAGGCATATTTTTCATAGAACATGCATTGACCCCTGGCTTTTGGACCACCGAACTTGTCCAATGTGTAAACTTGATGTCATCAAAGCCCTAGGATACTGGGTTAGTTAAATTTGTATTTAAGTTCAATTTTCCATACAATTATAACCCATTATATTTATTTTAGTCCTGAATGGAGGGAGAAGTATATAAGAGATCCCTTTAAATCACTGTGATTCACAAAAAGGAAGACTACTTACATTCCAAATGTAAACAGATTACTTTGGGCAAGGGTGAGGTTGTAATCCCCAACTAGTATTATTTGTAATCATCAAACAGTTCCTTAGGTATGTTTAACTTATCTGACTTAGGGTGAGTGTTGTTTAATTAAGCAAGCATGCTAAACATCATGTGCAAAATACAATCTAAGGCAATAGGAACTCAATATGAATCACTTGTTTTCAAGAAATTTAAGCAGTTCAGTATAGAAGGGATAAGGCATATACACACATGGGTATGATACAAAATATACAGTAACAGAGGTGATCGATCAGCAAGTATATATTAAAATACCTACCATGTGCCAAGAACTGGCCTACATCATGGGATATAAATAAATTAATGGTATAATTGCTAATCTCAAAGAGCTGTATTTTTAAAAGGAAGACAGTAATGTATAGGTACATAGAGAATAAAAGAGAACAAATACAAAATCCTGCCTTTTCACTATTTGGGGGTAGAACATACAACATATAAGATAATTGGGTAGGGGAGCTATGCAGGTAGCTGGAGGGGTTGGGTAAAGAAAAACTTCATGTAAAACTTGACAGGAGCTGAGCTGAAGGACACCTGGGGTTCTGAGGGTCTGATGTGAGGAGGGAATGAATTCTGGTCACGATCGATGGCCAGTGCAGAGACACAAAGATGGGAGATACTTGGAATGCTCTATATGAGGAATAGGAAGAAAACTAGCTGGATTAGATAGGGAAAGGGAGTCGTTTGTAGGGTGGGTGTTCCAAAGGAATTTTTAAATATAAATCCCTAGGACTAATAGGGAGCTTCTACAGTTTGAGTAGGAGAGTGACACGGTTAGACTTTATCCCTTATAATCTTGTTTATTCCTTATATAATTCCTTATGGACGTTTCTTTTTGGTCTGTAACTAGTGACTGATTCTGCCACTTTGGGGTAGCTTTACTTGAGCGTCCAACTCAAGTGTCACCTTGTCCATGAGACCTTTTCTGGTTTTGCCCCTTTCTTCTCCCTCCCACTCGATGGCCTCTTCTCCCTAAATTATTTCGTTATTTACATATTAATTTTCCACATAATTATTTGCATACATACTGTCTCTCTCCAGGAAAATGTGAGCTCTGTTTTTGAAGACTGTCTTATCTGAATTCCTGAGTTTTGTTATGTTGTATTGTTTTCGTTGTGACCGCAGTTACTTAATGTTTCTGCGATTTGTTCATTGATCTGCTCGTTGGCGACATCGTTACTTATTTTTTTCTCTTGGTTCTTGTATTTACATTTCCTTTTTTAAAAAAATTATTAATGGTTTGTAAAAGTTGCATTTATTATGCCTGCTTTTTATATTTATTATTTTTTATACCCTGGCAATGATAAATTTGTGGAAACTTAAAATGGTATACTGAGAAATATGTATTTTTTAATCTTTACAATTATAAGTTACCATAATAAAAATAAAATTCTGGCAAGCTTGATTCCTTGTATTGGGGGGAAAGTTTTGTTTTATGTGATGACCTAGATAATTCATTTTTTGCCATTTAAGGGAAATCTTGAGGATGTACAGGATATGGCGGCTCCAGAATCCATACCTGGTAGTGTTTCGATTGTGAATTTGAGTGTCACTTTACAAGATGAGGACAGAAATGAAGTAAACAGTTTGCCATCGTCTTCTACAGATGGATCTGGGCTACAGTGTAACAACTTTAAAGATGATACAGGGGAAAATACGGCATTACTAGGTAAATAGTTACTCTTTGTGTAAAATGGTACTATAGTATTGTGGCACCTTGAGAATATTAGAAATCATTTCTTGGGGGGAAAGGGAACATGTTTTTATTGTGAGGGAAAAAAAATACAAAAATATGTGAAGAAAATACAAATAGTAAAATATACATTTCATGAACTGTCTCATATGAAAGTTAAATAGAAACTCACATGAAGAAAATACATGAACATAAGTGTGCTAAATATTCAAGCCATAGTTGTGATAAAGAAAACTAATTACTATCTAATAAACCCCAGAGTAGAGAAAAAGGAAGAAAATTTAAAAGCTCATTTAGTTCAGCCTCTCACCCTGTTGGAGAACTCATTTACCTCTCCAATATCCACTCGAACACATAAGTGAGGGAATCTTGTAAGGTACAGAGATGAAGATTTCGGGAAAGCTTTAATGATTACTTTAAGAGTTTTTCCTTCATATGGAATGATGTGTATGAAATAATGTAAGGTCAGACTACAAGAACCAGAAAAGAGTTCACATTGATTTATATTTAATTTTTTTCTCAATTACCTGCAAACAGAAATTAACATTTTTAAAAAAAATTGTATACAATATAATATTCTCCTCTCCTTCCCATCTCCCCTCCTTGAGAAGGCAAGCAGTTTGATAGAGATTATACATGTGCAGTCACGCAAAACATTTTCCTGTTAGTCGTCATTGATTTATTAAAACCTCACTACTGTGTATGGGTGTGTGTGTGTCTGTCTGTGTAAGAGTACGGAAAACAACTTGAGATATTTGTTGCCTGTTAACTTAGTTCTATTTAAATACTAAGGGTAAGTGTAAGATTTTATAACTATATAAGTATTTGATTATTTGTCTGTAATGGCTATAAGTTTGAGAATATGATATATAGGATATATGCTTTTTTTTTTAGAATCAAAAAAGCCATTTTAAGAACTAGATTTAGATGGTTTGTCAAAGTTGCATTTATTATACCTGCTTTTTATATTTATTATTTTTTTATGCCCCTCGCAATGATAAATTTGTGAAAACTTAAAATGGGATACTGAGAAATGTGTATTTTTTACTCTTCACAATTAGAAGTTACCATAATAAAAATAAAATTCTGGCAAGCTTGATTCCTTGTATTGGGGGGAAAGTTTTGTTTTATGTGACGACCTAGATAATTCATTTTTTGCCATTTAAGGGAAATCTTGAGGATGTACAGGATATTCTTATTTAGTTTGTTTTTCAGAGAAGGAAGTTGAAGCCCAGAGAGGTGAAGTGATTTCACCAGGGTTATATATAGGTAGTAAGTAACAAACTAAGGTTCACGCCCAAGTCCTCTGCTTCCAAATTTAACTGAAATCCGCTTTTTTTGTGCTTCCCCCTGTTGGAATAACCCAGAATAAATCTTTCTTCTTTCAGTTCTTTTGAGTCCTCTTTGTTCTTTACAGTTTAGCTATATTTCCTTGAGTTTTTGGTGTATGGTTGTTTCCATTTCTGTTTTTGTAGTTGTTGTGTCTGTTGTTTTCTTGGCCCTGCTTACTCTGTTCTGTGCATCAGTTCATCCCTATCTTCCCTTGCTTCATGGTATTCATGTGATAGCTTTTAAAGGGTTAGATAATAGTATATGTGAGAATAAGACTGAAATTATTTTTGATGGAGAACATTTCTCTGATCTAATTTTCACAAACTCAAGGGTTGATACAGAAAATCTCTAATTTTTCTCCTGAATAAGTAAACACCAAATGAATAGTGAAATGATTGTGTTCTCAAGATCAGCAAGTGTGCTGGCGCTTATTTTCCAGTAAATATGGACTGATGTGGTATTACTTTTTCTAACTTTGTTTTTAGAGAGAGATGACAGCGATGCTTCGCAGGAAGAGCTTGGCTCCTAATGGACGTTTCCATTCAGTAGCTTCACAGCAGCTTTTTGGACTGCATTAGAGAACATTTTATTTTTTTATCTTATTAGCATACACTTTGTACATTGGAAAAATTATGTATGTTCTTTTATCTTTCAGACTTTTCTAGTTCTTATTGTAAAAAGGCTAAGATATTTTGTTTAAAAAGAATGGTTTTTAATTAGTCTTCATGTTGACCTGCTGAAAATGCATTTTTTTGTTTGGAAGAATTTCGTCATATCAGACTGTTACAGAAACTGTAACTTAAGAAAGAAACTGTAATGTAAATATTGATGTCATCGTTTCTAAAAAATACCACAATAGCTGAAGTATAAGAAATATTATTTTTCTGAAAGTTGATTTAAGAATAAGCACAATTTATTTTGATATATATCTTGATGGTGGCATTGTATAATTAAACGTTTTCCCTGGAGGAAACATTTGAGAGGTTTAGGGAATCTTGTTCAAGATGAGAAGTTCATAACACTATTGTCTGTGTGTGTCTTATATGTAAATAATTCAGAACTTAACTAGAAATAGGTTATTTTCTTTTACTGTTTGAGATTGTAAAAAACACTAACTACAATATATATTTTTCCTGTTCCTTGTGACTTCTTGCAGTGGGAAAAAGAATGTTGTGGACAAAATTTTCTATAAATAAAAATAAACACTTTAGACTCTCTTCTACCTCATTCCTGAGTTTTTCTGTGCTCAGTTAAGGGAAATTAAGCAAAAATATCTGTCATTTTGTTGGTTTTTTAGACAGGATCATTTACAAGGCACAGAAGCTGTAACCTACTCTGTTTTCTGACACAGGCTGGTTCCTCTCCTCCATTGGCATCCTAGTGGTCCTCTAATCATGGGGCCTCCACACATTGATGTCAGACTTGGTCTAATACCTGGTCAGCTTTAGCCATACTGTAGCTCGAAACTCCTGAACTCAAGAGCTCTACCAGTCTTATCCTCCTAGCCACAGGGATTACCAATTCTTGCCACCGTGCCCTGCCCATCTATCTTATTATAATCAAGATCTTCATAATTCTTACACTAGTTTGCCTACATTTAAAATCAGACATGATTATGAGGGCAGTGGGGTAATGAAAATGGGAGGGGGATTGAGGTAAAAAAATGTGTGTGTGTGTGTGTGTGTGTGTGTGTGTAGGGTGAGAGTGAAAATATTAAGCAGTTTTCCTGGTTTTTTTTAGTTATTTAATATTCATCTTAACAAATCTGTTTTTCTCAGTATGAAAGACAATTATAGGTTAGGACCAGGCTTATGAACCTTCAGAGAACTTCTTTTGAATTTACTCAGAAGACAAGAGAATGCAACTATGGTTTTATGTATCTGCTTTGTTCTGCTGCCAGGTAGTTGAATGTTAGGGTGGATGGATGGGTGGAAGGAAAAGCATGCTGCTGGTATTCTTTAGAGAAATAACCCTTCCTAAATTGTTCTATTGTCACCTTGTGTATCTTAAAGTAAATAGCCCAAATCTGTGGAGATTAGCCAAGAGAAGGAATTTTAAAACTAAAAATAAAGCCCTGTTTTCCCCTAACAGTTGAGTTGTGGGGTTAACAACTTACTAATATATCCTTATAGAAATCTTATTGTGTTTAATAGATTTTGCTTCTTAACTGTATATATATATAAAGAAAATATGTGACTCTTAGTAGTCAATAATACCTCACTTCTATTGATACAGCAATTCAGAATGTTGAGAGAATAGGGACATTTATGTATTTTTAAGGTTTGGTTTGCTTTGAGCATCTTTATTTGGATAATTTAGCACTGAAGTAATGACCCTTTTCTAATAAGAAAATGTCCCTGCTTTCTTTTTTTTTTTTTGATCATCAATGAAGAATACCTCATCCCAAAGAAATTTTGTTAGGAAAATCTGTGTAGACACTAATACAGAAGAATAATTTATAATTCCCAGATTTTTAATTTCTAGCAGCAGTTGCCATTTACTTGGCTCAAAAGTTTGAAATTTACAAATAAGGAGGATAGAATGATTGCAGGCCCTTTTCCAGAAACCCAAAGGTCTATGATAGCCATCATATGATATCTAAGTGATGCTTTATAAAGTTGTAAATACTTAGGAGGAAAAAAAAGGTGAATCTTTTTCCTCATTGTACATACTTTCATACAAAAAAGAAAATTGATAATTAAAGATGAAATGCTACCTGAAAATTCTTACCATAACTTAAAATTTAAAAATTGCAAGGACAAGAAAGCAGATAATGAGCATTATATTAAAAATGAAAACAACTAAGAATATTACCTATAGTAGCTCACAATTCTGGGCTTTAGCAGCTATCATGAAAGTCAAGAATAGTATAGAAATTATATATGTAACAGTGTTAATACTTGTGGCTTATCGCCTTATAATTTACCACATGCTTATCATGCTTAATCTGAATTGTTTCCCTTTGTTTCCTTTCTAGAATATCTGGCATTCTTAGATCTGGAAATTCAGAAGAAATAATTGGAGAGACATAAACTGCATCACTTGACAGCAAGGTAACAGCTTTTATCTAAGTCCTACCATTTTGGGGATTGTCATCATTGGAAGAATTTGGCCATTTTTGATGCTAGTAACTTTTTAGTATAAATGTAAAGAAAATATGTAACTTATTCATAGCAATAGTAGCTACACTTGCATTGATATCACACTTCAGAATGGCAGATGAAATTTTAGTAGTTGGTTCACTGAGTGAATTCAACAGTAACAAATATTTTCAGGCTGAGATGTCTTAAAATTTTTTTTATTGGCCTATTGCCTTTTCTGCTAATGTGTAATTGATTTTTTTTAATTTTGAAAAAAGAAGTGAACCTTTTTACCTGAAAGGTAAATTCCTGTAACTGAGGAATGATGACAGTAAAAGGCCGAATTGCAGTGCCGTCCATAAGCAGTTTGCTCTCTGTATGGAACACGATGACAAAGTCTCCAGAAGCGAACTATTAGTCTGACCTCAGTAAACAATTGCAGTGTGTTTATTTGAGTGAATACTTTCCTAAACTACGATATTTACAGACCTACTAGTTTTTAAAGTTTATTGATACTTCTTATTTTTTAACTGAACTGTACAGCCATTTTTGCTCACACTTTATCAAGTCTAGTGTTGATTAGACATGCTTAATTTGTAAATAGTGTAATAGACATAATATCCTAAAATAGTCATGCTGATAATAGGTAGAAATGGATCCCAGATTTAGCATTGGCAGGGACTAAACAATCACTGTCTATTAACTTCTATCTCATTATCTTCTGTCTCTTTCTTTTTCTCTGAGAAACTTTCACCCCAGCCCTGACCTTATTTTATACAGATAATGAATTTGAAGCCCAAGGTCACAATAAATTTGAACCCAGCTCCTTTGACTTTAGGTGTCAAAATTTTCCACTAACTCACCAGTAGTAGAAAAGTAGGCTAATCTAGTGAAATTAGCAGTACCAGGCAACAGTTTACATCATTATTAGAACAATGTAAAGGAAAACAGCTTTGAAAGACTTGTGATAGGGGATGTGTAATTCTGCCTGGGAGAATGAGATAGCTCCTTTTCCAGAGAAGGGGGAGGAGGCAGAGGCGGCAGTGGCCAGGGAGGTTCGCTATTATCAGGGCTCCCAAGAAGTTTACTTTCGGTTTGACATTCCACAGGAAAACTCCTGCTGGGTCTGTCAGGGCCAGAAAAAGCTGCTTTTACCAACCCATACAGCATGAAATCTTTGTTTTCTAAAAAATCCTGGGGTGGTTTGTTCATAACTGGTCATTTGTTCTCCTACCACACCCCATTTTTGGCTATCTATCCCTGTGGAATTAATCCACGGCAAGACCGTTTGTATCTTATGTATAAAAACTCGGAGGTCTCTCAGCGGTAGTGAAACTCCCTGCTTTTTCACTATCTTGTAAAGTTGTCTTATCCAGATCTCTGACTCTTCTGGCTTAATTATGGGTATGTTTCCCATCTTCCCGTCTGGCTTCCCTTACCTACGGGGTACTCTACTAAGTCTTCCCACTTTCACAGGGTCTGACTGCCCTTTCTTTTCAAGTCCCTGTTCAGGTGCCATTATGACCTGGCCTAACGCCAGAGGGCAGCCAGTCTTACCCTTTTCTCCCTGGGTCTTCGGGGCGCACCTCCCGGATACGACCTGCGCATTCCACAAAGTAGAGTCAGGAGCCAGAAGAGTTAGGGATATGCAAACAGCTTTATTGTTCTCTTCATCCATCCATATCTATATCCATCCACATTTTATTCCCGGGGCTTCTCCTCTTTTATCCCCCTACTAAGTCCCTTGGCAAATAGCCCACCTCCCCTCTAATCACCTCTGACGCCACAAGGGTTGGGTAAACACGAAAAGGAAGGATGGAGCTCACGTCCCCAGAACAGAGCATATCAACAGAACATCTGGGTCGCGAAATGCAGAATAAAACAGAACACACTGACTCAGAGATATAACTGTCGTCACGACTTCTGTGTTTTGGTGTTACTGTCCTTCTGCAATCTCAGAATATTCTGGCGCTCATGCTCCCAGGCAGAACTACACATCCCCTATCAGACTTGTCTCAGATTAGTAGTGATTGATCAAGATTTCATCTTTTGTGAAAGGAAAGAGTTGAATTAAATGGTTTTTGATGTGTTTATTCATTTTCCATGACCATACTTTTTCATTACAAGGGCTTGCTTCCGTGTGTCACTTAGTAGGTAATGAGAGGAAAGGGCATTAATAAAAGATTTTTAATACACAGAAAAAAGGTCACAAGAGGTTATTGTTATTATTTTATTAAATTTAAGACAACATTTTTTTAACTTTTTATACTTTTGAGTTCCAAATTCTCCCTCCCTCTCCCTCCCCAACTCACTGAAGAAGTCAAGCAATAACATGGTTATACATGTGAAATCATGTAAAACATTTCCATATTAACCATATTATTAAAAAAGCAAGAAAAATAAAGAAAGTGAGAAAATTATGCTTCAGTTTGCACCCAAGAGTTCATCAGTTTTCTCTCTGGAGGTGGATAGCATTTTTTTCATCATGAGTCCCAGTTCATTAGCAGCACCTGTTTTTTCTCTCCCTCCAGCATTTGTCATTTTTGATAGATGTGAGATAGTACCTAAGAGTTGTTTTAATTTGCAATTCTCTAATCAGTATGTCAATTTAGAGCAGTTTTTCATATGATTATAGACAGAATTGATTCTTTTTCTGAGAACTGCCTGTTCACATCCTTTGACTACTTATCAATTGGGAAATGGCTCTTATTTTTATAAATTTGACTCAGTTCTATACTTAGTATATATTTGGGAAATGAGATCTTTATCTGAGAAACTTTCTGTAAAGAAATTTGATATTACTTCGTTGTCTATGGTACCTTTTAGCAAAATGTGCTTGCCCTGATTATCTTTTAAAATTGGGTCTCTTTTTGCTTTTGCCTTGTTTGAGTTCATGATTTCTACTTTAGTCTTTTTTACTTCGGCTGAAGCTTATTAGATACTGCTCCGTCCTCTTTTTCCACTGTGTATGTCTTTTTTTTCCAAACATGTCTCTTGTAAACAGCATATTGTTAGATTCTAGTTTCTAATTGATTTTCATATCTGCTTGTTTTATGGGTGAGTTCATCCCATTCATATTCAGTTATGATTGCCACCTGTCTTATTTCCTTCTATCTCATTATCTTCTTTTTCTTCCTTTCTCTCTCTTTTTAAGTTGTTCCTTCTCAAAAGTTTTTACTTTTAACCACAGCCTCCCTTTCTCTGCCCTCTCCTGTATCATTCGCCCCCTCCACCTATATCATTCCATCCCTGTTTTTCCCCACCCTTCCCCTGTTTCTGTATTGGACAAGTTATATTCCTGTACACAACTGAATGTGAATATATACATACATATATATGTGTATGTGTGTATTTTTTTAGCGATCATCCCAACATTGACTCATACCTATCCCCTTGACTGTATAAACTCCTTTTAACTTCCTTAATAATGATAAAGTTCTTAGGAGTTAAATCTTTACACTAAGGAATGTAAATAGTTTTTTTATTGAGTCCCTTATGTTATTCTTTCATATTTAACTTTTTATGCTTCTCTACAGTCTTTAGTTTGAATGTCAGGTTTTCTGTTCGGCTCTGGCCTTTTCATCAGGAAGGCTTGAAAGTTCTCTTTTTTGTTGAATATTCATTTTCCTCCTGAAGGATTACACTCATTTTTGCTGAGTAGGTTATTCTTGTTTATAGTCCTGGCTTCTTTGCCTTCTGGGATATCATATTCCACACTCTCTGTTCCTTTAACATGGAAGCTGCTAAATCTTGTGAGATCCTGACTATGGCTCCACAATATTTGAATTGTTTCTTTCTGGTAAAACTTTCACCTAGGTGCTCTGAAGTTTAGCAGTAATATTCCTAGGAGTTTTCATTTTGGGATCTCAGGAGGTGGAGTCTTTCAATTTCTATTTTACCCTCTTGATAGGGCAGTTTTCCTTAATAATTTCTTGAAATATGATGTAATTTAGTCATGGCTTTCAGGTCGTCCAATAATTTAAATCATTTCTCCTTGATCTATTTTTTAGGTCATTTGTATTTCTGATGAGATATTTTCTTCTATTATTTTTTCATTCTTTTGACTTGTTATATTGTGTCTTGATGTTTTATGGAGTCATCTTCTTGCCCAATTTTGATTTTTAAGGAATTATTTTGTTTAGTGAGATTTTGTGCCTCATTTTACATTTGGTCAATTATGTCTTTTAAAAAAAGTTTTTTATTCAGTGAATTTTTGTACTATTTTAACTTATTTTGCTTTTTAAGGAGTTTTTTCAGTAAATTTTTGTGTTTCTTTTACCATTAAGCCAGTTCTGTTTTTGAAAGTGTTATTCTCTTTGTTTAGTTTTGTGCCTCTTAAAATTTTTTTTTTACCAAGCTCTTTTCATAATTTTCTTGCATCACTCAAATTTCTTTCCCCAGTTTTTCCTCTATTACTCTTATCCAACTTTCTTTAACTTTCAGGAATTCTTGTTGGGCTTATGTTCAATTAGCATTTTCTTTTTTGAGGCTTGGGTTGTAGCCCTTTTCACATTGTTGTCTTCTCAGTTTATGTCTTGGTCTTCCCTGCCACCATAGTAGCTTTTTGTGGTCAATTTCTGATTTTGTTGTTGTTTGCTCATTTTTCCAGCCAGTTTCTTGACTTTGAACTTTATGTTAAAGTTGAGCTCTGCTCCTCAGGGTTTGAGGAGGCACTGTTCCAACCTTTAAGCTTTTTGTGTGATGCCATTTTTAGAGCTAGTTCTGGGGGTCTGCAAGTTGGTGCTTCTAAGGCATTATTTTGGGAGAGATATAGTGATTGCTCTCCTGATCTGCATTGTGGTCTTTACCAAGGAAGGGTTTCTGGTCCCCTGCAGCTGCACACGATAGCAATCCTCTTTGCTTTGGTACTGTGACCAGGGTCCCTGCTCCTTTGTGACTAAACCTTCAGCACTCCTTTCTGCTCAGTGCTAGCTGTACCATTGTCAACAGAAGGTCCCCTTGTATTCTCTTTCTGACCAGTTGTCCCACCTCCTTAAGGTCTGTGGGCTGAAAGCTCCCTAAGTTGCTGCTTTGCCACTGTCACATATGTGGACTCCAGGCAGACTTCCACCTTGATTATACAGATTTCTCCTGCCTAACTTCTTAAGTTTTCTTAGGCTGATTTTTCATCGGCTCTGCCATTCCAAAATTTGATTTGAAGCACCATTTTAAAGTTTGGAGGATAGTATTGGGAGAGTTCAGCTAGGTGGCTCCCCCTAATTTGCCAGCTTCAAGTTTAATACTTTAAAAAAAGCTTGCATAGTAAAAGTCCACAGTTTCATGAGTTTTCTTTTTGCTTTTTTGTAGTATATTGAAATGTTTGAGGACTAAATTAATAAGAGAAAAAAGCCTTTAAAAAAACTAAGCTAATCATATTGAGAAAAGGCTTTATATTATCTTGGATTTAATTGGATCTGTGATTTTATTAATATGGGCTCTCCTTCAAAAGTATATTTTGCAATCCATCTGCTTTCTGTTAGGTGTATGTTTCCTCCAGTTAGAAATAAGCTTTAAAAAATGTATAGTGGAATATGAAAATATGGGCAGGTCTTTTTGAAATTATCTATGAGTTTTTCAAGTCTGATCTTCTAAGATCCTGTGTACCTCAAAAAGTCTAATATCGGATGGTGATCTTTATAAGCTTTTAAAATCAAACCTGTCAGCAAAATGTTAAATACTTTAAGATAAATAGTAATAATTTCTACCATGCATTAGTTTACCACATACAAGTTTTTATAAGTTTATGTACATTGTATTCTATAAGACATCACTTAAAGGAGGCATATTTTAGACTCTTAACTCATTTCTTTTTGGAATGTGAATATTCATTCTTTAGACTGTAATGTTTATTATGTCTTTCACAGGTACTTTGAAGATGGTAAAGCTGCATTGGTGACTTCAAAAGATGTTAAAGCATAACTGTACAGCTCTTGGCAAAGGTGATGAGCTAGAGATGCAGAGTGAGATGTGCATTCTCAAACATAGCCAGTGTACGGAGTTATGGTAGATTCTGTGTGTGATAAGGGAGAGTTTCTGGGTAGGTGGCTGGTTAATGTACAAAGAAAACAAGTGCGGAAGGATTATATGTATACATATCCACTGTTCAAAGAGAAATGTATATGAAACAACATGTTATGTTACATGGTGTGGGGTATATATATGTGTGTGTATATATATATATATATGTATATATATACATATATATACACATATATATATATACACATATACACACATACACACAGTATATACATAGTGCTTGTGTTGGTAATTTCACAATAAAAAATTTAAAGACAAAATCACAAATATAAAGAATTTGAGATCCTTTTTTGGTTGTTAATTATGTGAAAACTAAAAACTGCCTACAGTAAATTTCTTTTGAAAGTTTACTGCATTCATATTTTGGATGGGGATTAAACAAAGAATTAAAGATAAAATTTTTGGCTCATCCCATTTTAACCATGAGAAATCAAGAATCTGAAGGTACAGTTTAAATGAATTGATAAAGGGATGGGGAAACTATTCTTCAAGTTTCTTGTATTAGATTTTTTGTCCTATTCATGAATTTTAGAATTCATCTCAATTATACATATTTGTGTGTGATAAATAAAAATACCACATAATAAGTTGTTTCATATACATTTCTCATTGAATAGTCAATATGTATACACATAATTTAAAACCTCAATGCCATTATTTTAAAAATGCCTTAGAAATATTTTGTTTATAAAGTAGAATTCATGAGGTAACCTTTAACAACAGCTCAGTGGTAGGCAAATTTGGAGTGTTTGTAGCCCAGTGGAAGTATATTTTATAAAAGCAACTTGCTGGCTATTCAGTAAACACTCGATAAATGTCTCCAAGAAAGAGAAAATTAAGTGAAGTTGAATACAGTATTATATAATGAGTTATTGAAGAATTAGATATTGTATTGACATACAGAATGGATCCCTAGACATCTAGGATATATTCTTTTGACTGACACTGGTAATATTTCCTAGTTTATGGTAAGAAATTAAGCTCCCCTTTATTTTGTTTATATGTTTAAATATATGTTTAACTATTTAAGAAGTTCAATTAAACTGGTGAAATTCACCAAGTAATTGTTATTTTGTATGCTCCCAGCAGGAAATATCTTGACCTTTACATTTAGTTGGGGAGGGAATTATTCAGTCTAGCATGTTCTTTGGACTTTATCTTAAGTTATTCCAACATAAGGTATCTGCAAGTTTTATTAGTTTAGCCTTTTTATTGGCTCTTAATGTACTTTATTTAGGGTGTGAAAGAATTAAGATCTTAAGAAATATGCATAATCCTTGGTACTAGAGCCTACTGAAATGCCCTTCTTGAGGTTTCAATGAAAAGTGCTGCCAAGGGAATAGAATTTTTTTCAGTCATCTGGTAGAACAGAAAATAGAAAACTCAGCCCATAAATAAAAATAATTTTTCTCCGTACTCTTGGACTTCTCTCAAAAAGAAAACAAACAGGGTTGCTCTCTAGCAACCTAACTAGCAAACGAACACCCCAACATTTTGGTGTCATTTTCACCTCTAGGCCTACTCAGAAGCCCTGCTCAAGAAAGACTTGGGAATTCTTAGTGTTAAACCCTGTTCCTTTACCCAAACAAAGCTACATTATATGAATAACATTAACAATAGGTGAACAACAGGTCTCCTTTCCCCTGTTTATTTATCTTTCCTATTTTCCTAGCTCCTGAGGTCATGAGATTCTCTAAGAGGCAGAGCTCATACTGGTTCTGTACAGATTGGATTAGATAGCCTCTGAGGGTCCTCTCAGTTTTGCAGTTTCCTACTGGTCTGATTGTTGATTTTGTACTGGTCTGGTCTAGGATTGTTTCCTCATTTCAAAATAATGGGAGTTGGACTAGGTTATAACCCTTCTGGGTCTTAATTTAAGGTTGTTTTACTCTTCTTCATTCACATTTTTAGTAGATTGAGCCTCTTTTCACTACCACTGCTAGCATTATCTCTTCTTTCGGCCTCTATTATCTCTCACCCAGCTGCCAAAACTGATTTTTCTAAGGCACATGTCCCAGCCAAGGCACTGCCCAGTCAGAAATTAACAATGCCCTCCAGTTCATAGGCAATTAAACCCCTCTTCATGCAGATACACTTCATGCATTTAAATGCATGTTCTCTTCTTGTTCTATCCCCTTATTTCTGCATTTAAATAAGCCGTCTTCTGACTTCCTCATCTGCCTATTGCTTACTACTTTAGTTGTAGTAACAATTGTCACAGCAATCTACCTCAATGAATCCTTCCTTGTTCCCTCCCAGCTAAAAGTGATCACTCCTTAAATCACTCCTAGATCTTGTTATCTCATCTCTCCCTTGCCACAGGGAACACTGAATTCAGTCAGAAAGATCTGAGTTCAAGGTCTGCCTTGTGTACTGTGTGACCTGAAGATCCAATTTCTCAACTTCCTCATGTATTAAATGAGAATAGTTCATAATTCCGTGTTGTGAGGATTAAATGAAATAATGTAAATTATAGTATTCCATATCTCCTTTCTTCTCCCTTGCCCACATTAGATTTAATATTCCTTAAGAGCAGGGACTGTTTATTCTTGTTTCTTCATTACCTGGCCCAATATTTTGCATATATTGTGCCTTACTGCTGAATACAGAATTGCCAAAATCACAGATTAAGGCAAGAATTTGGTTTATCAAAAAATGAGTTTGGGGGTGGGTAGGTGGTGCAGTGCTTAGAGTGCTGGCCCTGGAGTCAGGAAGACCTGAGTTCAAATCCAGCTTCAGACACTTAACACCAACCCTGTGACCGTGGGCACAGCCATAGTAGTTGGGTACTTAACCCCAATTGCCCTGCCTTTCCCCCTCCGAAAAGCAAAAAAAACCTTTCATCTTTTTTTAAAAAAGGGTTCTTTCCAGACATAAGCAATGTTCTTTCTGAAAAAACTTTAAAAGATACTTAGCTATATTCATATAACTTTTAGACTTAAAAAACTTATCAGCATGACAGAACATAAGAGCTGGAATGGGTCTTAGAGATCAGAGGTGTGAGTGACCAGGTCACACTCCTACTAATTGGCAAATCCCAGATGCATATCCAGGTTCTGACTCTCATCTCAGCACTTAGCATCTCAAGAGTTCAACACATCATATAGCAAATGAGAATCATACACATAACCTTAGAAAATTCTGGTGAAAGAACGACTTCACAGTCAGTACTATTCTGACATTTTGTACAAAAGCTTTGTGCTATGCTGTATTAAAGACGTTAATAACATAATTAAAACTAAGACCTAATAAGGAATTTTAAAAATTCATATCCATCCTATAGTGGAAAGAACACTGAACTTGAGACTTTAAAAAAAAACTGGGTTTGAGTTCTAGTTTGCCACTTTTAAGTTACTGCCATAAGTAAATCACTGATTCAGAGCCAGATATGAAAAATTGCTCCATATTACTAAAGGAGAACTAGAAATCTAATCAATTTGAGGTTTCACCTAGCACCCAAATTGTCAAAGATGACAAAAGACAGAAATAATATTTAAAGTGCTGCAGGTAAACAGGTACAGATGTATACGCTTTAGTTAAAGCTACAAATTGGTCCAACCTTTGTAGAAAGCAATTTGGAAATATGCTTTAAAAGTTACTAAAATGTCCATCCATTTTGATTCAGCAGTCCCATTGTTATGCATATCAGAGACATAAAGTAACTGCCCATCAATTGTGGAATGGCTAAACAAATTGTATGTGTATAGATAAAATGCTACAGCTGTGTCATAAGAAAGGGTACAAAGAATAAGACCAATAAACTGATGAGTCAGTTAAACCAAATTAAACCATGTAAATAGAACAAAAAACAATACTGTCTAATTACCAAAGGTGGACCTGAAGAGTTGAGAAAGTTTACAAGTTGGTAGAGGTGGGGTGAGAAACTGTGTATGTAGAATATGCATGTGCTCATCAGTATATCTGAAATTGCTGAGGAAAGAAGGAAGGATATGGTTAAAAGGCACAGTGAAATCAAATTTTTAAAAAAATGTTTGGTCCTGAGAGATCAAATCTCAACAAAAATGAGTTTCTATATTACATCAGCTGGGGCAGGGGCAGAAGGTTGTCTATAGCAACTAGCACTTTAATAAGATCAATCAAGGAAAATTATCATCATCTACTGTAAAGAGTGGACCTGCCTTCTCAAACTAGGTTGGTTCCAGGGATGGAACTCTCATCCATAGATGAAGTTCCCAGTATATTTCAGATTCTTCTTTAGATACTTCTTTTTAGGACAGTCTAGTAATCCAGCATTGAACTTTAAATTTTGAATTAAAAAAATTAATTTAAAAAATGTTAAATTTTTGAATTTTTTTGAATTTTAAATTTTAAAAATCAAATTTTAACTTTATTTTCATTTAAGCAATACAGTGCATCCCTATCTCAGTATGAATTGCTATTCTGTGGATATTTTTCAATAGCAACAATATGCAATTATAAGCTTATTATGAACACTTAAAATTGTCTTGGAAATGCTGAATAAATGGTCACACAAGTCTCTTCTCTTAGTGATAATTTTATTAATAAAATTTGAGTTCTCTCTCCAGGAGAGAAGAGGAGCTAGAAATGGCTATTGGGTTTCTGAGTTAAAAGGATAGGAATTCTATTTGAAAATATTAAGGAAATCTAGTAACTTTTCTTCCACACCAAATTTTAATTTTTTTAATTTCTTAAAATGTTCTCAAAAAGAAAAAGCAAACTAAAATAACAGAAAGGTATGGAAGTAATTATCAGCCACAAAGCCATTGTACCACAAGTCTATATTCTTAGAAGTTGTTAGTCTTCAGGTTAAACCACTTTAAAAAAAAGGTATTTAAAACCTTTTAGTTCTTCCTCCAAGCAAAAATACTGTTAGGAACTCGTAAGTCGTCCACCTCATAAGAATAGGCTGTTTATTCAACAAATCCATATAGAATATAACATCCTTCCCAATTAAATTCTAGGGATGGAACAATAGAGCTGCCTTAGGTTTGCTTTGATTTCCTTCTGATAAAGGAAAGGCAGGCAAGGTAGATTTCCTAATAAAAGCACTATATACTTTGCTGAAAAGGGATATACAAATCAAATTATATGTGTAAAAATGATTTTTTTGAGGTAAGGCACTGTTGCCCAAAAGGTAAGACAGATTAGGGCTTAAATACCAGCTTGAAGTTAGTAGTATTCTTCCATTCTTTTCAAAGAGGATGTAACTTGCTTTTCTCCTTGCTTTTTTATTAGTAAAAAGATGACACAAGCTCTTACAACCCTGGTAGGATGATACCAACCACACTTAGGAACTCTACTTTTCCTTAGATGAAACATCCTTTTGATCCTTTCAAACCTAGTAATAGAAGTAGCCTTTTAGAGATAAAAAGTGAACAAAAAAAAATAGAACCAGATAAAATAGTCTAGAAAATAGGAACATTTTTTATGAGAGTACCTATGTTGGAAAGTCAGAATGGATAGTCACAAGAGCAGGTTAAAAGTCCTAGCAGCTTAAAGGGTAAATGATGAAAGTTTTTCTTTAGCAAGTTCATAGTGTGCTTAATGAAAACTTTTCAGGAAAATTATAATTTTCCTTCAATTTGTTATTCTGAGAATGATTAAATCACAAATTAAAGCTTGTAGGATGTATGATCTAAAGCAAGATATCTATTCAGTTCATAAATTCTATAGTCTTTTCCTTATTTCCATTTAAATAATTCCTTAAAAGTTTGCCTGAGTTTTGGAAAGCTTAAGTCATGATTTATTCACAAGGAGTTAGCTGTTCTTATAAACCAAAACAGGAAGCTTGCTTGCTAGTGCCTACTTGTGTTTGTACGTAGTTCAGGATAGTAGTTCTTTCCATGGATCACTGTCCACCAAGGCAGCCAAAGACAAAACCTTCTGTTTCATCCAGAAGATTCATTTAAAGGAAAATCAGTAGCAAAAAAAGCAAAAGCAAAGTTTTGCTTCAAATGGGCAAAATGTATTAGTCCAAGCGATCCATCCATTGAGAATTCTAACAGTTTTAAAAATTAAAACATAGTACAAGTGATAGGCAGAACTAGTAAGGCCTTATTTTGATGTCTTAGTCTCAGAAGGATTTTCCCCTGTATCCAGTGTTTTCAATAATCGGAAAAGGCCTGCTGCTTCTCGTATCCGACTGAATTCAATACAGAATGCTTGCACTTCTATGAATAAATCCTGTACATTAATTATTTTGTTGCGGATCAAAGACTGGAGAAAGACACATACAAGCCGCACCAAACGATTCTGAAACAGAAACAGAAAGCTTAGTTTTTTTTAAAGCACACCATATTTGCCAGGAGCAAGTTTTTGTAAATTTTTATTATTCACCTGCATATATTTATCCTTAATCTGCTCACAGGTAGAGATACAATTTGAAATATAAAGGTGAATAAATTCAGGAGGTAGATCAACAGCTGTTGTAAGTCTGTTGGAAAACAAAAATGTATATAAAAAGCAAGTTCAAAGATCACAAATTAAAATTTTTTCTCTTTGGGTCATTCTATGAAAAGAATTTCCAGCTCATTTGTTTAATTATATTGGTGGAAATTTTCCTAAGAGATGACATTAAGCCCATTTAATATCATTTTAATGCGTTTTGCTATCTTAACAAATATTAACCATGTGCCTTATACAAGGCTATAAAGGCTGTCACTGTCCTCAGAAAGCACATTAGGTAAAAGGTTTTGTAAGGGTTACAAAGGAAACATTTTGAGTGGGGAGGGAATGAAGATGGAAATCGGAAAGCAGCATGGAAAAAATTGTTTGAATTGGGTTATGAAGATTTTAAAGTGGTGGGTGAGAAGGGCAAACTCCAGGATGACCAATGGCAAAAGACAAAGTGTCATATGTGGAATTGTAAATGTAGTTACTGGCATTATGACTCATCAATCTGCAACCAAGAATCCCTTTCTTGGCTACTCCTTATTCCAACAACCCTTTTCTATCATTCGACAAATATTATGTTATGTTAATTATGTTATGATGTTAAGCACTTAACAGATACAGAGTTAGAGACCCTGCTTCTAGAACTCTGATAGAAGAGTTCTTAGCACTCCATCTCCTGTCTGTTCCTTTGCACATTCAAGATGCATCTTCTACTGTGAAGACTTTTCTGATCAGTTGCTTAATACTTTCTCCTAGAAATGCCTTCTGGCATTTTGCTTGCTCTCCATCATCATTTCAGATTCTCCTGCTAACACTAAAATAAAGAGGAGGGGTGAGAGGGAGAGTACATAGTTGTTTTCATTTTGTCTTCCCTCATTAGAACTCCTTAAAAAGCAGGGATTATCTTCGTTCAGCATTTTGCAGTCCCTAGAATACAGTAAATGATAAATGCTTGTTGATGATTAAGACTTTATTTATTCTGTTTATACTTATGTACATGTTGCCCCTGATAGAATGTAAGCTGCATAAAAGTACAGATTGTTTTGTTTCTTTTTTTTCTTTGCAACCTGTTTGCACAGAGCCTGACAAATAGTTGATGCTTAAAATAACTGTCTGTTGATTTATTGAGGGAATTCAGTAATTAAATTGTAGGTGGAGGCACACAGACATACACACATAAACATTATACAAGCAAAAGGAGAAATCCAAGGAGAATATGATGAATCTTAAATGGGCATCAGCATGTCCAAAGGAAGAGGGAACAGAACAGTTCATCAGTAAGGAAATAGTCATGACTTAAAGATGACAAGGCATCCTGGAAGAATGGTGATATCAGCCAAGATAGAAGATGAGGAGAAGAGCAGATTTCTGGGGAAAGATAATTTTTTTCTAGTTACGGGTGCAGTATGAAGAGCAAACAAAGGAAATGAAAGTGGTTGTAAAGCCACCATAACAGTAGAGTGTCACATAAGATGAGACAAGTCTTCAGTTTTGTTCAGCTTCAGTTTGTCTGTCTCTATTGGTTTCATCCAGCTACTGTCCTACTCCTTCCCCTTTTCTGCCAAATCTTCTTTTAAAATAATATCTATACCTAATGCCTCAAAGTTTCTCAAAATCAATCCTGAAAACCAGGCTTCTGCATCCACTTTTCATTGAATTGCCTTTTCAAGGTCTCTTAAATAAGGCTTTTTTTTTTTAGTTCCCATCTTCTTCAATCCTCTTGGTAAACACATATGACCATCCCCTCACTCTTAAATACTTTTTCCTCTGGTTTTTGGTATACTAAGCTTGGCTAGCTCTCTTCAGCGTGGTACAAAGTGCTGGATAGACCTTGGTTCAAAACCTGGTTTGGTCACTTATTTGCTGTGTTCCTGTGGGCCAGGAGTGGGGAACCTGTGGCCTAGATCCTTGGGCTTTCGCCTGAGTCCAAGTTTTACAGAAATAATCTTTTTAATAAGGGGTTATGTCCTGTGAAGTTTGTATTCTGTCAGAGGGCCATACTTGAGGACCCAGAGGGTAACATGTGGCCTTGAGGCTACAGGTTCTTCACCCCTGCTGTGGGCAAATTGTTTAACTTCTCTTAGCCCAAATTTCCTTGCTTTTATAGCACCTACACTTTATAGGATTGTTTCAAATATCAAATAAGAATTTAATCTTTAATCTCTGCAACTTTCCAGTGCTATAAATAAGCTATTTTAATCTCTCAGGTAAGTTTCCCTGGTCTGTCTTTGACTCCATTCTAACTTTTAACACTTTTACTTTGGCACCTCATGGCCTCAGCCTCTGCAGTGACTAGTTTCAAATATCTCTTTAGCCCTAACTTCTCAGAACTCACCAGACCTACATGAGCAACTTCATTTGTATGTCTCCTCAAGTTTTCCAACTCAACATACCTTTTATCTAAAACCGTTCTTCTTTTTGACTTAACTATGTCATTGGCATTACTCCATGGCCAAAATCTTAAAGTCTTTACTACTTTCAAACATCATGCATCTGTCCTATTCCTTTATATGTACTTCCTGCCACCATCTTTTTCTTGGAAAACAGTCACCTAAAAAATCCTGTTTTCATTTCTCTTCCTCCTCCAATCTACCCTCCCTATCAATGTCAGTTCAGTCTTCCCCATGAGGAGATCTCTACTACAAAGATTTCATTGATTTCCTCTTGCCTACTAGGTGAAGTTTAAACTTCTTAGCCTGGCAATAAAGGAAATCCTAATCTGGTAACTATCACACTTTTCTAATTTCCTTCGTCATACTCTATGCTCCAGCAACTAAGACTTGTTTCTGTCAAGTAAACATACCTTGTGTTTTCTTGCCTCTGTGCTCACTCTTTTCCATGCCAGGTATGTTCCCCATCCTTTTCTTTGCCCACTGAACCACTAAAATGGTTGGGCTTTAAAAAGCTCAACTCAAATGTCACCTCTTTCATAAGGCATTGTATGATTCAGTTGGTCATGACTTTTCCACCTAGTATATATATCTTTGTATCTTAGCTTCTGTCTCATGGGTAGGTACTTAACATTCTGTCATGGTATTTTACACCTAGTAAGTGCTTATTGTTATTGAATACATTTATCTGTTCTCTATAGAGAATTCTAGATGCCTTTGAATTAAATAATTTATACTTATATAATAGTTTAAATGTACTCTGATTTTACTATTAAAACAAGGTTGTTCAAGTATCCTACCTTTTTATAAATGAGAAAACTGGGTTCAGCGTTTTAAATAACTCGCCCAAGATTATAACTATCAAGTCCATGATATAGTGCTAGATATAGGCTATTCTTTACCTCACTCCAGTACATAAATTTACTAAAGGCTGGGGAGTGGGGGAGGGGGTTCTTGGACTTGTTTTTTAAAAATATTTTGATAAATGTATTTTAATATAATTGCTTTCCTTTACAGTCCTTTGACTTTTATTTTATGTACTTAAAAACTTTCAGAAAATGGGTCTATAGGCTTCAGACTTCCAAAGGAGTCCACAACAAAAAAAGGTCAAGAATCCCTGGGTTATACACTAGACACAGTAGTCAATGACTATAGTAATCTATTGTTTGATAATCACAAAGACTCCAGCTTCTGGGATAAGAACTGAATATTTAACAAAAACTGTTGGGAAAACTGGAAAACAGTATGGCAGAAACTAGGCATAGACCCAACATCCTACATGCCATACCAAGATAAAGTCAAAATGGGTACACAATTTAGATATAAAGGCTGATATAAGCAAACCAAGAGAGTAAGGAATAGTTTACCTGTCAGATTGACGGAGAATGGAAGAATTTATGACCAAATGAGATGGAGAACATTATGAAATGCAAAATGGCTAATTTTCACATTAAATTGAAACGCTTTTGCACAAAGTCAGTGCAGCCAAGATTAGAAGGGAAGCAGAAAGCTGGGGAAACAATTTTTATGAGTATCTCTGATAAAGGTCTCATTTCACAAATATATAGAGAACTGATTCAAATTTATAAGAATACCAGTCATTCCCCAACTGATAAATGTTCAAAGGATATGAATAGTCTTCAGATGAAGAAATTAAAGCCATCTACAGTCACGTGAAAAAATACTCTAAATCACTATTAATTAGAGAAATGCAAATTGAGACAGCTCTAACTTACAGTAATGGTAATTTGACGATCTTCCCTGCCCCTTAATAGGCACACATAATCACATGGAGTCTCTGGTGGGAGGAGTGTGCTAAACAGGTAAAGTAGGAAGGGTAGAGCAGAACTGAGAGGAAGCTGGGAGTCAGAGCAGTTAGTAAGGAGAGAGACAGGTTGCAGGCAAGGAGACAGGATTTGTGAGTGTTTGTGGGAAGGCCTGAGCAGGGGCAAGGCTTTGGGATGGTGTTGCTTCCTGCAGTGATAAGGTATATTAACTTCTTTGTTGCTACAATGGATTTGATTTTCTGGTGTCTCAATAAATGTTTTGCTTCTGTCTTGTACATGGAATCTGTTACATTTTGTGATTCAGAATTACGCTGGCACAATCATAGTTACTTTTGGTGCTGTGAATATCCTGTTGCCACTATAGGTACCACATCGCACCTATCAGATTGGCTAACATGACAAAACAGGAAAATGATAAATGTTGGAGAAGATTCGGAAAAACTGGAACACTGGTGCATTGTTGGTGGAGTTGTGAACTGATCTAACCATTCTGAACAACAATTTGGAACTATGCCTAAACAGCTATAAAACTGTGCATACCCTGTGACCCAGCAATACTATTTCTAGGTCTGTATCCCAAAGAGATCATAAAAATGAGAAAAGGACCCACATGTACAAAAATATTTATAGCAGCTCTTTTTGTGGTGGCCAAGAATTGGAAATTGAGGGGACGTCCATTACTTGAGGAATGGCTGAACGAGTTGTGGTATATGAATATAATGGAATACTATTGTTCCATAAGAAATGATGAGTAGACTTCAGAAAAACCTGGAAAGACTTCCAAGAACTGATGCTGAGTGAATAGAACCAGAACACTATACACTAACTGATAGACTTAGACCCTTGTTAAGACAACTCCAAAAGACTCATGATGGAAAAGGCTATCCACCTCCAGAAAAAGAATTATGGAATCTGAATGCAGTTGGAAGCATACTATTTGCTCTTTTTTTGGTTTGTTTCTTCTTGCTTGTGATTCCTCCCATTGGTTCTAATTCTTTACATGACCAATATGAAAGTATGTTCAATATGAATGTATATATATAGCCTATATCAGATTGCATGCTGTCTTGGGGAAGGGGGAGAGGAAAAAAATTTAGAATTCACAATCTTATGAAGTTAACATTAAAAACTAAAAAAAAAAAATCCCTGGGCCAGAGGAACCTTTTGCCACCTTCTGCTATAAAGTAAGCAGATCCCTCCTGCTTCCATACTGGAGGAAACAAATGCCCCAGTTCTTTACAGATCTGTATTTTACTTCAAAGCTAACTAGACATAGTAATGGGGTGGGGATGGCGATGGCAGGGGGAAGAAAAGTGAGGGTAATTCAGTTTTGTTAGATTCTCTTCAGTTACCAAAAAAAAAAAGTCTTTTAGTCTGCATATTCTTTGTTTCCCTGTAAGTACATCTAATTTCCCTCTCAGAGACCTCAATTTTAGGCATTGTAGTCTGTTATTTAGACCAATAAACTCAGGTCATATGAAGAGATTCTGGGAGTATTAGCTGATAGCTGTTTACAACAGACATAGCTATTTAGTGAAAAGGGATAGTATGAGGCAATAACAGGTAAGGCTACCCAAAAAACTGTAAGAATAATGAACTAAGCAGAAGTGCAGTATCCATAGGTTATAGGAGCTAGTTCATTTGATAGAAAACAGGCTCAGAGATTAGTAACACCAATAGAATAGTGGATGTGGGCCCTCTGATTTGTCTCTAGAACAAGGGGAACTGTACATTTATGTACTCTGCCCTGGCCAGACTACTGTTAGATTTATTTTGAGTACATTTAAAAAAGGTGTAGTGTGTCACATAAGGTGAGGATCATAAAATTATATCATGTACAAGTTAGTTTAAGGAACTGGGGTTCTTCATCCTGGAGAAGGGAGAACAAAGGCGAATGATAAAGAGTAGGTGGTTATATGAAGTGTTGCCATACAGATAATGGCTCAGGCTTATTCTGTTGGAATCAAAGAAAAAGTAATTAATGTTAACTCAGATTTTGGCTTAATAAAAAAAAAACTTCCTAATCATTTGAGCTATCTAAAAAGATCTGTCAGTGAAGATGTTCAAGAAGAAAAGCAAGATCACTTTTCAGTGATTCTGTAAAATGGTAAGTCTTTAATATCTTTTAAGAACCCTTCCAACTTTAATACAGTTCAGCAAATATTAAGAACCAATGTGCTAGCTAAAGTATAGTATTTAGGCACTTTGAGACACCAAGGCAAAAATGAAAAACAGTCCCTGGCTTAGTGAAGTCTTCATTCTGCATGTAGGCTTAAGTGGCAGAGCTAAAATATGAACTTAAGCCTAGTCTTCCTAAAATATAATCATGGAATAACCTCATGAAAGAAAATGGGGTTTGAACTAGATTTTGAAAAATTTGGAGGTGGGGGGGTAGGGAAGCATGTTCTAGTCAGGGGTAATAGTATGAATTGTTAATTGAATTGAATTGTGTTCAGAGGATAAGGCAAGGTCTTGGCAAGAAGGAAAGACCAGATAGGAAGTCATAACCTCCCAGGGCCTTAATAGGGTTGGAAGTTCCTTTTAACACTGTATCTGTATAATGTCATTACCTGGGTTCAAGAATTAAGTGATCCTATTGCCTTTAGGATAAATACAAACTTTTTTTTACCTTAAATCTGAAGCCTTTCCTAGTTAAGCTCATCTACCTTTCTTGATTTATTTCATATTATTCCCTTTTACATATATTAAGCTGCAGTCAAAATGGTCTACTTGTCATTTCCTGAATTTGACATTCTGTCTTTTACCTGGGTGACTTTGTATAAGCTATCTTACATACCTAGAACAAATTTCCTTATCTCCATGTATTCTAAAATTCGCAAGTTCTTTTGAGGCACAACTCAGGTATCACTTCCTATGGGAAGCCACCCACTAGTTATTTGTGCTCTTGTCCTATTGAAGTTATCTTGCAGTATCTTGGTAAATATTATGTTCCCATTACCTCCAGTAGAATATAAGTTCCTAAAAGGCAGGAACTGTCATTGAGTTTATCTTTGTGCTCCCCATTGTCTAGCATGTTGTCTTGTATCTTACAGGCGTTTAGAACAACCTAATGAAATGAATTAAATGTATATGATAAAACAGTTGAAAACTACTGATGGCTTATGATCATTATCAACACTTAAAAAACAAATGGTTGACTCATTTGCTGAGTTACTTTAATACCTAGGACATAGTTATAGGTGCCTCAGATACCAACCAGTCCAAGACAGTGGGTTGAGAGAAGACTCAAACTAACAATCCAGTAAAGCACTTTAAGAGTTCAGAAAGAGAGGGATGTTCCTAAGCTGAGTAGGTTAGAAGAGGCTTGAATGAAGTGGGACTTAATTTGGCTCTGAAGGGTTTACTGGTTTGTTTTTGTCTTGATTTGTGCCTTTGCACATGCTTACATTTAGGGACAAAAGGACAAATAGGTGTTTTAGGGAAATTATTCTCTAAACAGTACTGAAATAGCAATATAATGTGCAAAGGAAAAAAAATCTAGATTTCAAACTATCAATGAAGTTTGGATTACAAAAATACAGCCAGCCTTTGGAGTGCTGCCAGTGTTTTGGGTGGAGTTTTAGGGATGCTGCTTATAAATTAAATTTAAAATAAATTAAATAAATGCAAATTCTGCTTGCCCAGAATTTTAACAGCATATATAGAATTAACAAAGTGGAGGTGTTACACTAAAACCCATAATACAGTTCAGAGCCAAAAAGAAATTATATGTAGACCATGAGTATTACGCATTATCTGCTTCTTTACCACCTCTAATGGAATTCAGGTGTGTAAATATTCTGACTGGGAAGACTGTCAGGATATATACCAGACCTCTTTTGAGGAACACCTTAATTCTAGCATAAGTCCTTGGTTGATCTAGTTAGTGTTTTCAAGTAAATGGGTAAGTGGGTATTATATATAAATTAGTACCCCTGAGAACTGTCTACTGAAGAAATTCAGCATAAGAAGCTTAACAAGTGTTAAGTTTTCTCTTGGACAGTCTTAGAAAGATTAAATTATGTTCAAAATGTTTTAGTATGAAGGATATTGTCTTTACTATGGTTTCTTCTGAAATATGGAACAACCTAGGCTATGATTAATTCTGAAATTTCATTAACCAGAATATTTTATATTCCTTGACCATGTTGAACATCAGTTTACTGTATGTAGGTAAGGAAAGCCTATTAGCATTTTCTTCAGCTAGAATTCTACTTAACTTGGTGTCAACTATTAACAAATAAAACCTTTTTAGAACTGATGATTTCACACAAAACCAGTGAAATCTGTTACATATACAGTATTTTCCTTTTAAATCTATAAATCCAACACATAACTTTCAACACGTACTGCATCTGTGCTTTCTTTTGGCCTTCCTTTTGTTCTGTGCAACTGTGTCACCCAGCTGAAATAAAGTCTCTTCTGAGGCATTAGTGCTTGTTAATGAAGGACGTGTTTGAATTCCAACAAGTCAGTAAGTAAACAAGCATATGTATGAAGTGTTTTACTATCTGCCATAATATTTTTACTAAAGTATTAAGTTAACACTTTTCCTTGCTGGCATTTACAATCAAGGTATAACTGAAGGAGTTGTAATATAATTAGTTTAAAAAAAAGGTAGGTAAGCCTGAATGAAGTACAAAGAAATGACCTGCCTAGTTACAGCTACTCTCAGTAGGATCTGACCCTAAATTTTGCTGACTCTAAGCCTAATACTTCATCACTAATCAGAGCTCCCTCTAGGAGGCAAAAAATATAATCAAGGCTGTCGATATCTTTAATTCCTCTGAAATATAACTATATGCTTCATAATTATACTGATTTTTCCCTTTTAGACATTAAGGAAGCATCTATAGAAAAATGTAAATGAGTCACTCATACACACAGGAAATTCATGCCCCAATTTAGAATTTAGAAGAAACACTTACCGATTTACAACTTCCATTGAATGTAAAGACATATCCATGTTGACCAGGACCGAAAAATACTCTGTTATCTGGCTCGACTGCATTAATTTCAGTAACATTTCTATAGCAACTAGAGGATTATTTTCCACAAGGTCGGGCAGTTTGGCAGGAGAGAGGCCGATGTGATAAACGAGCTTGGGATCTTTCTCTAATTCCCCAAGGAGCTACAGCACAGCCAAATATAAAAGAAAATAGGTCATACTTTTTAATCATAACCTCTAAAATTGTCATTTTACATGCATGCCATAAGTCTAGAGCACATCTTTATGAAATACATTCTCAATAAACCAGATTTGTTTCACTTCCCATAAAATTCATAATGCCCCCCCCACAATTCATAATATTAATTTTATAGAGACTTCCCAGTGAGGAAATTCTAACAATGTAGATAATTTCTTCAGCTTCTAGTCTTTGAGGACTGCCTTGGGACTCTGAGATGTTACATGACTTGCCAAGGATTATGAAGAGAGTATGTCAGAAAAAAAGGCTTGAACTCAGTTCTTTCTGTTGTGATGCTAGCTCACTGACTTCTATGCCATTATTCCATCTGTCTTAGCTAAACCATTAGAACAGGCCTGCACAACCTGCAGCTTGAGGGCTCCTACATTTTTTTGCCCAAAATCCTTTGGCATGCCAAAAGTGGCCTGCTGACAGCAGGTTGTGCAGATCTTCATTAGAATATGTATTTGAATTTTCAATATACTCAAATCTGAATTATCTCATCTTTTGAGGCAATTTATGATTTAAAATTCACACCAATATCATCACCTACTATCCTTGAGTTTTGCTAATGTAAATTGGACTTTGGGGCTAAAAACAAAACTATAGTACATAAATCATCCTCCAAAGAAGAGTATAAACCATAAAAATAGATGCTGTATTAGGCTGGTGCTTTGCTATAGTGGCGATAGCCATTCACTGAATTCTTAGAGTGGGGGAAGGAAGCCTACAGAAGAAATCTGAATCTAATGCTTGGCTGCCATATTGAAACAAAAAAATCATTCCTAGGTCAAATAAATGATTTAGAGATTGCTCACACAATTGCTCCCATTCATAATATGGGGGTTGGGGGCTGTGAAAATTTGATGTAACCCTATAAAAGCTGATAATCTCATCATTTTACTGACTAGGTTGGCATGAGTTTGAAAAGAATATTTTAGGATGAAGGAATAGCTAGTGAGCCTGTCTACTTTCTCTTTAACAGTAAGAGCTCAAGCTATGGTGAAATTGCCTTTCACGTACTACTTTCACGTTTATTTAGTGCTAGTGTAATAGTGTAAGTTTACTTGATTTATAATCCAACACTTTATCTAGAACTTTTAAAACCTAAAGGCCAGCAAAGATCAGCAAATGTGGAGAACATAGTAATATGCTTGCAACTGAACACCTACCTGTGTTTGTTGTGGAGAAGACAAGGGACTTTTAAAAGCTTTAGCCATTATACGTTTGATCTCAACACCTGTGCTATTTTTAACACACATGGATTTGTCCCACTGAATTGCATGATCAGGCTCTGTTGGATTTAACCAAGCAAGTTCATCTTCACAAATATGGAGCGGAGGTGGTGGGCGAATAAATTCTGGTCGAAAATGACCTATAAGATGAAGACTTATTTTGTTCACTTCTGAATAAAGTATAAGGTTGGGCTCCTTAAAAAAGTGCGTTTTTTCTACCATTACATTTACACATGCAACTTACTTAACACAGTAATACCTCTTGTAATAAAGATATATTCCACAGATAGATTTATCAGAAACTTTATAATCAGAGATAGAAACAGGAATTCACATTTTCCTCTAATAAATTTCTACCAGTCTGACAACCACTTATCTGCAGAGATCTTTTTGAACTCTAATTCTATCATACAGAATATTGGGATCCATCCCAGTTCTATATATTGCACAATTTTGGTAAATGTGCCTTTTGTCTTTATTCAATTAGTAAAATTACTGAATGGGGCACGGTTGAGAAGAGATCTAGGGCATATCAGAGATCTTCCTCCAGCTTAATACTTATCAGCTACATGGGGGCCATCTCCAGTCATCCTGATCTATATCTTGCCTTTGGACGCAGATGGCTCCAGAGGAGAAACTGAAGCTGGTGACCTTGCACAGCCTTCCCTCACTTAAATCCAGTTCGCTAGCAAGTCATGGCATCAGATTTCAGACCAAAAAAGTTTACTAAAGCCACTATTTATGAATTAATAGCTCTTTCCAAGTTTTAAGAGAATGTTTAAAAAAGAGCCACCAAAACACACAACAAACATACTCAGCTACTAAATACAACAACATATTTTGGAAAAATAAGTTGAATTATATTAAGAATCGCATATTACATTTAAACATTGCAACACTATAACACTGGCATGGCAACAGTTATCTTCCAAGGCACTGTGCTAATTCTGAAACAGTATTCCCAAATCTGTAATTTTCAATTTGGTAGGACAGTACAATGTCTGAACACCATAAAAATTCTAATATTTTTTCAAGCTAACTAACATGGGATTTTGCCTGCATTTTAAAGTTTTGTTTTACTGAAAAAAAAAATTAAAGCCACCAATGGATTTTTTCAGTTCTCATTCTCCTTTTATATATTTGACAGTGTTAAGCACTTCCCTCCCTCATGATAGTCATTTCCCTTGGATTCCATGACATTATTCTCCTACTTCTTAGACAGGTTTTCCCCTGGCTAACTGTTTTCTAAATTTAGGCATTCCTCAAAGTTTTGCCTTCCGCTCTCTTTTTATCTACTTTAATTCTCACCTCTAAATAGAGGCCTCCCCAAATCTTCAGACTTGGGTTCTTTTTAGATCATATTTTCCAACTGCCTGCTGGATCTCTCTACCTCAACGTCCTGCCATTATCTTAAATTCAATGTTCAAAACTCAATGCATCACTGTTGCCCAAAGCTATTCCTCCTTTAATGTTCATTAAAAACAAAAAATAGTATTTCCATTCTCTCAGGCAGACTCAAAGTTTCAGTCATCTTTCAGTTCTTCTCCATTCTAATATATATCCAATCACTTGCTAATTCTACCTCCGAAACGTTTCTTGCATCTGCTCTATCCTGCTACAACCAATCTAATATTGGCTCTCTTTACCTTTTCTAGAGTACCATACTGGCCTCCTTAGTGATATCCCTGCTTCAAGTCTATTCCAACTACATTGCCACCAGAGTAAACTTTCAACTTTAAGAATCTAATCATGTCACTTTTTAGCTTGACATTTCATAATCTTCTCTAAAATCAATTTTTCCAACATGCTCTTTCCCTTTATACATTCTTATCCATCATTTTCTGACTCCCTGCCTTCTTTCGCTTCCATGCCATGCTCAGAATGAGCTGCCCCTCATGTCTCCACCTATTGAAATCTTTCCCTTTGACCAGGGTCCAACCTAGTGCCATGACCTCTGTGAAGCTTCTTCCTGAATCCATCTCTATTGTCTCAAACTTTTAACCTCTTATAAGAGGTGGCCTCAAGGCCATAGGTTCCCCACCCTGGCCTAAGGAATACAACAGTGGTGTAGAGTGAAATAATTACCTTTCACATTATAAACATATCTCTACTATTGTAGCCTAAGAGAATGATAGCTATTTTTTTTACTTCCATGTCAACTATGGCATTCCACTACAACTCTCAAAGCTTTTTTTTTTTACAAGAACTCCCATTACTTGAATTCACTTGTATAGGTAAATTTTCTTTACATTAATTCATGTTAAATTTCATCTTACTATATTAAAACTATTGTTTGAGACTGTCAATTTTTCTAGACACCAACTCTGGTATCTAATGTGTTAGCTGTTCCTTTCAGTTTTGTGTAAAGACAGTCGAGTCAACAAGCATTTATTATGGGCCTAATACATTCTAGGTACTATGCTAAGTGCTGGAGATACAAAGAAAGGTAAAAAGTAACCCCTGCTCTAGAGAAATTCACAGTCTAATGGGGGGGGGGAAACACACAAACAACTACATATAAACAGGATATATACAGGATAAATTGGAGATAATCTCAAAGGGAAGATATTAAGTTAAAGAGGACCAGAAAAGGGTTGTTGCAAAGGCTGAGACCTTAGCTTAGACCTGAAGAAAGCAAGGGAAGCCAGGATGTACAGACAAGGAGGGAGAGAGTTCTGGGAATGAAGGACCGCTGGTAAAACTATCTGGATATAGGAAATAAAATGTCATGTCTGAGGCATAGATACTGAATAGGGAGATGCATGTTAAAATCTGAGCTTAATGAAGATCAATTTTTGACAGCTGAATGGAAAACTGGGAAGTGATTTGATGTAGGAAGACCAACCACAAGGCTATTACAAAAGTCCAGATGTGAGGTAATGAGAGTCTGAGTCAAGATGGCCACATCAGAAGAAGAACAGGGTATATATGAGACATGTTACTAAAATAAAGATGACAGGATTTGGCACAGAATGGACATGTGGCTGGTGGTTAAAGAAAAGGAGGAGTAAAGAATGACAGCTAGGTTGTCAGACTAGGTAACTGGGAAGATGGTGGTACTCTCAAAAGTAAAAGGGAAGTCAGGAAGAGGGGAGGAAAAGCTAATGAATTTTATTTTGGATATGTTAAAAGACCTACAGTTTAGGGCTGGAAGAGGAGATGTGATAATCATTTGTCTTTTGTTATACGCTAAACTGTACTCTGGGAGAAGGGAAAGGATACTGGGGAGATGGTGGAGAGAACCATGTTACTGTAAAAAACCAAAACATAAGTTTTTTAAAAGGGGGAAAAAAAGAGATTACTGGTAACTTTGGAGAGAGCAGTTTCAGTTGGAGGAGAGCAGAAGCCAGACTAGAGAGAGTTAAGGAAGGAAGTGAGAGGCAAGGAAACAGAGGTACCAATAATATACGACCTTCTTAGGGAGCTTATCCACAAAAGGAAGCAGATATAGGATGACAGTGTATAAATTACAAATTTAGAAAATATGCCATCAATGCCTTCTATCAAGTCTACGATAACAATGCTGAATAGCACAGGGCCAAGGATCTCTGGGGCATTCCACTTACCAGGATCCTCACGCCAAGACCATCCCTCTTTACTATTAGGAGACACTATTTTCCAGAGATATTTAGTCAAGCAAGCTGTGCCCTGAGCTTGGCATAACAACAATCCTTTGCACTCACCCTCTGGATGAATCAGTCACAGCAAAATCCCAGAATTTTTTCATACCAGCACCTGGTATGGTGGTCTCTGAGCTTGGACAAGCACCTGCAGTACTCGTGTTTCGGTCATGAAGTCCTGCTATGAGTTAAACCTGTCTCACTGTTGTTGTTGCCCCTCATTGTCAGGGTTACAGCTCACTGCTTAGCCAGTAGTATGTGTAGTGAGATTAGCCCTCACTAAAGTGGATCTCCTACTAGCGGGGCCCCTGGAACATGTGTCTAGTCTCTCTCCAATGGAATAAAGAAAGCTTTTTTTTAATGACCACTGTTATCTCTTGGGTTTTATTTTATTTTTCAGAGTTAACTCTAGTTGTGAGAATCTGTGAAAGCTCTTTGACATTTTTAACAGTGGGGCCAAAACCTCTGTGACTCTGGTCATTTGTTTTCGGGGCTGACACACTAGATATCTCCTTCCTTCAGGTAGTTATTGACAGTCACTGTTCTTTGGGTCCTGTCTTTCAGCCAGTTCTGAATCCACTTAGTGTTAGTAACATCTAACTCAGGTCTGTTTAGTCAACAAGAATAACAAAACGATTGTCGAATGTCTTGCTGAAATGAATTTCTGATTTATTGATTGTGCATGTCTAGAAACCCTCTCAAAATTTAAATGAGGTTAGTCTAGAACAGTGGTTCTCAACCTTCCTAATGCCGCCACCCTTTAATACAGTTCCTCATGTTGTGGTGACCCCCAACCATAAAATTATTTTTGTTGCTACTTCATAAATGTAATTTTGCTACTGTTATGAATCTCAATGTAAATATCTGATAGGCAGGATGTATTTAAATTGAACATAACCCACAAGTTGAGAACCGCTGGTCTAGAACAACCTATTCCTTAAGAATCTCTGCTGGTTTTTAGGGAGCTAAATTTACAAGTTTTCTGATATGTTCTAGAATTCTGCAAGGAATTAAAGTAAAGCTCATCCATATAAAGTTTCATGTGTACATGAATGAATAGTGTTACCATAAAATACCACTGTGACATAAAACTATTTACCACTTTTAATTTAAATCACTAGTCACTAGATTGGTCTCAACTATGTAATGTATTTACCTCAGTGGAAGAAAACTTTCTTTAAAACGAAACAAAACAAAATCGCCCTCTACTCCTCCCAAAGCACCAGAAATTATCTTAAATTTGTCAGCTCTTACTATCTGGTGGTGAAAACGGGTAACCACATGGCAAATAAGCCCTGCTAAACCAACTCAAAAAGAAGACTGTAATGTGTTAACATTATTTTTCCTAGCTCTCTTACAAAAGTGTGATTAATTACACTCCACTGTGATTTTTGGCAATTTAACATGTCTACACATGCTTATAAATTGTGAAAAAAGAAATCATAACGAGATGAGAAAACAAAAGTGTAAGGAGAACTTTAATACCTGAAACTCATAGTAGTACTATAAAGAAGATTAACTATAAGATTAGTGCAACACTCTTTTGTCACTGAATTAAGACAACAGTGGCATCAGATAAATCCAGAAATTATATGTAAATATTTAAGAAACATCATATTTCAGTCTTTGCTAAAATTCAAGATGCAATTAATTATTAAAAGTTTATATACTTGTTGTATAATGATTTAGGTATGTGATAAATTGTATAAAGTCCTTTTTGAGGGAAAGGTCATCTTCCTTGTAGGCTAATATTTTATGATAATAACTGCACATATGGTTTTATAAAACACTCATATATCTGATCATACCTAATTTTCACAAGATCCCTATAACAGCAGAGTCATCATATTCTCACATTATAGCCATTACAGAAACACTGAAATTCATGTACTAGCACTGCAAAATCCAACAAAATGAACATAATTTAATTTATATACATACTTTCAATGGGTGGCTTTGGTCCACTGACTAAAGCTTCTGTGATCTGTGAGGCAACAGAACTATCAAAACCAGAATTTGAAGAATCTGGATCGGGGTCACTGAGAATGCTAGGGAAGCTAGCCTTGCTTTGTGTTGGTAATTCAGACTGCCGTTCTGGAAAAAAAAATGAGGCTTTTAAAATATTATAAAGTTAACAGTTTATTATGCATAGTGTAGTCAGAACACAGTCTAAGCTTGAGCAGGCAGAAATGAAACAATTTATAGCCTTCCAAGGAGATGATGTTCCTCCTAGGGTACTGGTAAACAAGGGCAATGCTGTCCTAAAATAATTCTTACTGGCAGAATAAGAGGAAAGAAAAAACAAGTTAGCAAATCATAGACTAATTAAGTAGATAGCATGTATTTGACAGTAATTTCTGACAAAACCCAACCCATAAAATGAATATGATCAGTGTCATGAGGGAAAAGCTCGTTCCTACTGGGAGTACCACAATTTTTTATTTCCTCCAGTTTTTATGAAAAAAAAATTCAGAACACATGCATTGCACGATTCATAAATAAAAGTAATTGGTACGTCAAATTTTTGCCTACCAGCCTGGAAAATGTTGCTTGAAGCTAATCAATCCCACTGCAATACATCTGAATTTTAGACCTCCAGATAGATGTTTTGTGTAGCTAGTTCCAAAGCAGACAGCTGCACTTTTTTGCACTTGTGAAAATGAATGGATTGGGAAATCTTCAGTCTAGGTAAAGGAAGACTACAAGCTCAGTTACAGCACCTTGCCAAATTTCTCAATCTTTAATTCACATTTTCATTGCTGTGCTAGATGTACTGTAAACCTTTCCTGGAAGCTAACAAATTATAAGATATTAGAAGCTGTTTTGGATTTGATTTCCAGTCTATTAAATAGTAGTCACAAGATACATTTATAAAGTTTAAGTACCCTGAGATAATCCACATATTCTGATGTTCTTTTACTACCTTCTATTAAAGTGATGCAAAAAAAAAATCTATTTCCCTTCTCAGGGAACAGTTTGTACATATGCCCATATGCAGCTGTGTTAATACACTAACTCACTCGGCCTCAAAGTGTTCAGAATCATTCTCTTACAGGGATAAAAGGTATGCCTTTAGATAACACTAACCTAGCATCCAAAATCAAAGTAAAGTCAAAAGAATTACAGAAGGAAAGAGTTTATTGAAATACTTTGATTCCTAAAGTTTATTACACCAAAGCAGATGAACAAAAACATCAAAAGCACCAATTAATTTAAAGATTATCAACTGTTTCACTGTAATACTGCAATATTTTATGGGTAAAATGTCTTGCTGCTGTTCAGTCATTTCAGTTCTGTTCAACTTTTCATGATCCCATTTAGAGTTTTCTCAGAAAAGATACTGGAGTGGTTTGCCACTTCCTTCTCCAGCTCATTTCGCAGAGGAGGAAACTGAGGCAAACAGAGTTGACTTGGCCAGGGTCACATACCTACTAAATGTCTGAGGTTACATTTGAACTTATGTTGTTCCCACTCCAGGCCTGGCGCTTTATTTATTTCACCACCTAGCTATCTGGTAATGTCCTAGAATTCATTATTCCAAGATAATAACGTCACCTAATCAGATAATACAATGAGCAATATAAAGTTTAAATCGCCTACAACACACAAGTCCTCAGGGATTTGAAACAAATTTAGATCATTAACAAGTAATTTCACTTACAAAATAATAATTACCTAGCCATGAGAAACAGACTTGGGAAGTAAGAGAAAAACATCATTTTAAACATAAAGTACTCCATCCAGTTAACCTGAGAAGTCACTCAGTAAACAAGTACTGTGGGAACTGCTACCATGGATTCTTTTGTCACTTATAGGTCACTAAAAGGTTGCTGCAACACTAATGAACAGCATTAACACCACTCATCTCTTGCTTTATCTAAAATACAATAATTTGTCATACATAGTCTGCATAAAGACAAGGACTTTCAGTCACAGATATTCCTTTTTTTCAAGGAGAAGAGAAAGTTAGTAGGATTACTTCTCCAAAAAGACAAAAATTTGGGCAAATAAAGAAAAGCCAATATGGGTCATAGAAGGGATATGAAAAATCATGCAAATCAAAAAAAGCTAGTTGTCAGTTGTGGAAATGCTTTGCCTGGTCTCACATATATGCTTCTGGTCTTGGAGGAATGGATGAAAGAATGTGAATAACCTGGCACACTTACTAATAAACAAATCAAAGTACATGTCCAACTGACAGCTGATATTGGGCATATACTATACGCAATCAACACTGCGCTCTGATCTGAATAAAGGTATCCAGAAGAATGTTACAGCTAGGAGCAGGTAGTGCTTGCCCAGTAGTATTTCAGTTCTGGAGAGATTATTTAGCCAATAGCCTTTATATAGAGAGATCCCCAAAGTGGAAAAAATGGACCCCAAGCATTTCAAGCCCTCACTTATAATATATTTGCACTTTATTTACACATTACTGTCATAGGTCTAAGAAGCTTGCTTATCTGGTTTCCTGGCTCTGTAGAAGAGGATGGAGATAGAGAAGGCCCCAGTACTAAATGACTAGATTCTTAGGCTGATTTTTGTCATTTCCTGCCACTATCAATGTATTTGCCTCTAGCAGTTGCTGACACTGACGCCTGCTTAACAGGCCTGAGGACCATCACAATTCAAAAGGTAGATGATCAAGATGATCATCCTGTCATTAAAGTTGAATTAATTTAATTTAAGTCAAGAAACATATATAAAGTTTACATAAAAAATTTTTCAAAATACTGTAAAAGTTTAGGTGCTAAAAAACTTTCAGCTATTTGATGGGAAATTCACTAACATGAACATCTTGTTCCCAAGTGATGGAAGATAAACTGATTTGGGGGAAGAGGGCCTTCACTAACAGAGATAGTTAATTCTGTCAAAATAGTAGAAAAGTAGAAGCTGAAAAAGATGAAATCTATGACACCTTAGGATGGAGGAGGCAACACTGGAGGAAAAACAACACTTTATCTTATTTTGCTGCTATAAACCCAAGAGGGTAATCTGTGATACTGGGGAAAGGGAGGGAGCACAACCAATTCTCCCCTGAACATGCTCTCTTTTCTTAAGCCTGTCCCTTTCTTATGACCGGATCCTACCTTAATCATAATTCATCTACAAGGACAGTCCTTTCTATGTGTCAAATAGTGAGGTTGTCACTCAAATATCTATCAGCACCCCAAACAACGTGAACAATCACAAGCACCTCTACATTAAAAGACATGAAGTTGGAGAGGAGGATCTGATAAGATTCAACAAAATAATGGCAATTATAAAAAAGATTTCTAAGAAAGCCTATCTTTGATCGATCTTCCTTTTGTGATAGGTTTATGTTACTCCACTTAATTGCTTTCTGTATGGGAAAAAGATAGGTGAGAAGTAAGATAAATATATCCCTCTAATGAGTCATTAGCAACTCAAGTGATTTTCTCTGTGAACATATCAAACTATGATTCAAGTCCCTTAAACATGATCTGGGGAAAGTAATCCATTTAATTTAATAGATAATCCAACATAGAAGAGATGACAGAGAAAAACCAAGGCCAGAGTTCAAAGGTCAATTCCTGGATCAGATCTTTAAAGTACAATTTCATCATTTAGTTTGAGGTAAATTTCCATAGCAAACACACCCATATTTAAAGTTAAATACAATGTATTGCAATGCTCTGTAAGTATTTTCAAAGAAAGTAATCACAATTTTTAATAGAGGGTAATACAGTAGAGAAATCTACGAATCTGACTTTGCTGTCCAAATCAGCTGCCAAAGTAATCTTCCCTAAAACAATTATGACCATGTCATTTCCTGCTCAAGTGTTTCCAGTGGCATAACTCACTCTAGGATAAACACAAACTTCTTAGCATGGCCTTTATGTATCTTCTGTTGGTCCATTGCCTTACTTTTCTGACACATCAAACAGGCTAAAATGTGGAGTTGAAGGGAAGCAATCTGACCAACCTGAACTTGGCATTCCCTTTCCTGTACCCTACGCCTAGGACAGACTTCCTCCTTACCCTTGCCTCTTAGATCTCTTACTTTCCTTCAAAGCTCAACTCAGGTGTCACTTTCTAGATGATTCCTTTCCTTATTCCTCTGTTCTGTCCTTATCCTCCTCTTCTCATCTCGTGCTGACTTAGGGGTACCAGTGTTGTAATAATGTATGCCTTTTCAAGGTGGGAACTTCTCTTAAGTCTGCTGATGAACTGTCCACACCTAGCACAGAGCCTTGCGAACAGCAGGTGCTTAATAAGTACTTGATAAGCTAAAGTAACTGATATTTATAGTGTATTTCACATACATGGCTAGTGACTGAATTTTCATAATACAAACTCTGCTACCAATTTTTCCAAGATTTTTAAGGCATTTTCATTTCAAACCTTGGTATACTGCTTCAAGAAATACTATTTTGGGGCGGCTAGGTGGTGCAGTGAATAGAGCATCGACCCCAGAGTCAGGAGGTCCTGAGTTCAAATCCAGCCTCAGACATTTGACACACCTAGCAGCTGTGCGACCTTGGGCAAGTCACTTAACCTCAACTGCCTTGCCTTCTCCCCTCCAAAAAAAAATTTATTTCTAAGATAAACTATTATTGACTTCACTGAAGAATGTAAAATATTCTGTTTTAAAGAGAAAAGAATGCATTAGGAAAAAAAAGAGAGATTTAAGTGTATATGTCTAATGCAAAACAACAAATTATGACAGCAAGAAGGAATTACCTTATGGTTGAAGAAAGTTCCTATTAGCAAAGGAAAACTTTAAATTACATCCACTTTTCCTCTGAGGCAATTAAGAAAACAAATGATTTAGTTGAAATGTAAAATGGGTTCACACAATATGGCAAGATTTAAAGACCTGGAATTAAAAAATTTATTTTCCACAGAAGACATTTGTGCTCCCAGTACACATTTACCGCGATCTTTGTCTTAAGAACAATATACAAATTCATTTTTTCAAGATTCAATAAAGAAGTGATTATATGCTGGTTCTTTTCTTACCAGCCAATGCTAGCTGAAGCCCACTGATGTCCACTGACTGGGCCATGTTTCCTACATCCATTAAGGCAATCTGTCGAGGTGTCTTTTTGAAGAGTTCTCTTGGTGGGGCCAGCATTAACTGGGAAAGAAAAAACTTTTCTGGTGGAGTTATAGGAGGCAAAAATCCTGCAAATAAAAAAAGACTTCAATAAAATTACTGGGAAAAAATCTCAAGTCTTTGACAATTACTATTGTTACGCTCAACAAACATTTGTCAAAATCCTTAACATGTGTAAGACAAGACTGTCAACAGGAATACAAGTATAAATGAGAAACCGACTCTACTCTCAAAGAGCTTACAACCCAACAAGACGACCTGCACATAAACGCTGGAAAGGTGTTCCTTAGAGAACAAAGCTCAGGGGCGGCTGGGTGGCGCAGTGGATAGAGCACCAGCCTGGAGTCAGGACGACCCAAGTTCAAATCTGGCCTGAGACACTTAACACTGACTAGTTGTGGGGCCTTGGGCAAGTCACTTAACTTCGACTGCCCTGCCTTTCCCCCTCCAATAAGCAAAAAAAAAAAAAGAATACACCTGAGCCTAGCCCTGTGTCATCACTCCTTATCCTTGCTGCATAGTTGTTGGTTCTATATATGGCACACAGTAATCTACTTTAGAAAAGATGAGGCTATGAACTTGAGAATGATCCCTACCTTCTCATCATATAATGCTTAGAATGGAGATTAGACTCAACTACATATAATAAAGATGATTTGAAAATTTTATATTAAAAATATCAAGAAAGAAAATGGGGGAAAGCAGTTCAGTTTGGTTGATAAGGCTAAAAAGGCAGGTTATGTATTTATTACTAAAACTTGTGTCCTAGAAAGAAACTTGAAGTCTTAATACTTAGGGCTGGAAGGTACTTTAGAGGTCTCTTAGTCTAAATCATTTTGGAAATTAAGGTCCAAAGTGGTGAAGCAGCTTGGTCAAAGGTGCCAAAGGTAAGCAACAGAGTTTGGATTAGAATACCAGTCTAATTCCTAGTCCAGGTCTATTTCCACTAGGACACACAACTAAAAAAGTACACTGTTAAAAGAATTCTCCTGAAATCCTTTAACCCAGCGGTTCTCAACCTGTGGGCTGCGACCCCTTGGGGGTGTTGAACAACCCTTTCACAGGGGTCACAGGGGTTGCGTAAGACCATTGGAAAACACATATTTCCGATGGTCTTAGGAACTGAGACACTGCTCCTGTATCCATCTCCAGGTGGGTCTGCCCACATACGGATACGCCTATATACGAGTATTAAAGGTTCGTATTAAGGGGTCGCGGCATTAGGAAGGTTGAGAACCACTGCTCTAACCTCTTTATCATTCATCCGTGGGACTTAAAAGTTAGGGCAGAGTCTATCTGTTTCACGTTAACCCAAATAAAAATTATTCTTCTCCATTCCAACTTTCACACAGCTGCTAAAATGAAATTCCTAAAATACAGAACTGACAATGTCATTCCTTGGCTCTAAAAGCTCTAGTAGCTACTACGTGTACCTTACTGTTTCTAGCCTAAAATAAAAAGTCTGTCTTTTGACACTAAAGTCCTTTATAAGCTAGCTTTCCAGATATTACTCCTTTTCATGCACTGTGTTTCAGCTATACTGACCTCCCTGCTGATACTCAAGTTTTCTATCTCTCCTCTTCTGGCCTTCAAACCCAGACTGTCCATCAACAGGCCTGGAATCTACACCTTCCTCATTTCCACTCTTCTCTTAGAATCTCTAATCTCCTAAATTCAACTGAAGAGCCACTTCCTAAAAGAATCCTTTTTTGATCCTTCTGACTGCTAGTGCTTACTGTCCTTGAAATTACTTTGTATAAGTTTTATATTTAATTATATTTGTACTTGTTAATTCCCCAAACAGAATACAAGGTCCTTGAAAACTGGGAATGTTTCATTTTTATCTCTGGATCCTTAGTGCTAAGCTCAGTGCCTGTGATAATAAATGTTCACTAATAGGCAATTAATAAATAAGTACACAATAAATGCTTAGTGACAAATCCTAAAACTATAAAGCAGTTTTTTTAAGGCAGTATTTTTCTTGATGATGAATCTTCAGCTAGAACACTGAGGTAGGCCAATCAATCCACTCCAACGAGCAGATGTGAAGTGGCCGCCATGTGCAAAATATAGGACTAGGTGCTAGGGGCTGAAGACAAAATGAAAAACATTTCCTGTCCAAAGGATCTTAAGATTCTACTAGTGGGACAAAAAAGGTAAGCAGATAAGTGTGTGTGTGTATGTATATGTGTATATATATATATATATATATATATATATATATATATATATATATATATGTATGTATGTATGTATGTATGTATAAATGTATATCCTGAAAAGGAAAAATTGTATTCCTGTAGGAGGTGGCCCATGAGCTAAGCCCTGAAGGAAACTAGGTATGAAAGAAAGCTAAAGAGGCAGAAATGATGACAGTTATATCCCAGGCACAGGGAACATCAGGAGATAAGTAAATAGACAGAAAATAGAAATGAAGGAATGTCAAGTCCAGAAACAGCAAATAACAGTTTGGCTGGCACACATGAAGGAGAGTGCTATGAAATAAAAGGGAAAGGTAGGACATTTTGCAAAAAGTTTTCAAAATGCTAACCATCTGTATTTTGTCTAAAAGCAATAATAAAGCACTGACCATTTGCGTGGAGGGTCTAGAAAGGCAAAACTTATACTTTAGGAAGATTATTTTGGCAGGGGTAGGGTGCAGGTGATGGAGTGGAGAAGAGACCGATATTTTAGGAGGAGGTTGAAATAATCTGAGTAAGTGGTGATGAGGACTTGAATCACATATACATGAGAGGAGGAAAAAAAAGGAGAAAGATGTGAACTATGTTGTGGAAGCAGAACTGACAAGATCTGGCAACTAACTAGAAATGTGAGAGAGTATCAAGTACAGAATGACTTTACTGCTTTGAAACTAGGTGACTGGAAAGATGGTGGCACTCTCAACCGATATAGGACATGGATGGAGAAAGTTCCATTTGGATATGCCATGTTTAAGAAGCAGTGCTTACAATAACAGTTAGACTGACAAAGTGGACTGAAAACCAAAGACCAGAATTTGAATTCTATCTCAGACATTTAAATATCTTTTTGACCAACCCTGTACAAGTTACTTAACCTCTCCCAGGCTGTTTCACCATCTGTAAAATAGGGATAATAACAGTCCCTATTTTAGAGGGCTGCTGTTAAGAACAAATGAGGTAACATATGCAGAATACTTTATAAACCTTAAAGGGCTATATTAGAACTATTATTATAGGCAGGTGGTGATATCAGAATGGAGTTCAGTAGAATCATAGAATCAGGTGAGTAGGGCTGAATATAGAAATCTGAAAGTCATCTGAACAGAGATGATGCTTGATCTGATGGGGACTCTTAAGATCACTAAGTGGAGAGCCAGAAGAAAAAAGGGCCCAAGGATGAGGCTTGGGGTGTACCTACAATAAGAGAACAACATGCATGATCACTCAACAAAGAAGATTGAGAAATAAAAGACAAATTTCCCCTGGTGATCAAAATGGCAAATAAGACTGAGAAATCAATCTAAAATAACATACTGCAGAAGGATGCTTTAAGACAATGATGACTCAAGGTATAATCACTTTAAAGACAGTAAAGATGGGACACTTCTACTATTCCTATCTGTACACCGACTTCAATATTTCATCCCCTCATGTTTTACATGATTGCACACGTAAAATCACAGCATCAGACAGCATGCTTACTGTCTCAGGGAAGGTGGAGGGGAGCGAAAGAAAGACAGAACTTGCAACTCAAAACTTAAAAAAAAACAACCCATAAATGTTAAAAATTGTTTTTCAGGTAATTGGGGGAAATTATTATTTAAACAAAATTTCATCTTTTCCCTTGTTCTACTCCTCCTACCAAAGAAGCTAACTTAATACTACATGTATTCCTAAGAACTAAAAAACATAAAATGACCTTATTTTCCCCCCCTCAAATGTCTTAAGTCTACTCCAGCCTTCAGAAAGGAAAACTAGCTTTGAGTTCTTCTCTGCTTTTCATAGATTCCTATGACTACTGTCCTCCAATTAAATCTCAACTCCCATTTTAAATAGAAGAATCATTTTCCAGAAAGAGGAGGCACTCAAATATATGAGTCTGGAATAAGAGCTGCCTTCAGGAGACGGTAAGGTACGGGGAGAAAAAAGACAGGCTTCTGGAAGTCTTTGAGGAGACTGTTGATTGACTTTAGTGCCTTTACTTTTTAACCTATATTCCCACTCCAGTTTTACTCTGTGCCCTTGAAATGTTCAGAAGATGTGGAAAATGCCAGATAATGGTCATTCATATTATAGGCTTTATTAAACTGGAATTAATCCTCCACTCAGATCCACCTCCAAGATAAACTTGAGATTTCTCTCCACAGATCAGGGAATTTCTAAGTCGATCCTTATGGGAGAGGGGAGAAAGGGGAAGACACTCCTCCAAAAGAAGAAGCTCATCAGAGTCTTAATGCAAAATCATTAAGAGGCTAGAAACTAGAGTTGGGCAGATCCCCACCAAACTTTCGTTTGGCCCAACATGGGGCCTCTAAATCATATCCTCCCTTACAAACAGAAACGTAGTACTCCATCCAGATGATGAGAAGAAAGGGATTTTTATGGAGCGAAGAGCTTCATTTGAGACACTGTACTCATTTGAGGTCACAGAGCTATAAGAGATCTAGCCGAGGTTCTGAAGTCTTGTGAACTTTTCAAAGTTGTATTTCAATATCACTGATTTCCGCTGTTATCCTATATATATATATATTTTGTGCATTTAAAAATACCCTTCTGAAAAAGGGTGCACAGACTTCACGATTCTGGTGAAAGTTTAATGACACACACAAAAGGTTGAGAGCCCCTGTTGTATGTAGCACAACCCCTCATTGTTCAGCTGAAGACACAGGCCAGCTGGAGTAAAATGACAGATTCGGTCACCCCGGGAACACAGCCAAGATTAAAATCAAGATGCTGGCACTCCAGGTCATTCTCCCTACACCCTTCTGGGGGGCTTTCACACCGGTGGGGGGGGTAGGCAGCCGGTGGAGCTCCGTACCTGAGAGCGGGGGCCGGTCGGGCTCCTGGCCGCCCCGTCCCGGGGACGCCGGGTTGAGCAGGTGGGCGAAGCTGGCTGCGAAGGGGTTGGCCGCGAGGGGCTCCGTGCGGTACATCTCCCAGAGCAGGTAGAGGGCGGTGAGGCGCTGCGCCGCGCTGGGCAGCAGGTCTGGCTGCTGCAGCAGCATCACGAGCACCGAGCCCAGACGGAAGTGATCCGCCTTGCTGAAGTAGTGATGGAAGGCGCTGGACAGGCCCTCGAAGGTGCTGCCGCCCCCGGCCTCCTCCGAGATGATCCCCAGCAGGCTAGAGAGTTCCTTCGGGGACAGACTCATCCTGCCCCCCGGGCCGCCGCTGTTGCTGTTGCCGGCGCCTCCGGGCCCGGGGCCCCCGACCCCGCCGCAAGAGGAGCCCCCGGGGCCGCCGGACCCGGGCCCCGCCGCCGCTGTCTCCTCGCCCCCCCGCGGCTCCGAGGCGGCCAGGAGACTGCAGGGCGCCGGGCTCCCCCCGCCACCGGGCATCAACCCCGCCGCCGCCGCCTCCTCCCGCCCCGCGTCTTGGCTCTGGCCCCGGTCTCGGCCCTGGCGTTTCCTAAACGCCCGGATCCGTCGCCACCGCCACTGACGCCCAAACTCCCGCTCCGGCTGCCACGGCTGCTGCCTTCCGGCCGTTTCTCGTTGCCGTAAAGACTCGCCGTTAGACGACAGTGTCGTAAAACACAACTTTTAGAGCTGAAAAGAGAAGGGAGACAGAGACTGGAATCGAGGATACGAAGAGGTGGAGGACAGGAGGAGCTAAGGAAAATTACGTAATGGAAGGGGCGTGGTTAGAGGGAAGGGATGGAACAGAGGGGATAAGGTTGGCTGGGAAGAAAGTAGAGGATGAGGCGGAGCCAGAAAGAAAAGACTGGGAAGAGAGGGCGAAGGAATGGGATTTAGGAAAGAAGGGGGAGGGGTGTGTGCGCGCGCGCGGGCCACTGGAGCAGCAATTGAGCGCCCCTGTTGTCTGGAGGAATGAATTGTCACTTTTTTTCCCCTGTCTTATTGTTCGCTCAGTTCAGTCACCTCCAACTCTTAGTGACCCAATTTGGGGTTTTCTAGGCAAAGATACTGGAATGGTTTGACATTTCCTTCTCCAGCTCATTGGAAACCGAGGCAAACAGGGCCAGGCGACTTGCCCAGGGTCGCACAGCTAGTAAATGCCGGAGGTCAGATTTGAATTGTAGAAGGTGAGTCTTTCCGACTCCAGGCTCAGCACTCTATCCACCGCACCACCTAGCTATGGTGGGGGGCGGGGGGACGTGAGGGCTGCGTTAATTTGGAAAGAATCGGGGCTTAACTGGTTGCCATCTGCTCACTTTTAGGGACTGTCGTAAAGTTTGCAGGTGGCGCTGTGATGTGGGCCTCATTTCATTAATGATAGCTCCGTGCCTGGCTTGATAAACACTTGGCTCACCTTCACAAGGCATTTTGAGGATTATGTCCATTTTACAGTTATGGAAAGTGAGAGACAGAGAGATTACACAGCTAGTTATTCTGGTTTGCTCAGTGCCAAGACCAGTGTTGGGGGGTGGGAATTGAGAAGCCGTGAGGAATAGATTGGGGGAGGCAGGAAAAACAAAAATCTGCCTTACACCTTTGCACAAATCTCCTGCGGGACAGATAGAGGCAAGAAAGACGGCTGCAATAAACCTCCCTGCAGTCCTGTAGAGTTGGCATCATTCCCATTTTACAAAGGAGGAATTGGAGTCTCTGGGAGGTTAACCGCTTGGTGGAAGATTTCAGTCAGTAAATATTTATGAAGCACCTACGGTATTGCTAAACTCTAGAGATACAGAAAGAGGCAAAAGACATTTCTGGCTGTGAGGAACTAGTAACCTAATGAGGGAAACAACAAGCAAACAGATATGTGCAAATAGGCTCCCTACAGGATAAGTTGTTTGTCCTTGGTCCTGAAAGAGGACCGATGACATCAGGAAGGTGATGTCTTGACTTGGAAGTGAATTGGAGTTAAGTGAGGCACAGCTGTTCAAAGTCTCACTCTCTCCTCCAGAGCCATCTGGGACCAGTGCTGAGATACAGATCCAAATGATTGGGGATGGCCCCATGCAGTGGGAGATCTTGACCTTTTTAAGCTAAGGTCTTTCCAGTTCTCAGTTAGACCCAGGCAACCCCCAATCATTGTTTAAGGCTAGTTAAGAAATAAAGATTCCCTCCCCAAAAAAGATCTCTTTTACCTACTCAAAATGTTTTAAAAAAATCAGTCTGGGAGGGAAAGACCCTCAGGGTTTCTGTTCAGAATAGAAACAATCACTATTTACACTCACTCTAAGCAGTAAAAATGCAAACAATGCCCAACTGAAGCTAGGGCTGGGACTTACTGTGGGCCAATTAGTGAGAGCCAGAGTGATTTGAGTTTACAGCTTGATCAGGTAACTCAGTTTGAATCCCAATGGGTTTTATCAAAGCCTGTGTATTTTCCAGTGCTGTATTTCAAGAAATCATAAATGAAACTACATGGGGCAAAAATGTTAATTGTTCCAGTTTTTTAAAAAAATGATAGAATAAATAAGTAGAGAAGAGAAAAAAAATTTAGCCTGTAAACTCCCAAGATATTTTGCAAGGTTTTGGTAATCAAAATTTACATTCCTTTGGGCAGAGCACCCACAGTATAAATATTAAGTAAATGAAGGCAGCTAAGTAGTACTGTGGATGGAGTGCCTTGACTGAAGTCAGGAAGATTTGAATTCAAATTCAGTTTCAGATAATTACTTGCTGTGTGAGTCAATTAACCATATTTGGCTCAGTTTCCCCATCTGTAAAATGAACTGGAGAAGGAAATGGCAAACCATTCCTGAACAACAAGGAAGTAAATAATTGAGGGAAGGGACTAGACTTAAGAGATTTTAGGAAAGATTCCCTATAGAAGATGGGATTTTAGTTGGGACTTGAAGGAAAATCAGTAGGTGGAGATGAGGAGGGAGAGCATTCCAGGCATGGGATATAGCCAGAGAAAGTGCCTGGAGTCAAGAGATGAATGTCTTGTTTTTGGAACAGTAACGAGGCCAGTGTCACTGGATCACAAAATACATAGCAGAGGATGAGGTTTGAGAGGACTGGAAATTTGAGGGATAGGGGTGGTAGCTTATGAAGGGCTTTGAATACCAAACACAAGATTTTGTATTTGATTCAGGTGATAGGGAGCCATTGGAATTTATTGGGCAGAGGGGGTTGTGTGAGATAAGAGTTCAGAGTCTGAATCTGAGGTCAGAAAAGGTCTTTATTCTTTCTCATGAGAAAGGACTCTGCCCCTGTCAACCACATGGCGTGTACAGGGAGAGAGCAACAGGTAGAAGCCAGAATGCTTCTAATGCAGAAAGCCAACCCCCCCCCCCCCCCAACTGGCCTTCACTCTCATTGGTAGAGGGGCTGACCCACAACCTAAGCACAGGAATCTCTCTGAGACAAAGGACCTGGAAACACCTGGGTGTCCAATGAAAGCAGTCTTAACCTTATTTGGCACATCTTGTGCTGAGGTAGCACTGGGGAGGGTTTCCATTGCTCTAAGTCCCAGATTGCTGGAAGGTCAGCTGACTTCTAAACCTAGGCCTAGTGAATACCGAAGCCATTCTAGATTTGATTTTTCAGAATGGGGTGTTGTACCTAAACCCAAATCCCAGGTCAGTACACATCACCTGACTTGTGGCCTACCAGTAAGCCCCTTTTATATTTCTGTTTTTCTCTATTATAGCTTGAAACTGATTAAGGCATGTCTGGGCATATTGCTCAAGGCATTCCCTGACTCTGTCTCCCCTAATCAGCATTTCGTATTTTCTCCCTGAATCATTATAGTATACCAGGTCCATTATGGTGCAAGGATCTTATCTAGGTACCATCCTGTCCTGCCTCGCTGACCAAGCGAGGCTCCCACTCCCTTTGCCTGGAACATGACCCTAGCCTGTTCTGGGAAATTTCAGTCCCCCTCATCCCATGCCCCTCCACCCTGTGCCCTCCACCAGGTAACGGTTGCATCCTTGTGCCCTTGCACCATACTCCCCTGAGTCATATTGATTTAACTGATGGCTATTCTTTGCTTCTATATGTCATAGCTTGTGCTAGCTCCCCTCCCAGTTATAATTTTGTGCTTTTAGTCTTTATAACCAAGATCTGGATTTCCAGAAATTGCTGCCAATTTGAGTGAGTACTCTGGCAGTTGCACGCTTGATCAATAAAACCACATCTAAATTTATCTTGAACCCAGGTCTCTGCTCACTCTTATTCTCTGCACAACAGGGAAACTTCACTATAAATTATCCCTCACAGGGTTAATACAGTATATTATGATCTTTAGGAAAATAACTTTGATGGCTACCTGGAGGATGGGTTGGAATAGGGAGAGACTTGAGGCAGGAAGACCCACCAGCTGGCTATTGGAATAGTCCAGACATGAGGTGATGAGGACCTGCACCAGTGAGTGGCAGTGTAAGAGGAGAGAAGGGGACATATATGTAACGAT
>CM053580.1:186666208-186676341 GCA_028627135.1 Pseudochirops cupreus | reverse complement strand
TTTGACCACATGTGCCAACTTCATCGCTACTGGGTTGGCTTTGACTTTCTGGTTTTGGGACTCAGTTTTCTGGTATTTAAATGAATGCACTATCTATATTTCTTATGTAGAGAGCCTGTTCCATTTTGTGATTAATAACTATATCAGCATATTTATAGTTACTGTAGGCATTGTGAATACTGCATTGCTGATACAATATACTCAAGAGATATTGAAAAGTTGAAATCAATAGGCCTGGACAACAGATGGTGTGTGGTGAGTGGGGTGTGTGTGTGTGTGTGTGTGTGTGTGTGTGTGTGTGTGTATAAAAGATAGTGAGGAGACTGAGGAGACTGGGAAGATGATATTGTCCTAGATAATAATAAGAAAGAGAAGGGGAGGGAGTGTTTAGAGGGAAAGATAATGAATTCAGTTTGGGACATGTTGAATTTAACATGTCTACTGGATATCCAGCTGGAGATATTGGTATGGCAATTGGAGATGAAAGACTGGAAGTCATCAATGTCTTGATTGAGATTTGGCAAAGGGTAAACCAAGGCAATTCTCTGAGTAAGACATCATTTATTAATAGAGTGAAGAACCGGTTAATAAAGGGCTCTTATGGTCTGCCTCCAGTTGTGCCAAAAGAATCAGAGTGAGGGTGTCAGGGTTTTTAAAATCTAGGTGTGTCTTCCTTTGTTGGCCTAAAAGTACATCATTTGGCTCTCTGTAATGCCATGCCAGAGCAGCTTTCCAGAAGAATGCTACTCTGAACAGCTTTTAAGGTTCTGATTACACAGTATAGTGAACACTAGTTATAACAAATCAAAGCAAAACATTCTCAGAAAATCACAATATAGTGTTCACAACAGCTAACAATTAAAATGGCCACATAATTTTCACCAAAGTGGTCATAATATTTAGAACAAAGAACAAAAGAACAACCATCTAGTATCACTAAGGAGGTTTACCTCCTTACTCAGTCATTCAGTCATTTCGAAATACAATAGTTGGTCTTCCACTCATGGGCAACTAGGTTAACTTAATCAGTCACTTATATAGCAATCAGTTACTAAGTATCATTAATCACTAAATACAGTCATTAGAAAATACACAAACCCTCCACCCCTAGGCCTCTAGTAAACTTCATTTTCATCACAGCATTCAATACCCAAGGAGGGATCTTTTCTTCATCTTGACTCAGAGTGGTCTCTTAAGATTCCCTGGATCCCCTTCCATGGTCCCAGCTCCTACCTGAATCCACCAAACAGTCACCTGGATTCAGAGGCAGACAGCTCCCAGGTCCTAGTCCAGTTCTCTGGTCAATTCCAGCTTCACACTGAAATTCACAGGGTCCAGTCCATCTCAAAACTTTCACAATTTCTGTTCCCTGGGGTTTAAGGCTCAACCAAGCCACAAACAAACAAAGTCTTAGCATCTGGGTCATGCTTCCTCAGTCCTCTGGCAGTTTGGCTGGCCCTAGGACCCAGAAGAAGTCTCAGCTGGCCCCTGGAACCAAATCACTCCTCCTAGGTTTTCAAAATCAAAATCCTTTTCTCCAGTCTAGGTGGGGCTTTCCTCTTCCGCCTTTCAGGCAGCTTTCCCAGCAGCAACTTGAGCCTTCACTAAATTCTGGTCTCAAGAAAATTCTGAATGTGCCTCTCTGGGGCTTTTCTTATATACACATACACACACACACACACACACACACACACACACACACACACACACACATATATACTCACACACATTGGCTTCCTGTTTCAGCCAGCCCCTTCCTGTTATATCAGCAACAGGAGACAGAGTTCACACCTTCTGTTTCTTTCACAGAGGTTTGATTAGTTACTAAGGGCTAAGTACCTGCTTAGTTGACATAACAAAAATGGGTCTTCAAATTTAAATTAATTACCATTACACCCTCCCCTGATGATATTGCCATCTCATTACATCTGCCTTAGTGGCAATCTCAACTGGGAGACATTTTAATGGAGAGGGGTTAATAGTTCCCAGCACCTTCTTATGAGTTCATTCCCCCATCCCCCAACAGGAGAACTAATCTTCAGGTGAAAGGATTAATGTGAAGCTAGGCAAAGTGGGCTGGCTTTCAGATGTGGCTGATTACTCCCTCTCAGACACTTAAAGAATGCTAGTTGTTTTATGAGATCCAGCTGCCTCTAGTGATCTTAGCTACAAAAACATAAGTCACCTCAGTTAGTCTCTTTGGTTTGGTCTCCTTCAGGCAGACTAGGTCACCCCTAACTTTGGTTAGGAAAAACAAGGACACAAGAGTCATCCTTTGGGGAGGGCATAGCTCAAGCTGGCTTCCTACTTATGGGGCAAACAGAAGCAAGATACCCAGCCCAATTAGGTTACTTCAGAGATGCTTGAGGGCTGGAAGTGATCATCTTACTCAATCATATCACACTCTTCAGAAAGTGCCTGCCTTTCAGAAATGGGGTCTGTTGAAATGAGGAAAAGAATGTATCACATAGAAATACTGGTTATTAAACAATACAGTACAATATTAATTTTCCTAAACAGAGAGTCTGAGCATTATCTGCTAGAGATCAGGCAGCAGACAAGAGCAGCAAATGATGGAAAGCACACAGTTAATTGGTAAGATAGGAGGTCCCAATTCACTGCTGCTCTTTGGCTCCAAAGGCTAGGTAGGAGATGATGCTGTAGTGCAGAGAATAAGAGAGAGCTGAGACCTGGGTTCAAGATAAATTTAGTTGTGGATTTATTAAACAAGCTTGCAAATACCAGAGTGTTCACTCAAATTGTTACCAAATTGGTACTTTGAGGGCACCACTTTGGTTATATAGGCTAAAACCACAAAAACCACAATCAGGGAGGGGAGGTAGCAGAAGCCATGACATACAGAAGCAAAGAACAGCCATTGGTTAGATCTATAGCTCAGGGCTAATTTTGTAATATGGCGCAACTGTGACTCAGGTGTTCCTCCTAGAGGAGGGTGGAAGATCATAGTCAACGCTTTTCAGAACAGGGTAGAAGGTCATGAGGTAAGGGGAACTGAAGGGAGACTGGAAATCCTCAGAATAGGCCAAGGTCATGTTCAGGGCAAAAGGTGGTCAGCAGAACAGGACAAGGTGGTCATAAGATCCTTGCACCATAATGATTCAAGGAAAATATACAGAATGCTAATTTGAGGAAGGCGGAAATAAGGGAACTACGCCTTGAGCAATGCCCAGGCATGCCTTTAAGCAGTTTCAAGCTATTATAGGGTATAGGATAGAGACAAAGACAAAAATATGAAGGGACTTAATGGTGGACCACAAATCAGGTGGTGTGTAGTGACTGGGATTTGGGTTTGGGTACAACAATGGAGCAGGTGATTTTAACATTTAAGGCTGGAGATCAGGTGAAGCCAGAGGTGGAAGTCTCAGGCAGGGGGAAGTCAAGTTGGCACCAATGGAAGCTGAGCTGGCCCCTAGCAGTCTTTGTTCAGGGTACAGCAGGAGATAGAAGGTACAAAAGACCAGAGGAATGTCTCACTACTCTTCTCACCTGAGGCTGAAGATCAGGTGAGCATAGGGAGAACATAGCTTATAAATATCAGAGCCAAGATTAGAACCCAGGTTTCCTGACTTGAAAAGTTCTTCAGGAGAAATATAAGCAACTCATATTTATAAAACACTTTAAGTTTTGCAGAGCACTTTCCTCCCAACAATCTTAATATAGAAGTAGTAGAAATATTATTTTCTTGTACTAATCCCCTCCCTATCCCCGATATATTAGATTATAAACTCCTTGAGAACATGAATTGTTCTGCATCTAGTGGTACTTTATTTGATATTGACCCTGTGATCAACCAAGCAGGTTTAACCCTAGTAAAAAATGTATAACTCTACTGGGGTGAATAGCCACAATGGCTGCCAAGTTATTGGAAAACTGGACCATGGTGATTGGTGTAATCCAAAGATTATTTATTTTGGGCTAAGTAACAAAGGAATAATCATGTTGTCAACTCTTTGGGAGGGGAATATAACTAAGTGGAAAGGTAATAAAAAATTAAGGCAATAAAGGTGCTATTTTGTGCCAATTACCTAAAAAGTTGAAGTCTTCTCAGTTCCCTGGAGCTATCTGGAAAACAAGGTAGTTGGAAATGAAGTTATTAACTCCCTCCTCAACTTCTGATAAGTAGTCACTAAATACAATAAAGTTAATTATAGAGAAAGCAGGATGGATTTTAGAATATGCAAGGGGAATTCTGGGCAGTGAGTAGTCCTTCAATTCAGCTGTCAACACAATGTCAACAGAGGCATGAACTTGACCTGTGAGATAGTGAGGCCAGATTAGAACCCTATTAACAGTTATCTTCAGAGGGGCATATACCTTTACTTGGTGGGAAAGCCTTTGACCTCAGGTCCATTAGCATGATGGACCAGAGCAACTTGTGTTAAAGTTTGAATTGCAAGATAAGTAAATTACTAACAGTGAAAGATTTCTGGTTATGAGCCTAGAGGCATTTCTGCTAGTTATAGAATATTTCTCCTATTTGTAAAGTGGAAGTCCTCAGTAAAACTAGCCCCAAGTCCCATGTCCTGAACTCAGGTCTGAAATTAGACCTGAGGAGGAATTCTGGAAAATTACTCTTACAGCAATGTAGAACTTCAGGAAATGTGTAAAGCAGAAATGAATCAAACAGTGTCGTCTGTCTGCTTCTCTTCTAGGTTTGTGGGGCTAATTCCAAGGGTTGGAGATGTGATCAGACTCTTTGGCCCATTCCTCAACATATATCAGCAAATGTATTCTAAAAGAATATTTCAGCAGTGAACATTGCCTCCAATCCAACATAGCAGTAAAAAATGTTCAGGGGGTATACTGGCAAATGCTTAACAACTGGCTTTCAAAAATGAATGGAAGACATACTTTTAAATTAATCTATATTATTGTCAAAGGTCAGAATTGTGAGAGTTTATTCAATTTTGAAAGAATTCAATCAGACCTTCTTTTTAGTCAAAGGGAGCTTTATTGACACAAAAGCATGCAGGCCTGAGACTTAGCAAGGAGCTAAACAAAGGCAATGATATAGGAAAAGAACCAGACTTATATAGCCAGAAAGCTACATAGCCTGTAGAATAATGATGTAATTTTAGGGTCTTTAATGGGATTGGAGATTTAGGGGCAGGATGAGGAAGATGGATGACACAAGATAAGGGAGACGGGAAATTTTACGACCCAGGATGGAGGGGTGACAAGAAAGTTTTATGGTCCCGGATAAGGGGGAAGTTTTATGGTATTCCAAATGGTCCAGGAAAAGGGGGAAGTTTACTTTAGGATGCTCTCAGGCTCAGGAGGGCCTCCCAAGGTAGTGAGAAAGCAATCCTTAATATTATTTTTAACCCTTAGGGCACTTCTGTATCCACATCATTATTAACATTTTTCTCCATTACTTTAATTTGTCACACTCAACAAAACTATAAATTAAATAAATCAACAAATTAATACCTGATTTGTAGCATCTACAGATTTCCAAGTTATAAAGGCTTACAGGGAAAATTGAACAATCAGTCCTTTCAAACTGGTACAAGCTGGTTCCAGCATGCCCCTGTACATGGTCCAATAGGGTTTATTGAAGGATTTGAATGACAGATATCTAAATTGTGGATGAAAAGCAAGTGAAGAGAATTCAAATGCTGCTAAACTCCCATGGTGGGTGCTTCCAAATGAGGGACATACATTTCTAGGGTTGTAAAGATCTGTTCCTATGCCAACCTTTTCCACGTTAGTACAAGCACTATTATTCATGTAAGGGCAGCATAAGAAGTTTTTGACAACAATGCCATTTGAAATCAGATTGCTCTTTCTTAAATAGAGAAAAAACTCTGCTTTTGATATACCAATCAATAAAGTTTCCTCTACTTAAAGTGTCTTTGAAGATTTAAGGACACTGATTGGGCAGAGCACTTGTGCCCAGCTCTGGGACAGTCTGTTTTGAATGCTAGTCAGCCAGATGAGCCTGACTCTGGACAGTTTTTTCCTCCACTGTGATTGATCTTTGAGGTAACTCAATCATGGCACATATTCAAGACCCTTAGTAACTTTAGATGTAAGTATAAGGAAATCTAGGGGTAAGGAATGTGGGGCCCACTTGAACCCCTTTGAAATGCTCTCTGAGTGAACCCCCAAATTAAGCTGACTAGGAGCATTCTTTTGTTTATGATTAATGAGGATCAGGTGCATTGAACCAGACAGTCTTGATTAATGGCATTTCTCTTATCTTGTTGTTTTATGGACACTATTCTGTTATAGCATTCTCTTCTTGTTATGACATTCTCTCATTTATGGATGACAGAAACCAGACATTCTGGGAACACTTTCTTGTTCTATGAACTGTAATTTTGGTTGACAAGGGACACAGGCATCCTGAGTCAGGGGCAAAGGAAGAGGGATGAGTATGCAATCTGTACAGGGTAACTCCAAAGTGATCTCATTTCCAAATGAACTCCCAAGTGCATGGATGCATGCATGCATGTCTTCCACTTTGAGAGAAATAGACATGCACAAACTTTCTTAGAACGAACTCTTTTAAGAGTGACAGAGAGTACTGAGGGGGAACAAAATGAGAGGAAAGTGGATCAGATAGTTTATTATTCACAAGCATGTATGTGTGTTACCACATTAGCTATGTCTCAACCCTCCCCCCCCCCAAAAAAAAGAACAAGAAAAAGAAAAAAAGAAAAGAAAATATGCTTCAATTTGCACTTCCATCAATTCCCTATCTGGAGGTAGATAGCATGTTTAATCATGAGTCCTTTGGAATTGTGGTTAGTCAATGTATTCATCAGAGTTCCTACATCTTTCAAATTTAGTTATTTCTACAATATTGCTATTTCTATATAAATTATTCTACTGGTTCTGCTCATCATTTTGTTTCAATTCATCCAAGCTTTCCCAGGTTTTTCTAAAACCATCCTGTTTATAATTTCTTACAGCACAATAGTATTCTATCATGTTCTTATACTATAACTCAGTCAGCCATTCTGCAATTGATGGGCATCTCAAAGGGAAAAAATTCTTAAAACTAAATGAAATAAATGAGACAGAAGTAAAGGTAAATGATAAAATGGACAATTTTGATTACATAAAATTGTTGATGTGGGGTTGAAGTTACCTTATCCCATTTAACCCTAGTACACAGGGTGTCCCAAAAGTCTTCAGTGTAGCTTAAAACTGCACTAAAGACTTTTTCAACTCTCCATATTTATTAGATGAGAACTTTAAAATTTAGTTAAAGGAGACAAACAGATAGTGGTATATAGTTACAGAGTTTATTCCTATTCCCTTAAGGCTAGAGGTACTTCGTCAAGGAAGCAGGAGCTAAGTCCTGACTGACCAACAAAAGAATGAGAGAGCTTAAGTACATTTTAGGACCATCCCAATTAGGGGTGGCTGAGTTACACAAATTTATGATCCCCATAATAGTTTAATTATTGCATGAGAAAGGAATTTTCTTAATTGGATAAATGGTAAATATAATGAACAAGAGAGATGACAAAGTGTCAATTGAAATTATGATTCAGAATATCTATGTTTTCTTTACGATTAACAATTCATAACATGGTATATGCCCAGAAAATCTTAAGATAAGAAAAAGTCCCATTTCTCAAGTTAATGCCCTGAGTTGAGGGTCTCGTCCTGAAGGGCCATAAAGTAGGCCTCTTCTGGTTTGTTGGCATAAGAAAAGGTATTCTCTGGGCTCACTCAGAGAAGCAAGACAAAGCTGGGTCTGTTTGGAATTTACAATCCTACTCTGAGCCTTATCTGGTCTCTGGAATGGCTGATATAACATGAAAAAGGAGCCTTTTAAAAATGAGACAAAATAGCCTGTTTAATTATTTCAGATTTGGGCCAAAATATGTTATTTAATGATTATCAGAGCACAAACTGATTGTTTATTAAAAGTGAACAAGATGTGGACACCTCCCTAAGTTCAATAGGAAGTCTGTTCCTATTAGCTGAGGATCTTGGCCAATCCTCCTTGGGTCTGTATAAAACCACTGAGCTAGTTTAAACCAGGAATTTGACCCGGGAGAGTGTTCCAGCTAAACCCTTGAGAGGGATCAGAGTAGGGATGGAGGCAGCATCAAGAGGAAAGCACTTCAGCCTCATTTCCCTTTTCTCTTAAATGAAGGAGGACCTCCTATACTTCAGAGACCCATATGATTTTGGATTTCCAATTTTCTCATCGGTACTCTAGCATTATCCCAGAGGCAACAGTGACTGGGAGCAGTGTCTGCATCAGGAGTCAAGAATATACTAGAGGGAAGAGATTCAATTCAAGGCTATTAAAGAAGCACAGAAGGAAAAATGCAACATGCTTAAGGGAAACATCATGAGTTTCCCTACAAAGGAGAGAAAAGGACTTCCAGGAATCCGGAGCTGTGGGTTACCCCTTCGCTCTATGTGTTCCCCAAACTTCAACCCTTTTCCCATGGGTCTCTAAAATTCAATAAGTTCTGTACATGACAGCAGATGTTCTGACTTTATTCTAGCTCTCTGTGCAATTGTGTTCACTTGTAAGGAAACAATTCCCATTCATTTACATTGAGGCTGAGGCAAAATTAAGCCCTATGAGTCTGACACTAGATAGTAAAAGGCTTTCAAAAAAGTTTGCTCCAATCTCCAAGGTTAAGTACTGATTGCTCTCTTCCTTTGACACTGGTCATTACAGAGAAAGCCAAGAGATCAAAACTTAAACACTCCAAGTTCCCTGCCCCCTCAAAAGGACTGAAGCAAATAGAAAGGCTTTAAGGAATAAACTCATTCTTCAAAAGGATAAGCATATTCCAAGCAGAATAAGGTAAAAGTGATTGAATTCAAGGTGGCATTTGAATTGGACTGAGGAAAAGCAACTTGATGTTTCAGACTACTGTTAGGAACAAGAATAGTAGAAAGCACAATCTAGCTTGTTTAATTACTATTTCAATTGGTCCTGGGGAAGCAAGAAATCACTGCAACAAGAAAAATCTCTTCTTAGAAGATAAACCATTTACCTGGAAAGACTGTATTTCATCAAGATTTGTTTTGTTTCATTGAATTCAATATATTTCATTTGTCTAGAAGGTGGAATTTCTAACCTTTGGGCTCTATGAAGACTTTTCTCCTCAATTGATAACTAGGATTTTCTTTGGGAGAACATTTATTGAAACAAAAGAACCCATTGTCAGACCACAAAATCAAATTCAGCTTTAAAAGTTAAGATGCAATGAGAATAACAGTGAGGATTTACGAAGTCAAATGTTCTAGCTTTCTGTACCAATTGTGTTCACTTGTTAAGAAACATCCTCTGCTTGAAAGCTTTTGCTGAACTTTAGATAAAAGCAAGATACGCAACTTCCCTTCATTTACACTGAGGTTGAGCCCTGTGGGTCTATAGATATTGAAGGCAGGCTTTCAAAATAGTTTTGGAAGGCTTTGAAGAAGATCTCTATATAATAAACTGAAATAAAGCAGTGTCTTCTTTGCCTTGGAATATTCTTTCATGAAGGGATTTTTACTCCAATTATCATAATTCAATACTGATTTCTTATGATTCAGCTCTCTTTAACTGTGGTCATTACAGAGAAAGCCAAGAGATCCAAACTCAAACATTCACAGTTCTCTCCCAAAGAGAAGTAAATAGAAAAGTTTTAAGGAAAAACCTCGTCCTTGAAAAGGATAAGAATATTCCAGACAGAATAAGGTAAAACATTGCATTCAATGTTGTATTTCCGGTGGACGTAGAAACAATAACGTTGTGTTTCAAACTGGTGTTAGGAGCAAGAATGGTAGGAAGCACATCCTAGCTTGTTTTAGTCCAATTTCAATTGGTTCTGGTGAAGCAAGGAATACCATTCACTGCTACAAGAAGAAATCTTTCCTAAGAAGATAAAACATCAAAGGGGAAAGAATCTATTTTATCAAGACTTATATTATTTCATTGCATTCAATATATTGCATTTACCTAGACTATGAAATTTGAAGACTTCTCTTTCCCTCAGTTGGTAGAAAGGATTTTCCTTTGGAGAACATTTACTGAAAGAGAAGAACCCTTTGTGAACCAACAAAATCAAATTTGGCTTCAACAGTTTTGATACAATGAGAATAACAGTGAGGATCTAGGAAGTCAAATAGCTTACCTGAATAAC
>CM053580.1:186655756-186666108 GCA_028627135.1 Pseudochirops cupreus | reverse complement strand
TCTAATTCTACCCCCACCCACACCCTCCACTTTCCCTCCTCTTCTGTCCAATGATCCCAACCTGTTCCTCTGTTTCTCTTCCACCCTACTTGTTGCCCCCTCCCAACTCCCTTCCCCTTAAAGCCTCCAGTCCTGATGGGAATGCCTCTACTCTGCCTACAGACCAAATTTCTGAATTTAACCCCATCAGGACCTATTCCATTAAGCCCATCATTACACTTGTTTCTACCGCACAGTATACTATGTAGCCTTAGCAACTAACAGCTCCCATCCCAAATCCACACCCCAGCCCTGGCCCTATGAGGTGTTACGAACCTGCTATTTGTCACTGTTGCAGAAGGCTGGGGCATTGAATGTAGGACCTGACTCGAGGTTATGCAGAATAAGGAGCACTGGAGGCACCAAAGACCTCCTCTGCAACCTTAGAGGTCCTCTGGGGAAGGTATACAGGATCCAGTCCCCATTTCCTCTTCTTTGTCCCTTTCTCAACTAGGGGAGCTGTCCATGCTAGTACAGGAGCACCTCATCTCTGCACTGGTAGATAAAAGGACTACCCTGTCAGTCTTGGATCCTTGCAAATCCACCCCTCCCTCTCCTTTGCTTGAAGTAATGGTAGCCCATTGGTGGTGGGTTTCTAATAAGCCTCTCTGAGCTTTTCAGACTTCCTTTCCCTCTATCATTCTGAAATCAGATTTGTGTATTTGTCTGTGTCTGTGTCATGTTGTGCTGTGAGTTAGATTCTGTTACCTTAAAAGACTTAGAGTGCAGCCAGCCAGAAAAACTTCTAAGGGCTGTAGTTAGAACACTGGGAAAGATTTATTAGCCACTAAAAACATCTTAGCAGATTCTGGAGGTTTGGAGATTAATCATTAAGGAGATTGGAAATTAATGATTTTTAGATTGCAGAGGAAAACTGAGACTTTGGAGAATTAGGTAAATCTTTTGCCTTCCCTACTCCCTCCTCTGGAGTCAAGAGTGTATCTTAGTACAGGGATTGCTAACAACCTATATTTCTCTGTTAATTGCTCACATCTCAGATCAGATTAAGCAAGTTATTGCCCTGGTTTGCTGATTTATGAAGAGAAAAATTATGGTTGTTGTGAGATCAAAATGATATGATATAATGATTATGAAGTATTCAACACAGTGACTGACTAGTGCTAAGCACTACATTAGTATTATTTCTCTAATTTAATGTAATTTTTCCATACCTGATAACTTGAAAATGATTTTAAAATGCCAAAGGTAATAAGATCAATTATTTCTATGTGTGATAATTTGGAAAGGCAATTGATATCATATGATTCTAAAAGACTCATGATGGAAAATGCTATCCACATACAGAGAAAGAACTGTGGAGTCTGAATGCAGATCAAAGCACTATATTCATTATTTTGTTTTTTATTTTTTCTTTCTTGGAATTTCCCCCTTTTGTTCTGATTCTTCTTTCACAACATTATTGATGTGGAAATATGCTTAACATGATTGTACATGTATAACCTTTATCAGATTGTTTGTAGTCTGGCAGAGGGGGAAAAGGAGGGAGAGAGAAAAATTTGGAACTCAAAATCTTATAAATATGAATGTTGAAAAGTATTTCTTTTTTCATGTAGTTGGAAAAAATTAAATACTCTTAAGTGGGAAAAAAAGACCAGAACTTAATGGAAAATTTGATATAAAATGCCCTACAGAAATATAAGGAAAACACTAAAGACTAATTATAAGGCACTCATTAAGGTCCAATTGTTTACTTAAGATGTGATATGAAAATGTTATCAGTATTCTTAAAACTGTCATCCTTACTAAGATCAATTGAAAAAAAGATTGGTATTGAGTTGTGTATGATGGAGGTGATTCTCAAAAACAAAGTTGGGTAGGAAAAGTAAAATGTAGCAATTTTTTCATAACAAAGGTACGTGAAAGGTAGAACTAATACAGATGGAGCAGGATGTTATAATGTTGGCACTTTACTCTCATATAGGTTGAAGAGGAAACAACATACATCTGGAAATGTTTATAAGTCTTGTGAACTTCTAAAGAGGTGAGAAAATGGGGACAGGGTGATGGAGTGCCTTTTAGAGGGTGGGGTATCATAAGGAATAAGAGGATAAGGGGAGATGATAAGGTTACAGGGATAGGACTGTAAAAGGACTGTAAAAAAAAAGAAAAGCTAAGAAGGAAAATAGTTTGTAGAAATATGGTAGAGAGAAATTCAAATAGTAATTATACCTTTTCAATGTGAATAGGATGAACTCACCCATTAAACAGAAATGTATAGCAGAATGGATTAAAAATCAGAATTCAACAATATGTTGTTTTCAAGGAACATATTTAAGAATGAGACACAGATACAGAGTTAAAATGAAACCCCATGGTAGAATTTATTATGCTTCAGCTAATGTAAAAAAGGTAGTAAATATATGATCTCAGATAAAGTTATGGCTAAAATAGATTTAGTTAAAAAACATGAACAGGGTAGCTACATTTTGATAAAAGGTACCACAGACAATGAAACAATGTAAATACCAAACTTAAATGCACCAAATACTATAGCATCTAAATTTTAAAAAAGAGAAATTAAGTGAATTACAGGTGGAGATAGATAGTAGTACTATAATAGTGGGGGACTTTAAATTTTCTCTCCCAGAACTATGTAAGTCTAACCAAAAAATAAATAAGAAAAACTTAAAGAAGTTAATAGAATTTAAGACAAACTGAATATGATAAATATCTGAAGAGAATTGAATGGAAAGAAAGGAATACACCCTTTTCTCACTGGTTCATGTACATTTACAAAGACTGACCATATATTAATACATAAAAATTTTATAGTTAAAAGCAGAAATAATAAAAGTATCCTTTTCAGATCACAGTGAAGTAGGGATTATATTTAATAAGGGACCAAGGAAACAGAGATTAAGAACTAATTGGAGATTAAACAACCTAATTTTATAGAATGAGTGGGTTAAAGAACAAACAATAATTTCATTAAAGAGAATGACAATAATGAGACATTGTATCAAAATCTATGGGATACAGCAAGAACAGTGGTCAGAGGAAAATTTATATCTCTAGATACTTACATCAGTAAAATAGAGAAAAAGCAGACTAATGAATTGGGTATACCATTTAAAATACTAGAAAAAAAACAAATTAAAAATCCCCAATTAAATGTTAAATTGAAAATCCTAAAAATTAATGGTGAGATTAACAAAATTGAGAGTAAAAAGTCATTGAATAATAAATAAAGTTGATTTTATGAAAAAACAAATTACAATAGATAAATAATGAGCTAATTTGATTTAAAAAGAGAAGAAATTAAGATCAGTAGTATAAAAATGAAAAGGGTAAATATATTGCTAACAAAGATGAAATTAAAGCAATGATAATGAGTTATTTTGCCCAATTATATGCCAATAAATTTAACAATTTAAATGAAATAGAATAATATTTACAAAAATATAAAATGACAAATTATTTTTTTTATAGATTTGACTCATTTTTCTATGGAGAGAAATGAGGCCTTTATCAGAGAAACTTGCTTTAAAATTTTCTTCACAGTTATAATTGCTAACTGCAATTCCCTCCATCCCATTTTCCCCTGTCTTATTCTATTATCTCTTTCTTTTCCTCCTGTCTCTCCTCAGAAATGTTTTGCTTTTGACTACCACCTCCCCCAATCTGCCCTCCCTTTTATTAGAACCCCACTTCTCATCCCACTTTCTCATCCCATCCTACTTTCCTGTAGGGTAAGATAGATTTCTATACCCAGTTGAGTGATGTTATTCCCTCTTTAAGCCAATTCCAATGAGATTAAAGTTCAACCATTCCCTTCCACCTCTCCCATCTTTCTGTAAAAGCCCTTTCTTCCCTCTTTTAGGAGATCATTTACTTCATTCTGCCTCTCTCTTTCCCTTTCTTCCAGTGCATCCTCTTTCTCACTCCTTACCTTTATTTTTTTTTAGGTATCATCCCATCATATTCAACTTGTACCTCTGCCCTCTGTCTATATATACTCCTTCCATCCATTCTAATAAGAAAATTCTTATTAATTACAAGTATTAGCTTCCTCTGTAGGAATATAAACAGTTTAACTTTATTAAGTCTCTTAGGATTTCCCTTTCCAGTTACCTTTTTTATGTTTCTCTTGAGTCTTATATTTGAAAGTCAAATTTTCTATTCAACTCTAGTCTTTTCATCAGGAATGTTTGAAAGTTCTCTATTGCATTGAATATTTATTCCCTTCCTCCCCTCCCAAAGGATTATACTCAGTTTTGCTGGGTAGGTGATTCTTGGTGGTAATCCTAGTTCCTTTCGCCTCTGGAATATCATATTCCAAGTCCTCTGATCCTTTAATGTGGAAGCTGTTGAATCTTGTGTTATCCTGATTGTGACTCCACAATACTTGAACTGTTTTTTTCTGTCTTCTTGCAGTATTTTCCCCTTGTCCTGGGAGGTTTGGAATTTGACTATAATATTCCTGGGAATTTTCATTTTGGGATCTCTTCCATAGGGTGATTGGTGAGTTCTTTCATTTTTAAAATTTTATCCTCTGGTTCTAGTATATCAGGGTAGTTTTCCTTGATAATTTTTTGAAAGATGATGTCTAGGCTTTTTAAAAAATCCTGTCTTTCAGGTAGTCCAATAATTCTTAAATTATCCCTCCTGAATCTATTTTCCAGTTCAGTTGTTTTCTCTGATGAGATATTTCACATTGTCTGCTATTTTTTTTATTCTTTTGATTTTGTTTTTATTGTTTCTTGATTTCTCATAAAGTCATTAGCTTCCACTTACTCAATTCTAATTTTTAAGGAATTATTTCATTCCGTGAACTTTTGTACCTCCTTTTCCATTTATCCCATTCTACATTTTAAGGACTTCTTCTCTTCAATGAACTCTTATAAGTATTTTTCCATTTGTCTAATTCTGCTTTTCAAGGCATTCTTTTCCTCATTGAATTTTTCCCCCTTCTTTTACCATTTGGCTTATTCTGTTTTTTAAGGTGGTGTTTTAAAATTTTTTTTATGCCTCCCTGACCAAGCTGTTGACTCTTTTTTCTTGTGTTTTTCACATCACTCTCATTTCTTTTCCAAAATTTTCCTCTACCTTTCTTATTTGATTTTAAACTGGAAATGTGATCAAGGTCCCCACTCCACTGTGGCTGCAAGCTCTGGTGTGCTAGTGCTCCTCTTTGCCCTGGGACTGCTATCTAGGACTATGACCTACATCTGAATATGGGCAAAGCAATAGTCCTGTCCCTAGTGTCAACAAAGGACCCCTTTAATCTCCTGACCAATCGTCTGACCCCTGTGGGCTGAAAGCTCTGGAAGCAGCTACTTCTGCTCTTTATTCAGGTGCTCTAAAGGCCTTCTCCTGGTTTGCTAGGGCCTGATCTGTGCTGGCACAGACTGCACTAGGTTGCTCAACTCTCACTCCAGTGCCCTAGAACTTTCCTGCTGACCTTCTAAATTGTCTTGGACTCAAAAATTATTTAATTCCATCCTTTTCTGGGTTATCCTGCTCCAGAATTTGTTTTGTGATACTATTTAAGGCAGTTCAGAGAGATTTTAGGGAGAGGTGAAGTGAATCTTTAACTTTTCTCTGCTATCTTGGCTCCATCTCCCCTCATAATACTTCCCTGAAGAACAAATCTTATCCATGGAGTTCTTATTTGTCAGTCCAGTTGAAATGAATCTTTGAGTCCTATGTCAATTTATTCCAACTTGAACGTGCTTATCTATTTAAGAATGATTTCTTCAGTAAAAACATAGATTTGCTATGGTTCTACCAGGTAAACAATCTTGAAATCTATGTGAATTTCTCTTTGCTTTCTATGTAATGACTACAGTCCATTGAATAGAAGTGAATCACAAGCAATATGTACTCAATCATAAGGACTATGGTAAAGATTCCTTTGTCAATGGATATTTCAAAGCACTCACTAAAGCCATTCCTTGATTAGAGCAGATTATATAAGGATCTTGAAAACTTTCCAACATTGGTTCCATTTTGTCATCTATGGAAAGACTTAAATACTCCTGTGTTGCTTTTTTTCAATGTAAATGAATGGGAGTTCATTATGTTGCTTTCCCCTGAAGCTAGGCCAGGGATTTATAATGAGAGAATGTTTCCTTATAAATGGAAACCACCCCACAAAAAGATATAAAATCTGCTTTCATTCAGGATATTTATTTGGCTTCCTAGATCCTCAATTCTTGTCATCAATACATCAAGTTCATTAAAGTTCCAGTGGGGATTTCTTTCTCCAAGGTAGAATTTTTGACTTTCATTCCATGTTCTACTCAATGAAATCTTTCTTGTCAATTAAAAGGAAGAGAGAAAAGTCTTAATTGGGGCAAAAAATACTCAGAATTGCAATAGACAAAGCCTATTATAATGTATTGAATTCCATGAAGGACAAAAACAATCTTGAAAAAATACAATCTTTCCCATTGAATGACTTATTTTATAACTAATAGTTTCCTCTTATATCCACAATGGATATTCATTGACTAATCAGGATAAGCTGAGATGATACTCCAACAAAACAAAAAGTGCTCCATAACAGCCTTCTTCATTGCACTAGGCTTATCTATGGAATTGATGTTCCTCAATCCAATTAAACTTTATCCTTGAGTTACATGTCATTTGTTTTATTGCAGCTGAATATGATTATTCTTTTAAGAATGAATTCTTCAGTAAAAACAGATAGATTTGCTATGGTTCTACTGGGTAAATGATCTTGAACACTCATCTCTTTGCTTTCTATGAAACGATCACAGTCCACCAAATAGAGATAAATCACAAGAAATATGTATTGAATATGTACTACCAGGAGCATTATAGCAACAAAGGGATGTCAATAAATATTCTAATGTATCGAAGGCATGACTTGATTCCAGTAGATTACATTAGGTATCTTCTTAAATGATTTCCCACATTGTTTCTTAAAGACTGTGTTTTGAAATCTAGAGTAATGCAAAAATGCCCCAGTGTTCCATTGGCCTCAGTCAAAATGTATGGGACTTCAGTGTCTTGCTTTCCTCTAAAGCTAGGCCAGAGTTACAGGGCAAGATAGTTTCTTGTAATGGTAATTAATTTGAATTTGAAGACCCCTTTTTGTTTTGGCAAATAAGCAGGTACTTAGCCCTTAGTAACTAATCAAACCTCTGTGAAAGAAACAGAAGGTATGAACTCCTGTCTCCTGTTACTGACATAACATGAAGGGGTTGGCTGAAACAGGGAGCTAATGCTGTGTGTATATAAGAAAAGCCCCAGAGAGGCACAGCCAGAATTTCTTGAGACCAGAATCTATTCTGCTGGGGAGAGAGGGAGTTTCTTTCAGCAGCATCTGGAAGCTGGGCTGCTACTACTGGACTGAGAACTGAGTCAGAATTTTCTTTGGACAAGAATAGTGGAGGCTGAAGTTGCTGCTGCCAGGAAGGCTGAAGAGGAAAGCCCCCTCTAGATTGGAGAAAATGATTTTGATTTTGAAAACCCAGGAGGGTGATTTTGATTCTTCTGGGTCCTAGGGCCAACCAAACTGCTGGAGGACTGAGGAAGCATGGTTGTGGTACCAGTATTCTGTTTGTCTCTTTTGATGTTGTTTTGCCAGATTGGTCTGCTGGTGAAGGACAGTGCTGTTGTTGCAGAGGTCCTGGAACCTTGCTGTTGGCTCAGAAGCCCTGAGGAAGGATTTTCTTGTTGTACATTTACAGAAATCCTAATAGAGGGTCTTGCTGATATTTTCAGGGGTCCTGAGACTGTTCTGAAGGCAGAGAGTGAATTGATGAGGACACTGGCAATGAATATTGTGGCTTTGTTTCCCTAGGAACAGAGATTGCTAAGAACTTGCCTCAGGTCAAGATGAATAAAAGACCTCTCCTTGGGTACTGAATACTGTAATAATAACATGGTTTACTAGTGACCTAGAGGTGGAGGGTTTGTGTATTTTCTAATGATTGTATTTAGTGATTAATGATACTTAGTAACTGATTGCTAAATAAGTGACTGATTGAGTTAACTTAGTTGCCCCATGAGTGGAAGACTTTGACTACTGTACTTTGAAATGACTGAGTAAGGAGGCAAACCTCTTTAGGGATACCAGATGATTGTTCTTTGTTCTAAATATTGTAACCACATTGGAGAAAACTATGAGCCCATTTTAATGATAAGTTGTTGTGAATATTATATTGTGATTTTCTGCGATAAGTTGTAATATTGTGAATGCTGTACCTTGATTTTCTGTGAATGTTTTGCTTTGATTTGTTATGGAATTGAGTGTTCAGTATACTGTGTAACCAGAACCTTAAAAGCTGTTCACAGTAGCATTCTTCTGGAAAGCTGCTTGTGCATGACATTATATTTCTTTATAAATGGAAGCAAAGAAAGACAAACAATCTGCTGTCATTCAGGGAATGTATTAAGTTCATTAAGATCGTGGTTTCTTCTCTGAGGAAAGAGTTTTTTTGCTTTCAATCAATGTTCTGCATAAGGAAATTCTTCCTGCCAATTAAGGCAAAAAGAAAAGTTTTAATTGGACCTAAAATACTCAAAACTGGAACAATCTTGTCCTATTATAATGCATTGGATTTAATGAAAGAGAACAAGTGATGAAATACAATTTTGCCCATTAAATGACTTATCTTATAACAAATGGTTTCCCCTTCTATCCACAATGGATATTAATTGATTAGTCATGACAAACTGAAATGATACTTTAACCAAGGAGGAAGTCTGTTACACTGTCTTTCCCAGTAGCACCAGTCTTATTTATGGAGTTGCTGTTCCTTATTCCAATTGAAACTAAACGTTGAGTTCCATGCCAATTATTTTATTCCAGCCTCAGTGTGCTTATCTTTTTGATATTGTGTCCTCAAAACATGTAGTAATTGGATTTACTATGGTTCTATGGGGCAGATTTTGAATGCCCATTTTAAGTTGTCCTTGCTTTTTATGCAGTGATGACATTGAATAGAAGTGAATCACAACAATGTGTACTGAACCATGAGGATTATAGCAAAATGCTTTATCTAGGAATTCCAAAGCTCTAAAGTCATCGCTTGATTTCAGCAGCTTACATTAGGATTTTCCAGAATGATTGTGTTTAAATGTCCATTAAGTGGCTTATCTCATAAGTGAAGGTTTCCCCTGATATCACAATGGATATTCATTGATTTAGGGGTAGAGAACCTGTGGCCTCAAGGCCACATGTGGCCTAGTAGGTCCTTGGGTGTGTGAGACCTTTTGACTGACTTCAAGTTTAACAGAACAAATCCTTTTGTTAAGGGAATTTGTTCTGTGAAGTTTGAATTCAATCAAATGGCTGCTCTTGAGGACCCAGAGGGCCACATGTGACCTTGAGGCTGCAGGTTCCTCACCACTGATCTGGACAAATTAAAAAGTCACTGCAGCAAAACAGGATGTATGCCATACCATCCTTCCTCATAGCACTTGTCTTGTCTATGGAGTTGCTGTTCCTTATTCCAATTGAAATGAAACATTTCAAAAGAGCTATTCCTCTAGATGTAATTCTGCCATCTCATTTGCCTTACTTGTCCATCTCTATCTTTGAAAAACCTGTGGTATCTTGCCTGAACTACCTCATCACATCCACTCAGCTTGAATATCTCCTCTTCCTACTACAATTCTTTTAATTAGTTTGCTTTTTAAGGGTACACTGCTTAATGCTCAGCAATTAAGAACTGATATAAACACTTAAAAATAGAATAATATTTTAAAAAAATATCTAAATTATTTCATAAATAATCACTTATCTAAAAAAGACTCAACTGTTGAGCCTACTGAAAAGACTAATTCTACTTACATGCAAGTTTTATTTTTATTCTGAGTGACTGAACCTTAGTCAGTAGAGCATGAAACAGAGTAAGGAATTTTCACTGAAACTCTAAAATACATTGTCACAAGAGGGCAGCCTTTCCCTATTGTTCCCCAGATTGTAGCAATATACTTTTTAACCAACTACTTTTTATGACAACATTGAAGAATTAAAAGATATTCAAAACAAATATTAAGTGTTATTATTATAGCAATTAATAATTAAATAATAATTAAGCAATTATTAGGCTTCATTATTTCCATGCATTTCTCTACATTAAAGTGGTTAAAATTTTTAAAGAAAAAAAAAGGCAAAAGTTTTGGTTTTATTTTTCACCCTTGAAAAATGCTAAGCTAAATTTCATTCAGGCTTTGTCTAGATGAAACAGGACATCTGAATAAAGTATTTAAAGAAATAATTATCATTTGCTTAAATTATTGACCTAGTCGTGGAATAATATGGATAACAGGTTAAACATAAAGAACTAGCAGAAGAATCTGTTGTTTAGATTGAA
>CM053580.1:186640653-186655656 GCA_028627135.1 Pseudochirops cupreus | reverse complement strand
CCCCCCCCCCCCCCCACTAATTTTATGTTTACAATCCTCACACTTTTCCCCACTCTTTTTTGTAGTGATCAAGGGCCTTCTGAAGACTTAGGGAATAGGCTTGGAGTCAGAAACGTCAGACTTCAAATTCCATCTCTGAAATTTAATGACCTGTGGTGACTTACTAGGTATTTAACTATAAGGCAACTTCTTAAATCTTAAGTCCTCTTATGGGCATTCAACACTTGAAAAGAGAATTGATCCTTTATTTTCCTAAAGGCATTATTATATTACCTGAGTAAGGTAAAAGCTCATTTTGGCAACAAATTAGCATGGGTAGCTAATTGTAAACCAGTTCCTGCTGGAAGGAGTAACATTGCTAATATCTGCATACAACTCTTTTTTGGAAAAATGAAGCTGTCATTAGCCAGGAAAAATCATTCCACCCTTTCCTACTCTTTAAAGAAGGCAAGAGTTAGGGTGTTGATAAGTGTTTAAAAATCAACTCTCTGGGAAAAAACACTTAAATTTAAGTTAATCAGCTTTCTTAAGATTTTTATCTATTACCTTAAGTATAATCAATAATACATTAAATTTGGTTTCTGGCATTTACCAATTCCTAAATTGTAAATACTCAAACGGGAAATTCATCAATCTTGGGAGATAGAAGAATTCTGGGAAGAGAAGAAATATTGTGAGGAGAAAGAAGTGAGCAAGGAGGTTTAGACAGAATTCTTTTGGCACAAGAGGATGCTTGTCATGTGATTCTAGTGAGGCTAAGGCATAGATAGCAGGTTTACCTGGGGATCAGTATCATAGCTTCCATAACTGCTGCTGTTGTTGTTAACCGCCATAATCATTGCCATTTTAATTATTTGAATGTCACCCTGAATTGAGATGAGAGAGAACTGGAGTTGAATATGTTTGCTCAAAGTGAGCTTCCTCCCTTTTCCATTCTTTTCTCCTTTCTCCATCTGCATCAGTAAGCGCCCTAGCATATCCAGGGTGGCTGCTAGCACAAGTTCTTAGATCTGCTTTTCTAAAGGAAAGCAACTCAAAATGGGTTAACAACCTTACTTTAATCAATCAAGCATATATCATTTACCTAGTTTAGGGGGAAAAGTCAGCACCCTGAACTCCAGAGAATACAAACACAAGTTACAAGCGGAAGTTACAAGCAAACAGAAAAACAGCTCAGCAGACGGCTTCCAGTTGTTTGATCATTACATCCATACCTATTCAGTTACCAGAGAGGGAAGCACCAACATCTGGGTTTTTCAAAGCCAGGGGCCTCAACGGCTTCCCAGAGTCTCATCTGGCCAAATCACACAACTCTTCTCAAAGTGAGCCCCAAAGCAAAACCTCACATCAGGGCGTATATATAGCCTTCTCCTGGATCAGAGACTGTCACAGCCCTCTTGACCCACTGCCCAATCACAAAACATCAAGGCGTAGGCATTCCTGAAAAACAAGCCTCCTGCCACAGGCTCCATGTGACCACATTCAGCCTATTAGGGGGCAGAGTATATTTTCAAATCAGGGAAGGTTCTCAGAGTCACTTAAGCCACTTAAGCCTAGGGGCAGGGAAGATCTTCAGATTCCCATAACACCATCCCAGGGAGAGAGAATACCTGTTATACAGCTTTTCTCTGTTCTTTAAAATTGATTTAGTTATAATTGAATTTTGACTTAAGATAAAGTTTTGATTTGCTTGATCAATTATAGCGAAAAGGAAGCTAGAGAGACATACTATGACTAGTAGGTATTACCACCAGGATCAAATATAAAATGCTTTGTTTGGCATTCAAAGCCCTTAATAACCTTGCCCCCTCCTACTTTTCTCATCTTCTTACATGTTACTTCCACCAAAATATTTTTCAATCTAGTGACACTACTTCCCTGGTACCCCATATGGGACACCCGATAACTGGAATGCTCCCTTCTCCATTCTGCCTACTGACCTTCTTGGATTCCTTTAAGTTCCAATAAAAAACCTCCCTTTCTCTCTCTCTCTCTCTCTCTCTGTCTCTCTGTCTCTCTGTCTCTCTGTCTCTCTCTCTCTCTCTCTCTCTGTCCCTCTCTTTCTGTATGCTGGATTAGTTTCCTAATTCCTTTTAATTCAAGTGAATTCCCTCTATTATTTCCAGTTTATCCTGCATGCTGCTTTTAAAAAAACAATTTTTGTTTGTTGTTTCCCCATTAGACTGTAAGCTTGAGGGCAGACATTGCTTTTTGACTCTTTTACTTGTATCCCCTGTGCTTAGCACAGTGGCTTGCAAATATATGCACTTAATAAATGTTGATTGTTTAAGTTATGCTTAAGAGAGAGAGAAATGAGATATAAAGTATCAATTCTCTTTTGGAATTATTGGGTTCATTATGGATGGGGATTTTAGATCTAAATAAACAAGAATCTTCAAAACATATAAACTTCCAAAGTATAATTTTTAAAAATGGATTCCATTTTCATTTAGGCAAAAGACATGCTTAAGAGCAATAGTTGTCTGGTGGGATGTTAAAAAGCCTCAGTGGGTCACATTGTCTTCCCATTGTTCTGTTTGACAAAAATCACCCTGAGATTCCCTCTTGTTAGAATTGGACTGAAAGGACCTGATAAAATATCAGGTTATAACTAGTGTGAAGAGAAGAGGAATAGCTAAAAAAGACTGATGATACCCACATTCTAAATGTAGGGGCAATCTAGGAAGCAACATAGCATAGTGAATTGGGCATTGTCCCATAGATATAAGTTCATACACTGTTTCAGACTCATGTCACTGGCTAAGGCAACTGTATTAGTGGTGGGACAACATTGTGGTGGCAGAAGCAACACTGATCTTAGAGTTAGAGAAACAATTCAAATCTTTGCTTTGCCATTTACTAACTCTATGACTTGAAGCAAATCTCTGGGTCTTAATTTCTTCATTAATGGAATGAGAAGACTAGATTAAGTGGCTTCTGAGTTCCCTTCTAGCTTTACTTCTGAAATCTCAAATATTGGTTTGATCCTTCTTTATCTTGCTCTCCAAACCTTGATTCTGGCCCCTGAGACTGTAAATTTCGTCTTATACTTGGTTTCTAATAGTTAATGCTGTCAAATGGGCACACCGTATTAGCCAAGACTGTTCACACAAGGAGAGGACTGTATACCTTCACTGACTCAATAAAGTCTCTTTATTTTATTCTTCATACTTAAGACTTGCTTGGTTTGTGACCTCTTTGTTATTCTCTAGTCATTTGGACATGTTGGACTCTTCTTGACTAGAGTGTCCATGGGATTTTCTTGGTAAAGATGCTAGAGTGGTTTTCCATTTCCTTCTCTAAAAGATTAAGGAAAACTTGCCTAAGGTTACATTGCTAGTGTCTGAGGTCAAATTTGAACTCAGTTCTTCCTGACTCAAGCACTCGATACACTGAGTCACTTTGTTGCCTCTACCTGGTGACCTCTACTTGGTTTCTAACCTTGTCTTGATAATTAATTTCAATATTTAGGTCAATTTGTTTTAGAATTCTGGCTCTCCTGATATTCTATTTAGTTAATTCATTTTCTTCTGGTTTGAATCTTGGTTTTGTTCCACCTCTGCAATTCTGTCTCCTCTTTGCTGCTTCAGTACCAAATCTCCTGTCTCTCAGGTTCTGGGGTCCATTTGAGGCATATAAGCTGAGGAAATGAAAAAGAAAAGAAAATAAATTGACTTCATAATGAAATTCCAAACCTAATGCAGGGAGAAAAAAAATTTATATCTAAATATATTCTAACAACATAGCATTGATAAAATTAATATTTAAATCTCTTTTTTTCTCTTCTAAAATGTTTCTATAGTTTCTAATTATTTTCAAGGCCATAATATTAAATGGAATTTTGTCTATTATATGATTTTTAGAACTCCTTTTTACCATTACAGGCTATATGATGAAACCATACTGAAAAAATAAAGTGTGGTATGATAATCTAAATGAAGATAAAGCTGTGTACTTAAAGCAATAATGTTTTCCACCTTGGCTTCACTAAAAATATTGCTACAAAGACTGCTGTAAACTTGCTAATTAATTCAACTTTCACAGACATTTCATTATCTACCTTTTCAGGTTTCCTGTAGATAGGATAGCATGTTTACTCACCCTCAACCTTTTCTTAATATTTCTCAATTATATAATTTAAAGATTCTTCATAGCTGGAGAATGGTAAGTAATTGATAATTATACCCTTATTAATTTTTAAACTAATGCCTTATATATAATTTTGTTTTATAAAAAAAATAATTACCACTTTTGAGTACATAAATTGTTTCTAAAAATACATTTAATTGGGGGTAGAACCAAAATGACAGAGTAAAGGGAGGGACTCACCTGAGTTCTCCCCCAAATCCCTCAAAATACCTTTAAATAATGACTCTAAATAAATTCTAGAGTGGTAGAACCCACCAAAAGATGGAGTGAAATAAATTTTCAGATAAAGATAACTCATAAGGTTGGCAAGAAAGGTCTGTTGCACAGGGGTGAAAGAGGAGCACAGTCCAGTCTAGGCAGTGCCAATGCAGACCAGGGTCCAGCAAACCAGGAACAGGTTTCAGTGGCACCAGTGGTAATTTCTAGACATTTCAGCCCACAGATTATAGGAGGATCCATAAATGGGTCAGAAGACTTACAGGGGTCCCTCTGCTGGCACCTGGGGCAAGACTCTGATGCATTGCTTATACTTGGATTTGTGTCCCAGTCTGGGTCTTAGTCTCAGTGCAAGGAGAAGCACTAGCCTAGCAGAGGTTGCTGCCACAGGGGAATGGAGACCCTAGTCACAGTTCCAGGGTGGAAGAGAGTGCTTCTGGTTGCTCACAAACCAGTCCATAGTACAGGAGAACAGTACTCACACCTCTCCCTAGATCATACCACCTTGGAAGAGTCAAAAACTTACAGGTCCCTAGAATTACCTTTGAAAAGAGCTGCACATTCACAGGCACTGTGGAAGGGAGATTCATTCTACCCTATCGGAAAGTTAGAGGAGTGATGGGGGAGGACATAGGAGAGATTATGAAAGAGAAATGATAAGGGATTTGATAAAGTTAAACTGTTTATATTCCTACATGGGAAAGTGATATTTATAACTCCCAAAAACTTTCTCATTATTAAGGTAGTTAGAAGGAGTATACATAGAAAGTGGAGGTTTGAATTGAATGTGATGGTATGATGACCTAAAAAATAAGATTAAAGGATGAGAAAGAAGAATACACTGGGAGAAGGGGAAAGGGAGAGGTAGAATGGGATAAATTATCAGACATAAAAGAGGCCTAAAGAGATTTTACAGTGAAAGAGGAAAAAAGGATAAGCACGGAGGGCAGCATGTGAACCTTACTTTCATTTGAATTGACTCTAAGAGGGAATAATATACACAGTCAGTTGAATATAGAAATATATCTTACCATACAGGAAAGTAAGAAGGGGTAAGGATAACAGAAGTGGGGGGTACTGATAGAAGTGAGGGCAGTTTGAAAGAGGTAAAAGTCAGAAGTAAAACACTTTTGAGAATAGGCAGGGGAAAAGTAGGATGGAGGGAAATACATAGTTGGTAATCATTACTGTGAAAAAAATGACAGTAAGCTTCTCTGATAAAGATTTTATTTCTTAAACATATTGAAAACTGAGTCAAATTTATAGGAATAAGAGCCATCCCTCAATTGATAAATGTTTGAAGGACATGAACAGGTAGTTTTCAGACAAAGTAATCAAAGCTATCTATAGTCATATGAAAAAATGCTCTAAATCACTATTAATGAGAGAAATGCAAATTAAAACAATTCGGAACCACTACCTTATACCTGTCAGATTACCTAAGATGACAGAAAAGAAAAATGATAAATGTCAGAAGGCATGTGGAAAGATTAAAACACTAATGTACTCTTGGTGAAATTGTATACTGATTCAGCCATTCTGTAGAACAATTTGGAACTATGCCCAAAGGGTTATAAAACCATGCATACCCTTTGACCAAGCAATACCACTACTAGGTCTGTATCCCAAAGAGATTAAATAAAAAACAAAAGGATCTATGTGTACAAAAATATTTATAGTAACCCTTTTGGTGGTGGCAAAGAATTGGAAATTGAGGGGATGTCCATTAATTGGGGAATGGTTGAATAAGTTGTTGCATATGATTGGGATTGAATATTATTGTGCTTTAAGAAATAATGAGCAGGATGCTCTCAGAAAAAATATGGAAAGACTTACATGAACTGATGAAAAGTTAAATGAATGGGACCAGGAGACAGAAATATTGTATGATGATCTACTTTGAACAACTTAGCTATTCTTAGCAATACAATGATCCTTGCAAGACAGTTCTGTAGGACTTATGGTGAAAGGTGCTGTCCAACGGGGTGGCTAGGTGGTGCAGTCAATAGAGCACTGGCCCTGGAGTCAGGAGGACCTGAGTTCAAATATGACCTCAGATACTTAACATTTAACTAGCTGTGAGACCTTGGGCAAGTCACTTAACCCCAATTGCCCTGCCCTCCACCCTCCAAAGAAAAAAAGGTGCTGTCCATCTCCAGGGAGATAACTGGTAGATCCTGGATGAAGAAGAAAGATACTTTTTCTTTCCCTTCTTTATTTTTCTTTGTTTTTTTTTTTTGTTTGTGTTTTCTTTCACAGAATGACTTACATAGAAATGTGTTTTGTAGCTTACCTTCTCGATGAGGGGGAGTGGAGGGAGGGAGAGAATTCAAACTCAAAACTTAAAAAAAAAGAATATCAAAATTCTTTTTGTGTGTAATTGGGGAAATATTAAGTAAGATAAGAGACAAATGAACCAAAAATACATTATATCTACAAAGATCATATTGCTTCCATTTATTTTGTTCTTACAACTCTATGTTGCTAATGGAGGACAAATTATTCTGAAAGTTTTTTTTAGCTCCCTTTAAAAATTTTTTTTGTATTAAAAGTTTATTTTATTCTTAATTCACAGAAGAAAACAAGCATTTCCATAACACAGTACAACAAAAAGATGATAGTGCATAAATTGCAAATGTACCATGCACTCTACTTCCTATTCCCTCCAAATATAAAACAAGTTTATCATGTAATTTTTTCCCCTTTTTTTTCCCTCCTCCCCACCATAGAGATGGTTACCATTAGACAGAAATAAGTGTGTGCATAAAATTATTCTATGAACTATCAGTTCTTTCTCAGGATGCAGATAGTATCTTTCTTCAGTAATTTGGATATTTATAACAATCAAAATGACTTAGTTGCTCAAAGTCATTCTTAAAACTATGTTGCTGTTACTATATACAATCATCTCTTGGTTCTGCTCACTTTACTCCAACATTTTGTGCAAGCCTTTCCATGTATTTCTAAGATCGCTGATCTTGTAATTTCTTATCACACAGTTGTATTCCATTGCAGCCATACACTACAACTTGTTCAGCTCTTCCCCAATTGATGAGGATATCTGCAAATTTTGGTTCTTTGCCACCACAAAAAAGCTACTATAAACATCCCATTCATATTGAGTTATAATTACTATTTGTGAATTTCCCTCCATCTTATTTTTATTCACTATATTCTCTCTTTTTACTTTATCCCTGTTACTTTATTTTCTCCCCACAGTCTCCCACCACCATTTCACCCACTCCTCCAAGAGCACCCCCATACATACTACATATGTATTTATATATGTGCGTACATATATGTGTGTAAGACCAATACCATGTGTCCTTCTATTTATTAGGTATGTGTATGTGTGTGTGTGTATTTGTGTGCTCATGGATATAAAATGGTGGTCTTCTTTAATGCAGGGTGGGGGGAGAGGGAGAGAGACAGTTCAGAACTTAAAATGTGTCCAAAAAAATAAATAAATAATTTGTGAATCATTATTCCATCTATCTACCTAGCTACCCCCACCTCCTTCTGAGTGTGTATAATCTCTGTTTGTAACTCTCTTCATTATTCCAGGTTGTAATTCCTTGACTTTGAATAAATGCTTTATTTTGTTTTTTGATCACCTTGTTGATCTGAGTTTTTGTATAGACTTGACATACTCTTCTCATGTCCTTAAGCAAATATTCTTCAAGATTCTACTCTCTGCCTCTCAGTAAAACTCTCTTCTTCTTCTAACCTCTGCCTCATGCATCTCACTTGTGATGGTTTCTGCCTCTCCTTTTTGTTTTCCTTCCTCCTATTTTCTGTCTTCACATGTTTATCTTCTACTTTCCATCACCCATAAACCCTTTTACCAAATGGTGGAGGTTGGAGGAAATGGGAGTTTAGGTCAACTCACTCTTCTAGTGGCTACCTGTTCTCAAGTTTGTTGAACCACTTTCTTTTGTGGAGGTGGTTAAAGGACAAGATAGATGTACAACACTTTGGGGTTATCCATAATGTTTTATAGTTGACTCAAATATGGTATAAGATACTTTAATGTAATTTTTGCATGTGTTTTTTGGATGAATGTGAAATACCCTATCATGATAATGAGTATGAGTTTCTTCAGTTACTGAACTTTAATGGTTTTTTATGTTTCTTTCATACTTGTCCTAAATTAAATAATTTTGAATACACACAAATATATTTGCACATATATATACCCCTACTCTGCCCCCTATATATATATATGTATATGTATATATGCTATATGTATAGCTACTTATGTACTTGCATAATTTAGTTTTTGAACGACTGCTCTTTGAGTACGTCTTTGCAACATATAACATATTTGTAACATTGGAATCATTATATCAAACATCTCATATAATTTTTTTTCACTTGCTTGAAAAGTCATTTATTTAAAAAGAAGTGTGCTAAATTTATAGTGTTTGTGAAACAACAGAAAAGGAGAATGGAATGGTAGAAAGTACTTTAAAGCAAGCTAATAACATAAAATCATATACTTCTAGGGATACTTTTATGTGTTTAGACCTATTATGACTTTAAAAAGCTGAGTATCCCTTCATTCTACATAATTTTTTTCCTTGGAGACAGCTCTTCATCATGATACTTCATTTCAAGCATTTGTTGTTGTTCAGGCATGTCTGACTCTTTCTGACTCCATTTGAAGTTTTCTTGGCAAAGATATTGAAGTGGTTTGACATTTCCTTCTCCAGATTGTTTTACAGATGCAGAAATGGAGGCAAACAGGGTCAAGTGAGTTTCCTAGGGTAAGTAAGTAAGTGTCTGAGGCCATATTTGAGCTCAGGAAGATGAGTTTTCCTTACTCCAGGCCTAGAACTCTATCTACTCTGCCACCTAGCTGCTGTATTTCAAACATAGCACAAAAAAATTGCTGCAGGGAGAAAATGGTGAATTCAACAGTTTTATTCATTGTATTGCAGCCACTCAGACTTGCCCTTAGCATTCTTTTAGCCTCCAAAGAGATCATTCAGAAATAGAGTGGCTACCAGTTACTATTCCTTGAGTTCAAGGGGTACAGGGGCACCTATTCCTCTGAAGGCAGAGCCAAGTATACATAACTCGTGTAGAATGAATATCTCTCATAGAGTTCAGACAAGAGGAATGTTGTTTATAAGAAAGAATTAAAGAACACACAAAAGAATGTCAAATCAATACATAGTATAGTTTCTTGTAGGGTAGCTGCCACAGAAGCTCAGGATTTACTTAGCAGCTCTGGTTTAGAATACTGTGAATAATGCATTTCCATTTAATATTTCTCTTCTAAAGATACTAAACTATGTTTTCCTTAACATTAAAAAAAATCATGTTTATTCATTTTTTGTTTTTGATATCACCTCATTTATGAATACATCCTGTCTTCCTCTTTTACATATAATACCATCCTTTTCAAAAAGAAAAAAGAAAGGAAGAAAAGTTAGTGGTTTTATTTGAGTCTGACAATGTTCTTCACCCATTGTCTCTCACCACTTCAAAGAAGTATCTAAGTTCAAGAAAAAGGAAATATGGAGTTCATTCTGAATGACATGAAACCAGCATTAATCTGTAAGTTACTGATAGTTTACTACTCTTCAGGAATATACACATATATGCATTTTAATTTGAAATTCTGAATTAGCTACTTCAACAAATCATCTCATTTGGAATTTGATTTGTGAAGCAGCCTGAATCTTGTGCGCTTCAAATTGAGAAAACATGAAGGGATTGGGGAAAAGAAAGTCATACCTTCAGAACTGGTCCAAATAGTTATTTAAATAACCATATCAGCAATATCAAACACAAAAGCCTGAAAAAAGTGAAATATATAAGTATTTACAGTTCAGTTCCTTGAAGGAGTTCATGTAGTGAAGTCTCAAACTGAAGAAAGATGAAATACTGGGAAAAAATATGAGAATGCTATTGAAAACTATGATCAGCTTACATCTGATCATCCTACACTTACCCTCTTTTATGTGTAAGGAGATTGGTCTTGAAAGCTTATAACCTAAACATAGAAAGAGAGCTGAAGCATTGCAAAATTTTGGTCAGGACAGGTGGCCCCTTTGTAAGCCTTTAGGAAGGAATGATAGTCTAAGTGACTAAGAACTATATTTTCAGACATGATCAATGTATTACAAATTTGTTTTGTGTAATGTCAGGTGTATGTGAGATGAGATGAAAAGAAAAAGGAAGAGGTTTTGGTAAACTCTCTCTCTCTTTTTTTTAAAGCAATGGCAAGTTTTTTTAGATGAGAGGATGAACAAAGGTTGGAGGATTGAGGGCAGAAAAAGTTTGGAACAGCCCCTGTGGTGAATTGGATGGAAAATCTATTAAGGAGTAGAAATATTACTTTATAAAAATGAGGGTCCAATTGACATTAGATAACAAATTTGTAGTGAGTTGAGTCAGCATGGTTTTAGGACTTCTTCCACCCCTACTCAGGAACATGTGAATAGCACTAAAGGAGGCTGATGGTAAGAATAGTTCAGGGTTGACACTTATTTTAGTAAGATGTGGTTGGCAACAAGGGCAAGGGAGCAGAAGTAGGAGACATCAAGGTTTCTGTATGTGAGTTTGTCATTAAGAGTAGGTAGGTCTCCTGTCTTCCTGGGCAATGTTTTTGAAAAGCAATAATAAACCTACTGGGATTTAATTACATTTCTTAAGGATGGAGATGACTTAGGTGTGTTTGTAAGCATTCAGGGAAGGAAACAATACTGCAGCTGTGAGAGTCAGTGTTAGAGAATTGGGGAGATGATAGTTGGAACAATCTGCTGGAGAAGGCAGGGAGAATGGGATCAAGAGAACAAATGGTGTGTTTGCTGTTTATTACATATAGTTTGTTAGATATAGGTAGGAAGTTTTCTCCGGCATCTCTTTTTGATTTAAAGCCCCTTTGATTAGGCTTGTGAGAAGTTCCAGGCAACATACAAATCTGTGTAGATCCAAATGTTGCCTGGACCTTCTTGCAAATCTAATCTATATAAAATTTAATCTATATCTCTAAAATGCACCTATATTTTTTGTATTATCTGTCTATTTAATCTACCACTTTGTTTGTCTGTCTGTGTTTATATAAACATCTTTAGAAGGGTTCTATTCCTCACCAAGAATTTATCATTGAAATATTTTAAATTATGACCCTAAAAACTAAATACCATTATCTGACACCAGACATTAACTTCCGAAGTTTATCCTTTTCTTCTCTTTATATCCTCTGTGTTTAGTGAAATGTCTTTCATATAGGAATTTAATAAAAGGGCTTGTTGAAACAAAGTCAATTTAAATGCTCAGACCCTAAAACTACTAAGAATAAATAGTGTTTGTAGCCAATTGGTTGTATGGTCAATTGGTATTACAAAGGAGCCTAAAGATTATTAGATCATTAAGTCACTAATTTCAAAAGCTACAAAGGACCTTTCCAACCCTTAAAATCTGATTCATTGTTCCCTCTGACAGATATTTGTACATATAAAAGTATCAATGACCCTGATGTCTGTGCAGGAACTTATTAATAACAGAATCATATTTTTAGCTTTTTTTCTTATTGAGAATAGTTCAAGACATGTTTTTAACTTTTTATCAGAAGAATGGCATCCAAATATAGGACTAGATGGATAAATTAAATATCTATTTTTTTCTCAGTTCATATTTTTTAGTCTATTCTTAGGATTTAACATGCCTAATTGTTATTACTTTCCGTAGGAAGCATTTTTGTGAAAAAATGTTTCTCAATAAAAAGAAACTTTAATAGCAATAGTATTCTGAAAATACCATCTTTATTGAAATAGATGCTTTTTTCCCTTAAGGATTAATGCCACAAAAACTCCATTTCAGCTTAAGTTATAGGCACATATCATTTTAATGAGATGAGTGTATTTGGTGGTTGGATGAGATAACCTGAAGATTTTTCACGTAACTACATAGTATACAATCTATTTGTGAAAGATCTTTTGAAATGAAAATTGCCTTTTTTTCTATCCACGCAATTAGAGCAAAACAGGGATTTTTAATTTACACTCTACAGACAAAAAACACAAACAAAAACAAAACAGTTTGAATTTGTCACAGGAATATTTTTAAATTTTTGGGTTAATTTACAAGATGAGGTGATAATGAGTTATATATTCATTCCCAATTAGATTGTTCTTTGTGTTGTTATACTTCCAAGGTTCATTGTGAAGAGAAAACATTACAAGGTTACTTTACTCAAAGTGATAACTTTTCTTTAAGTTATATTTTTTTTCAGGGTTCTTATAATAAGAACAAAATTTTATATATTTGCTTAATTAGATATAATTTCTTTAAATTCTCCATTAACATTTTTCCTTGTTTCATAGCCAATGTGAAAATGGATATCCTAACTACCTCAATTTGCCTATGCCCCCCAATTATCCAGGTAACCAAGAAGAGCTGTGAATGAGGACTGGCTGTATTAGCTAAGGTACATGGCTGCTTGACATACCAACAAACTTTTGCAGTGACTGAGAGCATACCTAGATGGTCATGCAGAAAATCGGCAACTCTGAAGTCAATTAAATTCTTACCAGCTTTGAACAGACCCTGAGCCAAATGGTGGTTTATGGACCTTCAAGATAAATCCCTATCTTTAAAACTCCGCTAACTATTAATTATAGGGTTCTTGGACACATCCTGTTTTATGGTTTTGGGAGCCATCCCCTTATCTTATTGTTTCTACTCAAGCTTAGAACGACCTGCCCTACTTATCATCAAGAATACGTTTTGATTTGTGTATCAAAGGGCCACAGCTCTGACACCTGGAATTCCTCACTCTCCCATTTCCTGGAATTCTCCATACCCTTGTGAATGGGACTCCCTGACTCATTCCTTTCTAGGACTTGAACAATTCCTACCTTTCTCCCCAATTACCTGCATTTGTTTGAAAAGTATAAACAGCTTACCCTTTCCAACTGGGCTTTAATGTATTAATTAAATGTAATTAATTGATTATAATGCACTAATTAATTTATAATGTATTAGTTGGCTCATATTTTCATAAATTTGGTTCAGTTTCTGATTTTTTGAGGAATGAGGCCTTCAGAAAAGGGACTTGCCATTAATTCTCTCCACACCCCCACCCAGTATCTTGCTTTCCTTGTAATTTTGGTTACATTGGTTTAATTTGTGCTTTTGTCATTCTCTTTTCTCATGTTAGTCAATCTAAGGTGGCACTTCAGAGTCATTTTAACTTGTGTTTAACCAGTCAGTTGTAATTTAGATATTTTTTCATATTAGAGAGGGCTTTAAAAACTTCTGAAAACTGTCTATTCCTATGACAAATGAAAATTTGTGCAAAACTTTTTTAATTTCATGCAATAAAAACTATCCATTCTACTTCCTATAATCTTATTTCATAGATCTAACAGGTAAAAATTTTCACGCTCCCTTAATTTGCTCATGATATAATTTTTTAATGCCTGAGGCATAACCAATTTTTGGTAAATGCTGAATTTTTATCTCAAAATCTTGAATCTTTAGATTGATTAAATACTAAATTACTATGGTTATTTACTATTGTATACCAATGTATACTTAATATATTCACTGATCTGCCACTCTATTTTTTAACCAGTACCAGACTTTTGATGACTGTTTTGTAATATAGTTTGGAATCTAGTACTGGTAGGTTGCCTTCCTTCTCTTTTCTTTTCATTAATGCCTTTGATATTCTTGGCATTTTCTTTTTCCAGAAGAAAATTATTATTATTATTTTTTTCCAGATATGCAAAATAATTCTTTGGTAGTTTGATTGGTTAGGCACTGAATAAATGACTTAATTTAGGTAGAATTGTCATTAATATATTGGCTGTGAGAAGTTAATTGACAGTGAGCAATTAATATTTTTTCCAGTTGTTTAGGTCTGTCTTTATTTGAATGAAAAGTGTTTTGTAATTTTGTTCATATAATCCCTGGGTGTAAGGAAAATTCCATTCCATCTACCCAGTCACAAGTTCGGGGGCGCTAGCGTGACTGCCTGGGGCCAGGGTCGAGGTCCTCGCATGTCTTGAAACTGCTGACGTGGCAAGTTTCCAACCACAAGAGTTGGGCTTGGCACGCAAGGCAGTGGGTGTGACAGGCATGGTACTAGAGATGCCTCCCTAGCTTCGGGGCTGTACATGATAGGTCCACTGGACTGTGACCCCCCAAAAGGGGACAGAGTATAGAACGGAGAGATAAGGAGTGAGGCGGGGGGAGAGGGATTCGGCCCGGGAGAAGATCCGGAAGAAGACCGAATCGGGCAAGGCAGAGTAGGGCCGCTTAAGCTTGCACAATAGTAATCACTTATAATAAAAGCTACTTAACCGCCTTGCCCAAGTGCTGGTATCGTTCTGTGGGGGAGCGTTCTCTAACCTGTCGGTTGGAGCCAGCTGCAGCTGAAGACCGAGCAGAGACTCTGTAATGCCATGCACCAGCAGATTCCGAAAGGAATGCTACTGTGAACAGCTTTTAGAGTTCAGATTACAAAATAGAGTGAACACTCTGTTTATTCCATTACAAATCAAGACAAACATTCAAAACATTATAATATTCACAACATTACATCTTATCACAGAAAATGGCCACACAGTTTTCACTACAGTGGCCACAATATTCAGAACAAGGCTTATCACAGAAAATAGC
>CM053580.1:186612149-186640153 GCA_028627135.1 Pseudochirops cupreus | reverse complement strand
TACACACCTCAGCCAATCCCCTTCTTCCACATCAACAGGGGAGTTCATGCCTTCTCAACAATGGGACAGGGTTTGCCCCTTCTACACTTAGCACTTAGTACTAAGTGCTAAGTATCCTGCTAAACAGATTACTATTACAGACTCGGTGAGAGGAAGCCAGAGGGGTAAGTGCCCTGGATGTCTTAGGGACCTCAGAATAATAAAGAAAACCCTAAGACCTGGGTTTATTTAGTAGGTATATTGCCACACATTTCATATCGTCTGCAGTAATTTTAAATGGAATTTCTCTTTTCATCTCTTCCTGCTGGGTTTTGTTGGTAATAGGTAGAAATTCTAATAATTAGGGGCAAGATGACAGGAAAAAAGGATAGAGGAACTCAACTGAATTCCTCTCCCAAACACCTACAAATACCTTTTAATAACCCAAAGAAATTGTAGAGTGGCAGAACCCAAGAAAAGACAGAGTGAAATAATTTCCCAACCCAAAACAACTTAGAAGGCTGGCAGGAAGGGTCTGTTGCACCAGGATGAGAGTGGAGCACTGTTCAGTGCAGGCCATGCTTGTGCAGACCAAGCCCCAGCAAACCAGGAGCAGGTTTGGGGGTCACTAAATCAGTGGCAGTATAGTTGCAGTTTCTGGACCTCACAGACCTCAGATGGTAAAGAGGTGAGACAATTGGCCAGAAGAAGATTACATGGATTCCTTTGCGGGCACCAGGACTCTGTTACATTGCTGATACTTGAATCTGGATTGCAGTATTAGGTTTCAGTCCCAGGGCAAGGAGGAGAACTAGTACACCAGAGCTTACAGTCACAGGGGAGGAATGATCCTGAACATAGTTCCAGGGTGGAAAAGAATGCTTGTAACCACTCAAAGACCAGTACACAATACAGGAGAGTAGTAAATACATCTCTTCCTAGTTGGTACCACCTTGGAAGAATTGAAAACATACAGGTCCCTAGAACTACCTCTGAAAACAGCTGCAAAAAAGACCAACCCTGCAGGTTGGGACAGCACCCCTTCCACTTGGGAAATAGAACTGCACTTTAGTATAGAGTTAAAAATGAAGAAATAGGCTGCAAAATGAGCAAACAGCAGAAAAAGATTCTGACTATAAAAGTTACTATGATGACAAAGCACAAACTCAGAAGACAATAAACTCAAACTCCTACATCCAAAGCCTCAAAGAGAAATAGGAATTGGCCACAGGTGATGGAAGAGATCAAAAAGGGTTTCAAAACTCTACTAATAGAAACAGAAAGAAAAATTGGAAAGAAAAATGAAGAAGATCACACAAAAAAAGTCAATAGATTGGTAAAGGAAGCAGAAAAAATACTGAAGAAAACACCACAGTATAAAACAGAAAAGGCAAAAAGAAGCAAAAAATCCAATGAAGAGAGGAATGTCTTGAAAAACAGATTTGGACAAATGGAAAAGGATTTACAAAAATTCATTGAATAGAATAACATAAAAAACAGAAGTGGCCAAATGGAAAAGGAAGTACAAAAGCTCACTGAAAAAAAATAATTCCTTAAAAATTAGAAATGGGCAAATGGAGGCTCATGACTTCATGAGAATCAAGAAACAATCAAACAAAATCAAAAGAATGAAAAAAAATAGAAAGAAATGTGAAATATCTCTTTGGGAAAATAACCAACCTGCAAAATAGATCCAGGAGAGATAATTTCAAAATTGTTGGATTACCTTAAAGCCATGATTAAAAAAAAAAAAGCCTAAACATCATTTTAAAAGAAATTTTCAAGGAAAACTTTACTGATAGTCTAGAACTGGAGGGTAAAATAGAAATGGAAGAAATCAACCAATCACTTCCTAAAAGAGATCCCAAAATCAAAACTCCCGGGAATATTATAGCCAAACTTCAGAACTATCAGGTCAAGGAGAAAGTATTGCAAGTGGTCAAAAAGAAAAAGTTCAAGTTCATGGAACCATAGTTTCTACATTAAAGAATCAGAAGGCTTGGAATATGATATTCCAGAGGGCAAAGGAGCTAGGATTACAACCAAGAATCATTTACTGAGCAAAATAGTATAATCCTTTAGGAGGAAAATGGATATTCAATATATTGATATTGATTCAATGATATTCAAGCATTTCTGATGAAAAGACCAAAGCTGAATAGAAATTTTGTCTTTCAAAAATACAAGACTTAAAAGAAGCTTAAAAAGCTATGTAGTAAAGAGAAATTATAAGGGATTCAATAAGGTTAAACTGTTTCCATTCTTACATGAGAAAATGATACTTGTAACTCCTAAAAACTTTCTCGTTATTAGGGTAGTTAGAAGGAGTATACATAGCAGAAGGCATGAGTATAAGTTGAACATGGTGGGAAGATTTTCTAAAAAACAAAATTAAGGGGTGAGGAAGAGGAATTCACTGGGAGAAAGGGAAAAAGAATGGGAGAATGAGGGTAAATTACCTGATATAAAAGAGGCCTGAAAGAGATTTTACAGAAGAGAGGAAGATGAAAGGAGTGTGTATGTGTGTGGGAGTGTAATGGTAATGGAATTTGGAGATGCTCCTATATTGGCTTGGTTTTTGGGCTGAGTGTTAAAACCCAAAGCTTGTGAATCCCACTTGTGGGATGGACTTGTTGACATGAAGAGAGAGGGCTGAACTGGGAGGAGCCATGAATTGGAAGAGAGGCCCAAGCTGAGAGAAGGCCAGAAGGACTTTTGGGAGAGCAGTATCCAGTATTGTGGAGCCTGAGTTGCTGAGAGAAAGACTGCTGAGAGCCTGTTGGAGCTGCCTAGGACTTTTGAGAACTGCCACCCAGAGCTGCCAAGAACTGAGGAGGCATGGCTGTGATGTCAGTATTTCGTCTGTCTGTTTTGATGTTGTTTTGCCAGATTCACCTGCTGGTGAAGGACAATGCTGCTGTTGTAGAGATCTTGGAACCTTGCTGTTGGTTCAGAAGCCCTGAAGGACAATTTTCCTGTTGTATGATTACAGAAATCCTGGAAGAGGGCCTTGCTGATGTTTTCAGGGGTTCTGGGACTGTTCTACAGGCAGGGAGTGACTTGATGAGGACACTGGGTATGGTTTTGTTGAGCCTTGTCTCCCCAGGAACTGAGATTGCTGAGGGCTTGCCTCCAGTGAAGATGAAAGAAAGGCCTTTCCTTGGGTATTCTATGCTGAGATGATATCTTAACCTTGTTGTACTTAAGGGTGGATGGCCTTTTGTGCCCTCCTGCCACTTTTGAGATTCAGGGATGGGAAGCCTTTGAGTTTTTTGTGCTCTGTGATTGACCAAATGAATGTACTTTGTTTATGATTGGAGACTAATCCTCCATTTGAGAGGAGAAACTTTGTTGACTGACTAAATGTACTGCCCAGGAGTGGGCTACTTTGACTTATGTACTGGCCAGGGGTGGGATACTTGGACTTTGATACTTTGCAATTGAATTGAGAACTTACTTCCTAAATGAACAAGTTGCACTGTATTTTGACTTTCTCTGTTTTGTGAATGTTTGCTGAATAAATGGGGTTTGCTATGCTGGTAATCCAAACCTTGGAAGTTGCCTTTGCTTGGCATTACAGGGGGGAGTGTGAATCTTACTCTCATCTGACTTGACTCAGAGAGAATAACATACACATTCAATTAGGTGTAGAATCAGTTACTAAAGAAGAAAGTAAGAATGGAAGGAGATAAGATAATGATGGGGGCTGATAGAAGGGAAGGTGAATTGGGGGTGATAGAGTCAGAAGCAAAATATTTTCAAGAATGTTCCATCACAATCATAGACCACAACTTGTTCAGCCATTCCCCAATTGATGGACATCTCTGCAATTTGTAGTTCTTTACCATTACAGAGAGAGCTGCTATGAACATGTTAGAATACATGGGTACACGGGTTCTTTTCCTTTTTACCTAATCATCTTTGGAAATCAACCTACTAGTGGTATTGCTGGGTCAAAGGACACGGACAGTTTAATAGCACTTCAGGCATAATCCCAGATTGCTCTCCAAAATGATTGGATCAGTTCACAGTTCCACCAACAATGAATTATAGTGTCCCAATTTTTCCACATCCTCTCAAATATTTGTTGTTTTCAATCATTTTAGCAAATCTGGTAAATGTAAAATGATATCTCAACCTTGTTTAAATCTGCATTTCTCTAATCAATAATGATTTAGAGCATTTTTTCGTATGACTATAAATTATTTTGATTTCTTCATTGGAAAACTGCTTGTTTATATCCTGTGACCATTTATCAATTGGGGAATAACTCCTATTCTTATAGATCTGGCAAAGGTCTTTATATATTTGAGATATGCAAGTTTTATCTGAGTATCTATCAATTCCCCGCTCCCCAAATTTTCTTCTTTCCTTTTGATCTTGGCTACATTTGTTTTATTTGTGCAAAAATTTTAATTTAATGTAATTGAAATTATCCATTTTACACCTCACTTTGCTTTGTATCACTTGTTTATTGATAAACTGCCTATTCATAAGACTGATAAGGAATATGTTCCATGTCTTTCTCATTTTCTTGCAAAATTTCTTTTTATTTCTAGGTTGTGTATCCATCTTGACCTTATCTTGGTAAATGACATAAAGATATTGGTCTATGTTCAGTATCTGCCATATGCTTTCCAGTTTTCCCAAAAATTTTTACCAAATGATAAAATCTTATACCACAATCTTGTCTTTACACTTGTCAAATACAAGTGTTTTAATTATTCTTTTGATTAAAGACAAAGTTTAGCCTTGTGGTCATGCTACTGCTATTTATTTTTTTAAGCACTAGTCATTTGTATAAGTTATTTAAAAATAAAGTGCTCTGCTCATTAAAACTGAATTAAGTTAGGTATGAGTACAGGATACCTGTAACTGTTCCTATTAGGGGGAGCCTAGTGGATCTTTTGAGTCCAGTAGCTCTCAGCAGCATAGTTCTAGGTTAATCAATTGTTCACAGTGAGTTGGGCATTAATATAGTGAACCCCTGGAAGCAAGACTACACACCATGATATGCAAGGAGGGGCAAACTCACCCAACTTAGAAACAAGCAGGTTAAACCACCTGTTCTGATAAGACTGATCAGGCTCATGAGCAGCCCCAGTACCTACAACCTAGACAAGATGGAGGGACTTGATCCTTTAAAAAAAATCAATATACAAAAAAAAAAATCAATATATAGTTAAAAGATTATGCAGAATAGTTGTTTGAAAACTGTACAGATATGCTATAGTTCAGAAGAAAGGATATCATTCTGCAGTATACTAAGCAACTATTGAGGAATCTTATGTGAATAATAGCCTTCCTGCAAACTTCCACAACAATGGCAAATGATGACTTCATTCCATCTTACGTCTAATTTATTGAATTTTATTGGCATCTTTTTTGTTTAATAAATCTGGATTCCTTAAAATATTACTCCTCTGTCCTGTTCACAAAATAATCCCTTATAACAATTAATATAAAAGAGAAAAAACAAGCACAAAAGTAAATAATTTTCACTGAACTAAACAAAACATTCATCAAGTTGATGTTAAATATGTAACATACTCTAATCTCTTATCTTAGCAAAGAAAGGAGATAAATGATTTAACATATATGTTTTGGGGAGCCATGTTATCTCACAATATTCATTTTCTCATGTTTTGTTATTGTTGTTGATGCAGGAATTGTTTATAGTATTTTCATGGCTCTCTTTTACTTTGCACTAGTTCTTATAAATCTTCCGTGTTTCTCTGTAATCATAATATTCAGTTTTTCTTATAGTAATGTTCCTTCATATTAATAAGTTCTAATTTGTTTAGTCATTCCCCAATAGATGGGCTTTTCCCTAATTTTTTTGGCCCCTTTAAAATCTAAATATTTTGGTGTATATATAAGACATTTCTTTCAACCACTGACCACTTTGGGTAGCAAAGAGATCTCTGGATCAAATGATATAAGTTAATCATAAAATTGCAAATTGCTTTCCATGATTGGATCAGTTCATAGTTCTATCTGTCCTGTATCCGTGTGCCTATCTTTCCACAAAATCTTGTCATCTTTGTCATTGCATTTAGTCTGAGGCAAAACCTAAATTCTCCACCCTGGATCAACTTATATTTAAGTATTTTGTTTATGTTTATGTTTATAAAATTTTTAGTATGGTGTGTCAGTGTGTATAGATCAGATTTCTATTATGATGTGTCTGTATATATAGATACATGCACATATACATGTTTGTGTGTATGTATATAAAATACACTTGATGTCTCTCCCACTTAATGGAATACAATCTCATAGTGAATAGAAATTGTTTCATTCTTTGATGTTGTATGCCCAGTACTCAACAGTATTAGTACCTAATTAGACACATTAATTAGTTTGATTGGTTTGATTTTCATTTTTCTTATTGTCAATTATTGGGGTGCAATCCTTCACATGGTTGCTGCTAATTTGCAATTTTTCTAAGATTGGTCTGTCTATATCCCTTGAACAAGTATCTGTTTAGTAATGTCTTTTGGTAATACGCATTTCCAGTGCTTTACACAATGCCTGGCACATAGGAGGAGCTTTTAAACATATTTTTTGACTGATTTTATATTTCTGTTAGTTCTGTATATATAGTATCCAAACTTGAGATATAAAATTCCAAAATGAATCAACTGCTTTTCTTCTTATCTTAGTTGCTATGATTCTGTTTATTCAAAACCTTTTCTATTTCCTGTAATCTTAATCATTTGTTTAATTTTGTAATCACCTCCAGGACTTGTTTGATTTTGAATAATCCCCCGAAAAATATCAATTGAGTTTGTTTTTAGTTTAAATGGCTAACTAATTATATGTGCTTAACCAAAATAAAAATGCTGGAAAGTCATGAAAATCTGTTTTGAAGTTATTGGCAAGTATAGTTGCAATAAAAAAGCTTCCAGGTAAATGTGTGAGAGATGCTGTGTTTAAATAACTGTAATTAGTTTTATATAATTCAAAGTATATCTTTGAAAATATCTTGTAAGTATCTTTTAAAAATATCTTTTACGTCTTTTATAAAATTTCTTTTAAAAATACTTCTGTAATGAGTTTACTCTGATCCCACAAGTTATCTGGAGAGGTTAAAGAGTGAATCTCATATCAAACACCATTAGCTTAATGACCCCTGATTGTATTCCCTTCTTCTAGGATTCTAATAACTAGCACTCTATTTCCATTTAACTACTTAATATCAAGTAATTTTACAAAATGGTATTTATTTCATTGGCCCAGTTTATCCTGGATCAGATCCTTTGTATTCTCTACATAGAGGTGGGCATATGGCAAAACCTCATTATATTTCCAAATATCTTTGTACAAATATTCATAAATATTCTGCTTATAAAGTTAAAGTAAAGCTACTTTTGAACCTAGATCATTGTTGAAACTAGTGACATTCTTCTAAGCAAGTATCTGAGAAAGTGGGGAATATAATAAAATGGGAAATATAATCAAAACATAGAACGTTTTTTTTGATAAATGCTATATTTTATGTCATTAATGATCTCTTAGGGAATTTAAATAGGGTCATTAATAGAAATACAATGTTATCTCCCTACCAACCATCAAGTTCTATAGAGATGGAAGATGAGGAGAAACTCATATTTACATTGGAAAATAGGAAATGAAGATGTTTTGTACTTTAATTTTATAAAATGAAAAATGCCCCTAAACTGCAGTGAGGTCAGAATTAGGGTAGGAGAAGCTGCAGAATAGCAAATGCTGTCCTTTCATATTTGCCTCCCTATTTAAGATAGTTGATTTCTTAATTTGAAGATAATTACTGTTGATTTATATTTTGAGTGCTATATCTTGTTTTGTGAAGTAAATAAATTGATTTCAAGCAAAATGGTTGAGAAAAAGTTATCTAATTTAAATTCCCCCAAATAATAAGAAAGGTACTAAACAAATGAAAAGAAATGTGAAAGAAGCATTTTTAAGGAAAGCTCCAAAGATAAAAATTAGCAGATAAACTAAAGAAATGGGTGAGTAAAAAAGAGTTCCTGATTCATGTTATACATACTGTATATCCTGATATTCTATAATCTGGTACATATTGTGGTATAAAAGGTTGAGAAGATATCTCTAGAAAATGAAGGAAATAGTTATGATACAATTATAACTAACATCTAAGAATAATAATAATTGAATCAACAGGCCCATTAATGTGCTAGTCACTGTGGATAGAAGCACAAAAAATTCTTACTCACTAGGAGTTCACATTCTAATGGAATAGACTACAAATATATATATATAAGTATATTTAGCCCAACAGTAAAGTGAATAAATTGGAATGAATACAGAATAGTTAAGGAGGGCCCCAACAGTTGGGGAGATGAAGAAAGACTTCATCTAGAAGATTTTTTCTGAACTGCCTCTTTAAAGGAAGAGAAGGACTCCATGAGGTGAAGGAAAGGAGAGAGTGAATTATAGATGTGGGATGTCCAGTTTAAAGTCATGGAAATATGAGAGAGTGTTATGTGTGAGGACCAGAGAGAAGGCCAATTGGGCTGGGTTGCAGAGAGGAGGGGGAGTGATTTCCAATGTGGCTGGAAAGAAATGGTGGTACAAGATTGAGTAGGGCTTTAAAAACTATACATATATTTCTACTTCATTTTAGATGCAATAGTGTAAAGTCAAGAATAAGCAGTTCTCTAGAGGACTGCTGCTGTGAATAGCTTTAAGGTTCTGATCACATAGTATAGTGAACTCTCTATTTATTCAGTAGTAAACTAAGGCAAAACATTCACAGAAACCAAAGTACAGTATTCACAATGATATAATATAATAACTTATCACTAAAGTGGTCACATAGTTCTAAACAAAAGACTTCACTCAGTAGGTCTTTAACTCAATCATCCCTAAGAAGCAATCCTCCTTAAGGGACACAAAGTACAAAGGTCAAAGTTCTCCCACACCTAGATCACATTGTCTTAATCTCTCAGTCAAAAAGTCTTCTTTCTTGTTGCTTGGAGATTAGTTTTCAATCATCCTTAACTCAATCATCCTTAAAGTGTGCAAGGTACAAGTACAAAGCTCTCGCACCCCTAAGCCACAGTAAATCATGATCTTCTCAGTTAGCACTAAATACCCAAGGAGAGGTCTTTTTATCTTGACTTGAGGCTGGCTCCCAAATTCTATGATTTCTCTTCCATGGGTCCAGCTCCTGCCTGAATCTACCCAACTGTCACTTGTATTCACAGGCAGGCAGCTCTCAGTTCCTTGTCCAGTTCCTTGTCCAGCTCCCATTCCGTGTTGAAGCTCACAGTGTCCAGTCCACCTCAAGTCCTTCATAGTTTCTGTTTCTGGGAAGACAAAGCTTAATGGAGCCAAAACAACATTCACACACATTGCTGGCACCACCATCCATTCACTATCTGTCTGTGAAATCAACAGAGACTCACAAACAAGGTCCAAGAGGTCAACACAAATCTTCAGTAGAGTCCCAGGACCTCTGAAACCCTCTACTTTTTGATACAAAAAAGGACAAATATAAATTATTGGAGCAATAATGTTAAAGAGATCACAGCACCAATATAATAAAAATAACAATTTAACCTAAATTAATCTATGTATTCAATACCATCCTAATTAAATTAACAAAAAATATTTTACTGACTTAAAAATAACAAAATTTAATTGAAGAATATAAGGTTGAGTATATCAGAGGAATTAGTGGAAAAAATGTAGAGGAAGGAGATGTGGCAGTACTGCATCTTAACTTACCTTATAATATAGTAATTATCAAAACTATTTGGTACTCTCTAAGAAATGGGAAAGTAGTGGAAAAGAGTAGACATAATTTACAGCAGAAAATGACTGTAATAATCTTGTGTTTGACAAATACAGACTTAAGTTTTGGGGATGAGAATTCAATACTTGGTAAAAATTATTGGGAAAGCTGGAAAGCAGTCTTGCAGAAATTGGAGATAGATAGATATCTTATATCATTTACCAAGATAAGGTCAAAATGGGTACGTGATCTAATGATAAAAGGAGATTATAAGAAAATTTGAAGAACATGTAGCATATTACTCATCATATTTATGGACAGACAAATAATTTGTGAATAAACAAGGAATATAAAGCATTGTGAGGTATAAAAAAGATCATTTTGATAGTATCAAACTTAAAAAGTTTTTTACAAACAAAATCAATGTTGCCAAAATCAAAAGGAAATCAGAAAATTGGTGGAAAATTTTTTTTGACAGTTTTTCAGACAAAGGTCTCACATCACAAAAATATGAAGAATGTTATCAAACCTATAAGAATATGAGTCATTCCCCATCTGATAAATGGTCAAAGGATATGAATAGACTGTTTTCTGATGAAGAAATCAAAATAATTTATAGTCATATGAAAAAGCATTATAAATCATTATTGATTAGAGAAATACTAATCCTAACAACCTTGAGATGTCATTTACACTTATCAGATTAGCTAAAATGATAGAAGAGGAAAGAAAAAAATGTTGGTGGGATGTGGAAAAATTGGGACACTAACTCATTGTTGGTGGAATTGTGAACTAACAACCATTTTGGAAAGCAATCTGGAATTACACCCCAAGAGTTATTAAACTACCTATATATACCCTTTGACCCATCAATACCACTATTAGATTTATTGCCCAAGATGATTAGGGAAAAAGGAAAGGAACCTATTTTTTTTAAATTAAATTGGTTTGTTTATTTACTTTTAGTTTAGAACATTCAGTTCCACAGTCCCTTGAGTTTCAAATTTTCTTCCTGTCCTTCTCCTCCCCTTCCCCATCATGGAGCATGCACTCAAATATAGGATCTACAAATATCTTCACATTAATCATTAGGTTGTAAAGAAGGGTTATAACTGATGCAATGATCATTGTTTGCAATTTTAAAGGAGAGAAATGAGCCTCTTAAGAATGAAATTATATAGGCAAAGAGCAAAACTTAGAAGGAAAGTCAAATATTTTTCCTCTTGAGACAGAGACAAGATGGTGAAGTATCTTCTTTATTTAGAAGAAGTGCAGTGAAGTTTCCTTCCGTAAGTCTTCCAAGTAGATCTAGAAAATATTTAAGATTAAGCTTTGATTGAGAAATCCAAGAAAAAAAATCACAGTGAGTCACTTTTCTAGTACAGAGCAATATAGGGAGACAGAGTGATGTGTTGACACTGACAGTGGAGTCTAGCTTGGATCACACAGTGCAGAACATTCTAGCACAGGTAAAGCCTATGTACTAAAATAAGAAGAGTTTCCAAATCCAGCAGAAAAAGGTCCAAACTTGTACCAGACTCAGGAATAGGTGCCATCTGGCTGCTCAAGATCACAGACCCAAGGCTGACTAATGAATGATAGCATACCAAGTTGAAGTCTTGTGTGTCTAGGTTGTGTGTTTGGAAGTAGTAAGTTCAAAAGCAAGCAACAGATATCTGGCTTGGACAACAGAAACAGGATGATGTCTCATTCTTACTTCCAGACCTATTTGAAGCCTTCAGCTGAATAACTAGGGAAGAATCATGCTCCCCTAAGAGGGAGTGTGAGAATCTGTCACCTTGAACCAGCAGAACTTTCTTGCTGTCTGATAGTGCTTGAGTCCAACAGCAAGTTTACTAGAACTCCAAATGTGTTAAGCCCATAGGCAACTAAGGGATTGCAGGTTAAGAGAGGGTTTAGTTCTAAGCAAAATAAATTCTAAGGATATAAACAAATATTTATAGCAGCTCTTTGCAGTGACAAATAATTGGAAACGGGAAGAGCGTCCACCAATTAGGTAATAGCTGTCCAATTTATGGAACAAATGAATGACTGAATACTACTGTGTTATAAAAAATTACGAAGGGAATATCTTGTACAAACTGATGCAGAGTGAAGAGAGCAGAACCAGGAGAACAATTTGTACAATGACAACAACATTTTAATGACAAACAACTTTGAAAAACTAAGTACTTTGATTAGTACAAGGACCAACCTTGGTCAAGAGGTCTCATGGTGAAATGTGTACCCATGTTCTGACAGAGACATTATGGACCCAGACTACAGATTAAGACATATATTTTGTGGACATCATAAATGTCGGACTTTATTTTCCTTGAATATGCATATTGTAATTGAGGTTTTATTTTTCTTTCTTTCTCAAAGGGGGATTGGTAGGAGGGGTTTTTCCTAATTGGAAAAAAATTAACTAAAAAACAGACATTGTCTAAATAGATAAATGTGTACACATGGAAAACTCAACAACTAATTTACAAGTTTAAATGATATATACAGAAGATAAAAACAAGTGCAATTAGTTGAGTATGACCATTCCCCTCAGCTCCCAATCGTGCTAATTCCTTCACTTATTTTCAACTTTACTTCTCACTGTTAGGATTTCCACCTCACTTCCAAGGGACTAACAAGCCCTTGAACATCTCTTTACTGCTGTACCTCTATCTTCTTTATGTCTTTGATTACTTCAAGACCCAAACCAGATGAAGGCATAACTGTTGAGTCATTGCCTGTGAAATTTGAAAGATATAGAACATGAGAGACTTAGCTTAAGCCTAGAAAAGGAAATGTATTGCCTTGAATTTTTTTTGGGGGGGGGGAATGGGGAAGGAAAAGGACAGAATCTCCAAACTATAGACCAATGAACTTAACTTCAATTCTTGGAGAAATTTGAGAACAGATCCTTAAAGAGATGGCTTGTAAACATCTAGAAAGGGAAATGTAATTCAAAGAGCCAGCATGACTTCATCAAGAACAATTAATAGCATTTCTTTTTTTTTTTAGACAGCATTACTGAACTGGTAAATGAGGGGAATGATTTTATAAACCTCACATTATTTTAGCAAAATTTCTGATAAAATATTTCATGTTCTTCTTGTGCAGAGGATTGAGAAATATGGATTAGGTGATAATAAAATATGATGGATTCTCAACTGATTGATGTCAAAGGCTAGTTGTTATTGGTGAGATTTCAGTGTGGCAGGAATTGCCCCATGTATGGGTAGTAATTTTGCCAACGATGAATAGGAAAGAGTCTGAAGACAAGGAAAAAGTGAGGAAGCCAGGTTAGACTTCAGGAATTTATTATGTTCTTGTTGTAGTATTAATTGCTTGGGTAAACATATTGATGGCTTGCTTATCAAATTTGCACATGACACAAAGCTGTGAAGGCTAGCTAACATAGCCATACAAAAACAAGCAGGCCTGCTGGCCCTACTTTGGGAACCCTTGCTGTAGAAGACAGGATGAATATTCAAAGGGATTTTGAGAGATAAGAGCTTAGGGTTGAATCTGATGAGATAAAAGTAAATAGGGTAAATTTAAAAGTCTTGTACTTAGAATAAAAAAAAATAAACTTCGTGTACCTGGAATACATTGTCTCTTTAACTCTGCTTCATAGAGTACCTCTCTTCCTTTAAGAAGCAACCAACTACTTGAGGTTTTTCCTAATCTTTCTAACTGCTGGAACCTTTCCTACTTCTACTTTGTATATATTTTGGTATGTTTACTTTATACTTATAAACATTTATATATGAATTCTTTGTGTACCTCATTAGAAATGTTAACTTCGTGTCTACACTGTTTGATTCTTTGTGCTTATATCTCAAAAACCACACACGACACTTGGCTGTTCTGAAGAGAACCAATGATATTACAAGGTAATGTTTTGACTCGTGCATGAATTGGGTTTAAATGAGGCAGAGCTGCAAAAATCATCAGCCTCACTTTTTCTTCCAGGACCACTGAAGTCCAGTACAAGATGAAAGTCAGGATGACTGGTGATGGACAAGAATGCAGTGGATGACCTTGGTGTCTTTGATGTCTGATCAAGCTCTGAGTGTGTTACAAAGCATGCTTCAGCCACCCTTATGGCTATTTGAACAAATTGTTCTCATCTGCCCATTCCTCTAGGAGAAGTCTTCACCTGGTTGGGCGAGACATCTCTTAACTCACTGATGGGTTTAAGGCTTATCAATTACCCTCAAATGGTTTACCATATCTACTAAGGCAGTTTTCACAAGGTGTAGCTATTGCCGGTGTAAGTGACAGGTGGATATCAAAGGTGGATGAGCAGCCCTGAAAGGGGCTCGGCAAATCCTAATGGAAGAAGTGTTAGTCCCCTCCCCCCCAATATTTCTTGATTAACTGAGTCCAGATGTGTTTGGAAGGGTCAAAGGCATAGAGGCAGAAAATGGAATGTTGTGTCTGCAGAGCAGAGAACAGACCAATTTTAATATAATACAGAATGTGTGGAGGGGATATTGCTATATAAGTATGTAAAGTTACATGGGAAGCAGACTATGAATGGTTTGGAATGACAAAATGCAGTTTTTAGTTTTATCCTGGAAGTATCCTGGAAATTGAGTCATATAGATTTTGTCTTTTAAGAGTATTGATACAGCATTTTTGCAGAAGATGAATAGGAAAGAGTCTGAAGGCAAGGAAAAATAGAGGAAGTCAGGTTAGACTTCAGGAATCCATTACGTGTATATTCCACCTTCATACACGACTATGATCAAAACAATTTATAGGTCACGATAGACCTCCATTAGCTTAAGTCCCCCTTAATTGCAGGTAACTAATTATTCTGTCAGTAGGCCCATGTTTGAAGTCTTTCTAACTTTATAAGACCTGCTTGAGTTTACAGTGTTAGCTTAGCTTACCTCCATCCTGTGATAAGGAAGATTTTAATGGAGTCATTTAAATAAGTGCCACATAGTGCACTGTTTTGGCCAAGCTGTACATACTGTTCTAACATACTTTGGAAACGGACAAATAATATTATCTTAAACTATTTCCTTTCATAATACTTTGATGATATTTCAGTGTATTTAAGTTGTTAATAGTAAGTTAATGAGGTTCAGATAGCTTTAATTCTAAAAAATTGAAGATATTTTACCTACCTAAAAATGATTCATTTTTCAAACTTCCATAAAAATATCTTTATTTAGTATGTAAGAAGTAGGATGCAAATAACAAATAAAAGAATGAATTCATGTTGTTTGTTTTTTCTCCTGATATAGACCTTTGGCTAATTCCTTGCTGATATTTTTATGGCACCTCCCTTAAAAAAATAAAAGATAATAAAATTTCCTGTGTATTATGCAAGAGCTTCACTTCCCTGGTATAAAATTTTTTGTACATACAAATATATCCCATATGATATAGTATACACACCTATATAAATACATATATGTATATCTTTGCACATATGTATGTATGTATATGCACATATAGCTATAGAGTTCTATGAAATAAATTTTCTTTCTGTTTTGATAGCAAACATGAAATAATTCATTGAAATTATATTTTACTTACAACAAAACTCTAGTCAAAGAGAGTTTTTATGCAACAATATTATTGTATTGTGTCCCTCAAAAGAAAATGTATGCCACTATAAAAAGTATTTTAATTTCACTTAAAAAAAATAAGAGACTAATTTATAAGCCTCTCAAAAAAGATTGTTTTGGATGAATTAAAATATTTATAGCTAACTTTTGGACTAAAACATTATAATCTTCTTTACTCAAATGAAATTACCTCAGGAGTCCTTATCTCATATAAGGTGTAGATAATTTAAGGCATTTTGCAGTGGGGAGAGCCAGTATTTGGTTACATGTTTATATTCAATGGGTTTGACACTTCAAAATTGTAGGATACCTAATTAGGTGAGGCTAATGCTAATTGAAACTTATATTAAGCTTATACCCAAATTATACCCAAGAGGCATTTCTGAATGCCTCCAGACTTTCTTTGGAAACTTTCTGAAGGTTCCAAACTCCATGTAGATATTCATATGAATTACCAATTTTGAAAATACCAAGGTGTGACTTTTATTAAATAAAAACACACAGTACAAATCTCCACTTGTTAGAAACTTGCTGATATGAAGTGGAATGTACTATGTGTAATTTCAGAAAGAAGAAATGAAGAATTTCACAGGAAATGTTACTTTTGCAGTGAGAACTATATACCAATAGAATTTATCATAATATTGAAAACTTTTCTCTATATTTTTTATCTCTGTATATCATTTCATTGAAAAATATGGTTTCATATTACTAGTTTGTGTTTGTCTCTGAAAATTTTGTGTGGCAGCAAAGCGGAGGAAAATGTAATGGCTTTTGGTACATTAAAACTTAAATAACATTTATATTTAAAATCTTCAATAGTCTTCCTAAAGTATATCCTTTTTCTTTTTTAGAGGTCTCTGAATAGATGTATTCAACCAAGGACATTGTAAAACTTAATTAAATTGTAAAGACATGGAGGGTGAAGAATCATTCTTTTTAGCAATACCTTTCAAGCTACATACAGTCAATTTTATTTATTTAGAAATAGTAAATAAAAATGGACATTTAATATTTAACTATTATTAAATGCTACTGCAAAACCTTTTTTTCAAGAAAACAGAAAGTATAATAGGGGAGCATTTAAGTCTTATTTTTATTGTGTGAAGTAGATGCTTCCACTTTACAGAATAGAGGACTCCCCCACATTGGTTTCTCTCTCAGAAGTCTCTAAGCTAATCATAGAATCTGCCTTCTTCACATGGATAGCGCGAGACTATCCTTCTTGGCATGGCCAACCCACCTTGGGGTGGTGATGCATGTAGAATTACATTTTTTAGCACTCTACCTACAGCAATGATCTGTTTCAACTGCTGTTCTATATTCAATCAAATAAAGAACATTTCAATGCGTCTTCAGAAGGCAGATATTTCTTTGGATAAGAATTCAAGGTTAAATGAGGTAAGAAGTTTTCATAACCTTTACAAATGATGATCAAGGATGGAAAGTGGAAATTAGTTTTATTTGAGCTGCTAGTTGGGTGAAATCCTTCAGAATTTTCTAATAAAATACTCCTCATAAGAACTATTACTTTGAGGGGATGTTATACTGTTAAATATTCATTTTACAGAGATTTGATTCTTAAACCAAATAACTTTATCATTAGTTATAAAGAAGAGGCCATTTCAACCCAAAAGGTTGTTTTATAATTTATAGAGATGGTGGAAATATATGATGATGGAAAGTAAGAAGGTGTATCAACAATGCAGTATGTACAATGCCTACACTAACTATAAATATGCTGATATGGTTATTAATCACAAAATGTAACAGGCTCTCTACATGGGAAATATAGCTAGAACATTTATTCAAATACCAGAAAACTGAGTCCCCAAACCAGAAAGTCAAAGCTATCACAGTAGTTATGAAGTTGGCACATGTAGTTAATGTAGTAAACACCCACATTCTCAAACCTTCAAAACAGGACAGGCTACCTCAGGCAAAGATCCTCCTCTCCTCACTCACGGCAACTGCTCAGCATCCAGGCAGCTTGCTCCCAGAAGCTCCGGCCCCCTGCAGTTCCTGTCCCTGGCAGTCCTCAGCAGGAGTCCTTAGCAGAGATTCTGGCTGGCTGAAAAAAAAGGAGTTCACACCACAACCACAACCGCAGCTGCTGCCACTGCCACTACTTCCAGTCACCACACGGACTCTAGCTTGGCTCCTGCTTTCTCTTGCTCCCACCCCTCTTCCTGCTACATCAGCAAATTCAAAGGGGATGGAAGATATTCAAATCTCATTATCATTACAGAAAGTTACTTTTTTTCTTAGAAAAAATGAGTAAAGGAAAGGCTAACATTCAGCTTGTTCTGAGCTTGAAAAAGTTATTGTTATATATGCCCAACCTTTTGACTTAAGTAGAGAGAAAATACAATGACAAATGATGAATAAAATTGCTTTAACATGAACAGATGGAAATGTTTATTGGTTGACAGTATATGCTTTGAAAGAAAAGTATGAATTATAGCCTGGCACAATTTCATGTTCAACAGCAACTGAAAGGGGAAACAACAACTCGACTGTTGACACATTTTGAAATTAAGTTATGGATTACCTGTAGAAGACAAAATAGATACACATACACACAAAAGGAAACTCATCACTGATGGAAAAAAATGCCACAAGAAAAATGTAATTGTATGTAGCACTGTGACAATTCATTGGGGGAAAATCATTAAGCATCTACTGTGGAGAGAGCACTGGACTAGGTCTTGGGGGAGATATGAAGTTTTGATGATATGGTCCCTGCCCTTATGAAGCATACACACAATTAAAGTAAATAACACATATGAAGAAATATGTATTATAGAAGAATGTAAGTAAAATAAATATAATATGAATTTTAAATCACTTTCTAGGGAAATATTGCTGTTTCATACCTTTTCTCAGAATCAAAGTAGAACAATATCTATAATAGATAAAAAGAATCAGAGCATTTTGTCCCACTTACTATTAGATTTGGAAGATGATTTAAAGATTAATTAACAAATCCAATCCCCTAATTTCATAGGAGAGAAGTCATAGGTGCACTAGGATAAGTAATTTGGCTGAGATCCCCCAAGAAGTTACTGGTCATTCCACAATCGGAACTTAGATCTCCTAATATTCAATAGAATTTTTGTACATTTTTTCATTGTACAATGACATTGCAGTTATAAAAGCAAAGATAATATTTCATAGCAATATTTTTTTTAAGAAATTATTTAGACTGGCATGACTGCATGAACAGTCTTTTGGAAATATCTTTGTAGCATAGAAGGAAGTATAATCCTATATAGCTATCAGTCTACATTGGTTCTTTGTACATTTTTAAAATTTTTATTATGAACTAAATGTACGTTAGTAAACATGAACACTACAATAAAGAACAGAAAAAGGGGTGCTACATATAACATTTTGAATTGATCTAGCTTTTAATGAAAACAATAATGTAAAATTTTCTCTGCTTATTGTTCCTTTAATTGTTCCTTTAATTCAATTCAGTAAGCATTAATTAAGTGCCTGCTCTATGCTAGGCACTGTGTTAAGTTTTGGAAATACAAATAAGAAGGAGAAAGAGATTCCTGGCCCTAAAGTAGCTTACAGACTAATGAGGGAAGATAACATAAAAGGAAGTTGTCAAGCAGTGGGTCCATGGAGGCAATTAAGGGGCATGACATTTGTTGGAGTCAAAACCAAGCAGAGGTGTTGTTGGAAGATTGAACATTACCTGGAAAGTTCTGGAAATTCCAGGCCCTATATAAATGAAGGCTTTGAGATGAGTTTGTTGCTGAGCTTCCTTCTACTCCTGTGTATTTTTTAAAAAGATTTCATTTGTCCTGTTTTATTTATGGATTCCTATAACCACTGTTGTAAGATAAATTCCGGTGGTAAAAAAGAGAATCCTTAGCAGTTTTTCATTAACCATCATTTCTGGAAAAAAAATGCCCTTTTCTCAACTCTTTTGTGGTCAGTACAGGAAGGACTCCTCCATGAAGTAAATCAGATAGCAACTGGATCAAGAGACCTCTTATTTAGGGCCCTTAATAACTAAGCCTGTATTTAGACAAGAGAAGTAAGAAGTCTCTTTGGTTACTTTAGCAAATGGAAATATCTCTTGAGAATCTATAAAAGGAGTGGTAAAAGATAGAATTAATGATTTTAGGAAAATGATTTCTTAAGGGTTTGCTGAAAATTAAATGACTTTTGTTTGATGGAACAAAATGCTAACAATTTTTATCCTGAGCTAAGTAACCATGTTTTGTCTCATTGTGGATTTCCTCTCCTCATTCTAGAAATATGACTGCTATTGAGATTTTTAGAGCCTTGTGTAATACTTATTAGGTCTGATACCACACTAATAAGATTTAAACTCAACAATGTATGCAAAGTTTATTGACTTTCAACAACATCAAACTCTTTATTCTTAACCTTTTGTTCTTCCCGATGAATTTTGTTGTTATTTTTCCTAGCTCTATCAAATAATTTTTTTGCAGTTTGGTACGGCACTGAATACATAGATTAGTTTAGGCAGAATTGTCATCTTTACTATATTAGCTCAGCCTACCCATGAGCAACTGATATTTTTACAGTTGCTTAGTTCTGACGTTATTTGTATAGAAAGTGTTTTGTAATTGTGTCATATAGTTCCTGGGTTTGTTTTGTCAGGTAGACTTCCAAGAATTTGATATTATTTACAGTTATTTTAGATAGAATTTTTCTTTCTATCTCTTGTAGCTGGGTTTTGTTGATAATATATAGCTGCTGATGATGTAGATTTATCTTATAACTTGTGATTTTGCTACAGTTGTTAATTATTTCAAGTAGTTTTTTAGTTTATTCTCTAGGGTTCTCTAAGTATACTATCATATCATCTAGAAAGAGTGATAGTTGTTTCCTTGTTGCCTATTTTAATTCCTTCAATTTCTTTTTCTTTTCTTATTGCTATAGTTAACATTTCTAATACTATATTGAATAATAGTGGTGCTAATGGACATTCCTGCTTCACCCCTGATCTTATTGGGAAGGCTTCTAGCTTATCCCCACTACATATAATGCTTGCATATGGGTTTAGATAGATATTGCTTATCATTTTAAAGAATACTCCCTTCATTCCTATTCCCTCCATGGTTTTTAGTAGGAATGGGTGCTGAATTTTGTCAAACGTTTTTCTGCATCTATTGAGATAATCACATGATTTCTGTCGGTTTTGATATTGATATGGTCAATTATGTTGATCTCATTTTCTTTTCCCCATTTTTCTACTTCTTTTGTATGATTTTTAAGCTCCTTTTTGAGCTCTTCCTGGAATTCTTTCTAGACTCAGAACAATTCCCATTTTTCTTTGGGTTTTTGCCCATTGTTAGGTCTTTTCCCATTGCTGTCCTTCTGAGTTTGTGTCTTGAGCTTCACTGTCATCATAATAACTTTCTATGGTCAGATTTTTTTTTGTTATTTTTTTGCTCATTTTTTTGGGCCTTTTTCCTTTTGTTTACATTTGAACTCTGCTCCCAGAGTATGGGGGGGAGGGGGCACTGTCTTATACTTCTTGTGCCAGGAGATACAGGCACTAGCTGTTTACCTGGTGCTGCATTGAGGGCGTGGGGTGGATTTAGGTGTGGTTGGCACTGTTGGAACCTGTCAGGTCTAGCAATTTGCCTTTTACTGATCTGAGGTCCTAGTGGTGGTGTCAGGCATGTTTTGTGACTGTAGGATGTTTCTGTATTACCATGGGGCTGCACTGAAGCACATGGTGGTCTGTCTGCTGGCAGCTGCCTGTTTGCCCAGGGCTACACTAAATGAAGCACGTGGAGTTTGGCCACTGGAGGTTGCCTTTCCTTGAGGTTTTGTGGAGCAAGTGTCAGTTCTCAGAAATGGAGCCTGCCAGTTCCCCTGGCTATGCTGAGGTATGTGGGGGGTCTTGCCATTGGTGTTTTCCTGCTCCACCACACTGGGGTTCAAGATCTACCATTGATTTGCTGAGGTGAAACCTGCTGCTGGCTTCCTGTGATGTCTCCTGTCATGGACTGTGCTCCTCTTTAACCTGAGTGAGACAGACCTTTCCTGTGAATCTTCCAAGTTTCTTGGGCCAAAAGATTACTTCACTCTACCTTTTTTTCTGGTTTTGCTATCTCAGGATTTGTTTTGGGGGTGCTATTCTGTGGTTACTTGGAGGTAAATATGAGAGAGTTATAGCAGTTTACTACTTACTCCACCATCTTGGCTCTCAGAACCCAACTATCATTTTAGACAATCAATTCCATATTTGCATAACTGTAATTTTTCCCTATATACATTAAACTAAATTTGTCTTTGAAACTTCTAAGTTTAATTTTACCATCTATGACCAAACAGAATAAATCTAATCCTCTTTCTGTGTGGTGGTCCTTTCAATTCTTGAACATAATTTTTATATCCTTCTTAGTTTTTATCATCCAGTTTAAACACCTCTATTTCCTTCAACTGATCCTTATATGGAATGAACTCAAGGCCTGCAATCACCCTCAGCCCACTTTCCATCTATAATAGCAATGTAACTTGAAGATCCCTTTGTATTGACAAGCACTTAGCACCTTGTTTCAGGTATGATTGAATCAAGTATTATGATCCAGAACTTATGAATCCCACAGTGGGAGGAACTTCCGCTGTAACAGGAAGGGGAAAAACAGGGAGGAGCTAATACCTTATACAAGGAAAAGCCCAAGCTGAGAGAGGCCAGAATTTCTCTTAGCAAGCATCTGGAGGCTGGGCTGTTACTGCTGGACTGAGGACTGAACTGAGAATTGAGAAGAACTGAGAAGAGAAATGAGAACTGAGAACTGAGAACTGAGACAGAACTTCTTGGAGTAAGTCATGTGGAAGCTGAGGAGGAGAGGCCCAGGCTAGAGAAAATGATTTTTATTTTCAGAATGGGCTTGGAAAAAGTGATTTTGATTTTGAGGATGGAGCTAGAGAAAGGGGTTTTGATTTTGAGAACAGAACTTATGGTGACAGAGCTTCTTCTGAGAGCCAGCTGGAACTTCTGCTGAGATCTTTCTTCTGGGAACTTCTACTGAGGAGCTATCATGAGGGACAGAGGAGGATCCCTGCTTGAGGGAACCTGTTCAGTTGTGAAGGCTTGGGAATGTGGGTGTTCACTGCATTAGCCATATGAACCAAATGTGTGGTTACTGTAATGACTTTGACTTTCTGGTTCTGGAACTTGATTTTCTGGTATTAGAATAAGGACTTGAGGTGGACTAGACATTGTGACCTTCAATATGGAACAGGAACTGCATGGAGAGCTGGACAAGGAACTGGAAGCTGTTTGCCTTTGAACTCTGGTGGCAGTTGGTTTGATTCAGGCAGTAGCTGGCACCATGGAAGAAGAACCATGGAAGCTGAGACCCTGCCTTGAGTCAAGATGAAAAGACCTCTCCTTGTATATTTAATGCTGACTGATGAAATTGTAACTTATTTGTGATCTAGGGGTGGATGGCCTTTGTATTTTCCACTACCCCTTAAGAGACTACTGAGTAGTGACTGATGATATTGTAACTTAATTGCACCCTGTGGGTGGAGGACTTTGACTTTTGTGCTTTGGGATTGAATTAAGGACTTTGTAATTGACTAAATGAATGTACTTTGCTTAAAACTATGTTACCACTTTGGTGAAAACGATGTGGCTATTTAAGTGATAAATTGTAACATTGTGAATGTTGTACCTTGATTTTCTTTGAATGTTTTGTCTTAGTTTGTTAGTGAATAAATAGAGAGTTTACTATATTGTGTAATCAGGACCTTGAAAGCTGTTCACAGCAGCAGTCCTCTGGAAAGCTGCTTGTGCTTGGCTTTGCATTATTATTATTATTTTTGTAGCTTACTCTGAGAAGTTCTCTGTTTTCGGTTCTCTTTTCTCTTCTCAGTTCTTCTCAATTCTCAATTCAGTCCTCAGTCCAGCAGTAGCAGCCCAGCCTCCAGATGCTCGCTAAGAGAAATTCTGGCCTCTCTCAGCTTGGGCTTTTCCTTACATAAGGTATTAGCTCCTCCCTGTTTCTCCCTTTCCTGTTATAGCAGGAAGTTCCTCGCACTGTGGGATTCACAAGTTCTGGATGGTAATACTTGATTCAGTTACACCTGAAACAAGGTACTAAGTACTTGCCAATACAAGGGGATCTTCAAATTACGTTACTATTACACCATGTTACTGATATCCTTTTAAAAATGTGTTTCTTGAAAGTCCACACATTGTTTCAGATTGGAACTGAGTAGGACAGGGAATAGGGCTATAACCTCAGTAGTTGTTAACACTATGCCTTTAGGAATGATTAGCTACATTGATTGTCTATCACACTAATTGATTGTACTGAACCTGTAGTCCTCTAAAACCATCAGATTCTTTATAGACTAACTACTACCTAACCATGCCTTTCTCCATAGTATAGTTACCTGTGAAGGTGATTTCTTGAACTACCGTGTAAGACTTTCCATTTAATTTTATTCCATTTCTTGGATTTATCCTAGTATTCTAGTTTGTCACAATCTTTTTGGATCCTGACTCTGAAACTTTCCTTTGGTATTGGATATCCTTTCACATTCGTTTTGTCATTAGAATATGAATTTTTTAAAAGAATTTTTTGAGAATAAAGATTTTTCCATTCTTTTTAATTGTATCTCTGGAGCCTAGCAAGTAGGTACTTTGTTTGTTGATTGATTTGCTAATGTGATACGCATGCTTTCTGTGCCTTTAATCAAGTTATTGAAAAAAATATTATAGCACAGAAGCAAGCACACATTTCTTATAAAACTAATATGTAGGAGATTTAAAAAAGAGAGAGAGAGTGGCTCTACCTCGTAGGTAGATACTGTGGTCAGCATTTCAACCAGCTATTTAATTGTGTATAGAAAACTCTGCCTCTCATCCCATATAAACATTATATAGCTCCTTGAAAGAGGCAATTACATTTTAGGAACATGTCTAAAATTTATATCAACAAAGCAATATTATTTTTCAAACATAGCAAGTAATAAATATAAAGTGTCAGACATCCACAGTACACAATAAAAACTTTTGTAACATGATGAAAAGCAATGTAAAATCTTTAATAATTTCCCTGAAGCTGCATGATTTTTGTGTAAAGAAGGCTGGAAAATTCCAAGGAATTATTCATTTATTATATCTGTTTACGGCCACTTTGGCCTTCTTAGGCTATTAGCCTATGGTCTATAACAACATGGTCTTCAAACCCCAGGAGAGATGAATAGCAACATGTGAATTCTGACTGAGGTGGTTACTTAAATGCCTAGCTTACAAAAACTACTCTCACAAAAACCTGAAAATTATATTCAGTTAAATAAGTATCAAGAAATTTAATAAACTAAATGACTTAATAATTAAAGTATAACAGTACCAAAAGTCAGGAAGAATCCCACAGGCAATGGAAAAGGATTGCTCTAGAAAAAATTAGAGCCAATGCAAGCAAATAATATGGAAACCTTTCAGTGTGTGTGTCTAGAAATAGGCCAGAGATACTTGCAGAATTGCAGCAGTAACAGATTTCCTGGGAGAAATCACAAGAATTATCAGAAATCAATACTGTCAACTTTGGGAGCAACCATGAGCAGCAACAACCAATGTGGCCAAGGAAGCACTCAAATGAGAATACTCCAGGTGTAATAACTCTATGTCCTTAGAAGGCTATGTTGCTATACATAAATAAACAAACAAGTAAACAAACATATAAACATGCACACACACACACACATATATGTATATATGTATGTATATATTCCTGAAGATCCAGAATTTTGTACCTCAAAAATCTGGGTGAGGGTGGCAGTAAGGATGCAACCTCTCTATTCTGTTACAATGGACATACCCAGGGAGGTAGAGGTGCAAGGACCCAAGCGACCCAGGTACAGCCTATTCACAAGCATTACATAGGTTGTAGCTTGGCCCTGACACAAAGGCCCAATCAGGACCTCAGGCTAAAGAGTAGAATAAACAAAAGATGACAATGACTACTATAAACATTTTTTTAATATCCAGAGATATCTAAAAATCCCACCTAGATAGAGGTAGTAATTCCATAACAACCATAAGCAGAAACCTGATGGAAAAAAATGAATTTTCTATTAAGACTACATTAATACTTGGAGGAAATGAAGCAAGAGGTTCTTTTTAGAAAAAAATAAATGAAGGGATCTGTAGGAAATAATAGAAAGGAAAATAAATAACTTAGAAAAGAAAGTAGTAAACTGTATTTAAGTAATAGACTCCCTCAAAGTTAGAATAAACCAAAGAAAAATCATTGACTACATGAGACAAGGTCAAATCCAAACAAAACAAAGAAAAGCAAAATCAAAAGATTAGAATGCTATTAGGTATCATGAACAACTGACCTGTAAATTATGCTAAAGAATGATGCTTTAGCAATCATTAGACTACCTGAAAAACATGATGAAAAGGGGAGAAAAGACCTGTGTACTGTATTGCAGAGGAAAAAGTGAAAAATGGAAAAAATCCACCAGTCACCCCCTCTCAAAAGAAGATCTAGTATGTTACAACCAAAATGCAAGTCTTTACATGAAGGGAAAAAACCAGTCCAAATAGTATGAATGCAAGCATTCACCTACAAAAGGACCATGGTCAGGATCACACAAAATCTAGAGGCTTGTAAGAGGAGATCTTGTGAGAAGAGCTAAGTCTATCAAAGCTGGTTATTGCACAACATTGTTGTTACTGTATACAATGTTTTCTTAGTTCTGCTCATTTCACTCAGCATCAGCTCGTGCAAATTTCTCCAGGTTTTTCTGAATTCTGCCTGATCATCATTTCCTATGGAACAGTAGTATTACATTGCATTCACATACCACATTCATTCCTCAATTGATGGGCATCCCCTCAATTTCCAATTCTTTGCCACCACAAAAAGAGTTTCTATAAATATTTTTGTACATGTGGGTCCTTTCCCCATTTTTATGATCACTTTGGGATACAGATCTAAAAGTTGTATTGCTGGGTCAAAGGATATGCATGGTTTTATAGCCCTTTGGGCATAGTTCCAAGTTAAATGCGTCCTTTTTTTTTTAGAGTGACAGATGAGACAAAATTCTTAGAGGAGGTTGGATAGAGGTGAAGCCATGGGAAGTTTGATGAAGGATAAAAAGGTTTGGAAAATGCACTTTGTTGGGTGATATATTTAATCATTTAGGGAGGTATAAAAAGATTGCCTTGTTGTAGTGAGGGACCATTTAAAATAATGTAGCAGATTTGTAGTGAAACCCATTACCAGGGTCTTTTGATTTTCTCTAGATTCGTTTAGAAATCTGTGAGTGCAAAAACTCTAGTCTAATCCAAGGCTGAAGCTTTGCGTGACAAGACCTTCAATAAATTTAGGAAGCAAGATATTTGTTAAAAGAGGGCAGTGTAACTTACTGAGGACAAGTTGACCCAGGGATTAAGACAGGGATTTGAAAAAAGGATAGTTAGAGAAAGTGTGATGACCTGGGAAAGTACTGAATTGCAGAAAGATTGGAGATCAAGGCCAACATTTAGAACAAGGCAGTAGGAAAGGGAGAATGATAACTGGTGATCAGAACAGGAATTTCAGAGTTCAAGAACATGCATGTGTGTCAGTCTAAGGATATCTTTTATTCTATTCTCCTGTAAAGTTATTTGTTCTTAATTTGTCTTCTTTAGCCAATAATAATAATAATCTTTGTATGGCACATATGTTGTGACAGACTCTGTGCTAAGCATTTTACAATTGTTGTTCCATTTGATCCTCACAAATCCTACCTTTTCGTAGGTAGGTGCTATTATCATCCCCATTTTGCAGATAAGGAAACTGAGACAGAGGTGAAGTGACTTGCCCAGGGTCACACAGCTAGGAAGTGTCCAAGGCTGACTTTGAACTCAGGTCTTCCTGACTCCAGATTTGGTGTTCTAGTCATTGTACCACTGTACCATTGTACCAGGCTGCCTTTCTGTCTTTAGATCCATGTGGAAACTCTGAAGCAGAATCCTATCACCTTTGTAGCCAAGAGAAATAACCCAAGGATGTGTACTATACTCATCCTCTGATCTACCTTTTCCAGGCAATTGCCCACCAACCTTTTCCCTCATAATCCCAAAGTAAAAATAGTCAAATGACCCCAGCCTATCACCATCCTGCTGCTCCAAGGCCATCAGTTCTTACTTCCTTACATCAATCTCTTTAGCCTGCTCAGACCCAATATTTCTTTATTAAATTTCTTCTTATTAGACTTGAGTGAATGTTCTAAGCCTGTCAAGTTCTTTTTGGATACTGATTCTGTCATCCAATATATTTATTATGCCTTATAGCTTTATGCGATATTCACATTTAATAAACATGATATCTAAACCTTTACCCACATTACTGATAAAATATTAAATAGCGTAAGACACTAACATTTCTCTGGGTTACTGTACTAAAGAATTTCACTCAAGTTGATTTCAAACTATTATTGATTACTCTTTGAGGCTAGCCTTTCCAAGAGTTCTTATTCAAGGTAATTTTCTTCATGTTGTCCACAAAATAGCAGTTGTGTTATTAATATTTTAATATAAAATAACACACACAATGAATTTATGGATGGTTGTATCAGCAAGCACCCTAGCATACCCAGGATGGCTGCTGCACAGGTTCTTAGATCTGCTTTTCTAAAGGAAAGCAACTCAAAATGGTTTCAACAATCTTACTTTAATCTATCAAATATCA
>CM053580.1:186580590-186612049 GCA_028627135.1 Pseudochirops cupreus | reverse complement strand
GCCACAGGCTCCACGTGACCACATTCAGCCTATTAGGGAACAGAGTATACTTGCAAATATCCAAGGGTCCTCAGAGTCACGTAGACACTTTAGCAAAGGGCCTAGGGGCAGGGAAGATCTTCAGATTCCCATAACAATGGTTTATTTAAATGCAAACTAATGTAAGAAAAATTCTTTTAATACTTGAATTTTGTAGTGACACATACAAGAAATTAAAGCAACAAAACTAGTTTTCATAAAATGTGCGCTAGCCTCATTAATTGAGAATTACAACCAGAATTCCTGACAATATTTTAACAATCAAAAGTTTGTCATTCCATTTTTTTCACTTTTCCTGAAAGCCCAGTTTAAATATTATTACATATTTTTGTGCTACAAAAGGTCATTGATTTCATTAGTGTGTACATTCCTGTTGAATAAGGAGGAAGCACAGATTTCAATCATTCATAATTAGTCGATGAGTTCAGGAATATCTATGAGTAAATAACTGACCATTACCAAATTTCTAGTAATGAGTTTCTCAGCACTGGAATAGACTGATGCAGAGATAATAGGTTAATTTTTTATTCTCTTGCATCTGTACTTAAAGCCTTGTTTTTTGTCTGATTGGTAAAATGTGATGATGATTTATTATAGCTTTCGAGAACTCAGACCAAGTTAGTACAAGGAACTCTTACATTATGTAGAACATAAAAATACAGGAAAATGAATTAGTTAAATATGAAAAAGGTAGATAATAGAGAGACAATCACACCCATCCTGAGAATTAAATAAAAGTTAAGATTAGAATAACTCCACCAAGTTTAATTATACTGACAAGGATTCCAGGGTCCTATAATTTGAAAATCAAACCAATATCAATTAAATTTCCAGTGGGAACAATCAAATGAATTAAATTGTTTAAGAGGTGAGGAGTGGCCAGAAAAGGCACAAGGAGTTCTGATCTCAGTTATTAGAAAAAGAATCCTTCCAATCACATAGCTAGCCAACTGGAACCAGATATATAACATCTACACATGTTCAAATCTCTCCAATGCATTTTCCTTACATGTTATAACAATTATTCCGGAAGCAGTTCTTTAGCATCCTCCATGTAGAAAACTGCCATCTGAGCAAGATGAAGGGGTCTATCCATGCACCAGACACCCATAACACCATGATTTGTTCTTTGAATTTGTGAATTATTTAGAATTTAGAAATTTAGACTTTTTAGAATGTGCCACACACAGCTGAGAAAATAGTATATTTCTTTCTGTTCCAATTCAGTAATCAGCAGGAATAGAGCAGTCTAATTTTTCTAAAATTGTCTTTAGTGAAAAACTTTCCACATCTGCAATATATGAGAGGGGCATTCCATTGGCACCTCGTCCTTGGTCCATCAGCCTAAGGGAGAAAAGATGTCTGTGAGTTTTTTTTTCCAATTGAATTTAGTTTGCAATACCCTATCCATACTGCCAGCAGCTTCTCAGCAGTCATAAGTTCTCAATATTTCCCTGGATGCAGCACTGAGCAGAAAACCATTTCCCCCCATAGGTTTCTCTTTTGTGTTATTTTGTCAGTTATTCTCGAATTCTGTTAGTGTCATCTATTTTCTTCCTAGAAATCCTTGTAAGTCAATCCCGTTTGAGTCTACTCACCAACCACATGTAGATTGTGGTATTCCCCCCAAATATCTGTTTCTGTGTGTTTTAGGATTGCTATATCTTGTAAAATGGATTACATTTTCCCTTAAAGGCAGAAATTTTGCAGTTAAAAAATTTTACTGAGAGATTATTGAAACATGTAACTATATTGCATAAGCACAAGTATAATTGCTTTAAAACTAAAAGAATTATTTCCCTAGCATACCAGGTAACCAATCTACAGTACAACTAGAAAAAAAAAAGAACAAAATAAATGCACATTAACAATACTTGAAATTGATATGGCACTATACAAGATATCAGTTGGCAGAGAATTTTAGTGACAACATGACTGATTTGCATGCTAAAAATAGCACATGCATAGCACAATTATCTGCATACTTAAAATATATAGCAAATAATGATAAACAGTAAAATAACATAGCAATGCAATCCTATCTAATGGAGCACAATTGTAATAATTAGCTTATGTGCTAATAAATAATGAACTAAATATTAGAAAATATAACATTACTAATTTGATGCAAATTCATAAGTGGTCATAATTGCAACTAATAATTCAAGTATACGGTGAGGTGCAGTAATTAACATGTACAACAAGAACGTGTACAGACTGATTAATCTAGTTTCTTTATAATTGAATGATCTCCCTGCTCCTATAGCCAAGACAGTAGGTGATAGGGCTGGTCATCACCAACATTACAGAACTGATTCTCTATACTTGGATGAATAGCAGAAAAATGACAGGCATCAGTAGTTTTGTGCTCTGGTGAGTATGTCTATACCTTAGGATTCTCTGTAGTAGCAGATCTAAGCAAGAAAAGAGTTGGGTTCAGACTTCTTGCCCTCACTTAGAATACATAATCTACTTATTGCAAACATAATTTTTTTTACCCAGATTAAGTTCAAAGTATCTATGACTGATGGATAGTCTCTTCTTCTTAGTATTTACCAAGGTGAGCATGTATCATTTCTCTCTACCTGCTCATTAGAAAGTAAAATTAAATTTCCAGTAGGAAAGAAATGATTAAAGTGAATAATCATGATAGGATACCCTCTTCATTCTGGGATTATTTTATAAGCAGACAAGTTGTCCAGTTTCTCAGAGACTTTGTGTGAGTTAACTTTTGGTGAGAACTTTAACAGGTGAATCTCTTAAATACAAAGGCTTCTTTTTTTCCCTCGGTAGATTATATTTAATTTTTTCCAATTACAGGTAAAGAGAATATTTTTTGTTTTGTTTTTGTCATTTTGGAGAAGGGAAGGCAGGGCAATTGGGGTTAAGTGACTTGCTCAAGGTCACATAGCCAGTATGTCAAGTGTCTGAGGCTGGATTTGAACTCAGGTCCTCACGACTTCAGGGCTGGCGCTCTATTCACTTTGCTGCCTAACTGTCCCTAAAGAGAATTTTTGACAGTCATTTTTATATAAAATTTTGAGTTCCAAATTTTCTCCTTCCTTCTCTCCCCTCCTCCCTTCCTAATGTGGTAAGCAATTTAATATAGGTTATATATGTGCAATCATGTAAAACATATATCCATATTAGTCATGTTGTGAAAGAAGAAATCGAACAAAAGAAAAAAACGCAGAATAAAGAAAATGAAAATAGTACTCTTCAATCTGTATTCAGACCCCATCAGTTCTTTCTCCGGATGTAGATAATGTTTTGTCTTGTATCATGTTATTGCCAAAAAGAACTAAGCTAGTCACAGTTGATCATCAAACGATGTTGCTGATACTGTGTACAATGTTCTCCTGGTTCTGCTCTCTTCATTTTGTTTCAATGTGAGTAAGTCTTTCCAGGTTTTTTCTGAGAGCATCCTGCTCATTATTTTTCATAACACAATAGTATTCCATCACAATCATATGCCATTACTTGTTTAGTCATTTCCCAGTTGATGGGAATCCCCTTAATTTCTAATTCTTAGCCACCACAAAAAGAGCTGCTATGAATATTTTTTTGTACATGGAGGTCCTTTTCACATGTTTTATGATCTCTTTGGGATATAAACCTGGTAGTGGTATTGATGGATCAGGTGTATGACAGTTTGATTGCCCTTTGGGCATAGGTCCAAATTGCTCCCAAGAATTGTTGGATCAGTTTACAATTCTACTAACCATGCCTGAATGTCCCAATTTTCCCACATCCTTTCCAAATTCATAATTTGCCTTTTTTGTCATATTAGGCAGTCTGATAGGTGTGAGGTGGTACCTCAGAGTTGTTTTGCTTTGCATTTCTCCAATCAATAGTTTTGGCCAGAAACCCTGAGGGTCTTCCCCTCCCAGATCTATTTTGTTTTTAAAGAGGCCATTCTTTGCTTCATTTATTAAAATTAAGCTTTAATTCCTGAAAGGGCACCGTCTCAGTCAAACTGAGACCTATTAAAGACCTTACTTTGAAAAGGCCAAGGTCCCCCACTGCATCCTGAGTCATTTCCAGTTGTCCTGATCCACATCTGGCCATACTGAGAATGAAGGGCAAATAGCATCAAGTGATTTAGGGCATTTTTTAATAATACTATGGATAGCTTCAATTTCTTTTTCTGAAAACTGCCTGTTCATGTCTTTTTGCTATTTATCAATTGGTGAAGTAATTTTCTTATAAATTTGACTCGGTTCTCTACATGTTTCGAGAAATGAGGAATTTGTCAGAGATACTATGAAAATTGTTTACAAGATTTTAGTTTTCCTTTGAATCTTGCTTGAATTGGTTTTGTTTGTACTGAAATTTTTATATTTAATACAAGCAAAATTATCCATTTTATATCTCATAATGCTCTCTATCTCTTGTTTGGTTATAAATTCTTCCCTTCTTTGTAGATCTGACAGGTAAATGATTCCATCCTCCTCTAATTTGGTTATGGTATCATCCCTTATGTCTAAATCATGCACCCATTTCCACCTTTCCTTGGTACACAGTGTAAGATGTTGATCTATACCTAGTTTCTGCCATATTATTTTCCAGTTTTCTCATTTTTTCCCCCCCAATGCTGAGTTTTTGTTGCAGAACTTGTGGATCTTTGGGTTTCTTAAACACTAGATTACTATGGTCATTTACTATTGTGTCCTGTGTACCTAATCTATTCCATTGATCTATCACTCTGTTTATTAGTCAGCACCAGATAGTTGTGATGGTTGCCATTTTATAATTGGGTTTGATCTTGGGTACAATTAGGTCACCTTCCTTTGCAATTTTTTAAATTGATATTCTTGACTTTTTCTTCTTTCAAATGAATTTTGTTGTTATTATTTCTAGCTCTATAAAATATTTTTTGATAATTTGATTGGTATAACACTGAACCTATGAATTAATTTGGATAGAATTGTCATTTTAATTTTTTGACTTGGCTTATCCATGAGTAATTGATATTTCCCCAGTTGTTAAGATATGACTTCATTTGTGTGAAAAGTGTTTTGTATTTGTGTTCATAGAGTTCTCAGGTAGACTGCCAAGTATTTTATATTGTCAACAGTTATTTTAATTGAAATTTCTCTCTCTATCTCTTGCTATTAGACTTTTTTTTTTTTGGATAATATACTGATGATTTATGCGGATTAATTTTATATCCTGAAACTTTGTTAAATTCATTAATTATTCCAACTTTTTTATTGATTCTCTAGGATTCTCTAAGTATACCACATATCATCCTTAAAGAGTGACAGTTTTATTTTCTCAATGTTTTGTCTAATTCTTTCAACTTCTTAACCAACTCTTGTTGCTAAAGCTGAATTTTTAGTGTGATATCGAATAATAGTGTTGATAATTATTATCTTTGTTTCACCCCTGATCTTATTGGGAAGATTTCTAGCTTATCCCCATTACAGATAATCTTGCAGATGGTTTAAAATAGATACTGCTTATCATTTTAGGGAATGTATCCTTTATTTCTGTGCTCTCTATTGTTTTTTTTTTAAGCTCTTTTAAAATTTTACTTATTTATTCTTTTGGTTTCCAGTATTCATTTCCACAAGATTTTGAGTTACAAATTTCCTCCCTGTCTCTCCCCTACCCCAACCCTAGAATGTCAGGCATACTGAATACTCCATCCCCCAGTCTGCTCTCTTATATCCTCCCTCATACCCCTCCCTTATTTTCTTGTAGGGCAAGATGGATTTCTATATGCCATTGCCTGTATATCTTATTTTCTGGTTGCATGTAAAAAACAATTTTTAGCATTTGTTTTTAAAATTTTGAGTTCCAGAGTCTCTCCCTTCTTCCCTCATCACCCACCCCCACTGAGAAGACAAGCAATTCAATATAGGTTGTACAAGTGTAATTATGCAAAACATTTCCATAGTAGTTATATTGTGAAAGACTATATTTCTCTCCATCTTATCCTGGTCCCCATTTATTCTATTTTCTCCTTTGACCCTGTCCCTTTACAAAAGTGCTTGCTTCTAACTATCCTCTCCCCCAACCTGCCCTCCATTCTATCATCCTCCCTCTTATCCCCTTACCCCCTACTTTCCTGTAGGGTAAGATACCCAACTGAGTGTGTATGTTATTCCCTCCTTAAGCCAAATCCAATGAGAGTAAGGTTGACTCATTCCCTTTCACCTTCCTGCTCTTCCCCTCCATTGCAAGCTTTCTCTTGCTTCTTTTATGTGAGATAATTTACCCTATCCTATCTTTCCCCTTCTCCTTCTCCCAATATATTCCTCTCTCACCTCTTAATTTTATTTTTTAGATATCATCCCTTCATATTCAACTGATCTTGTGCCCTCTGTCTATGTATACACGTACACACACACACATATACATGCACACGTACAAACACCTATACATACATATATATTCCCTTCAACTGTCTTCATACTGAGAAAAGTATTATGAGTTACAGTTATTGTCTTTCCATGTAGGAATGTAAATAGTTCAACTTTAATAAGTTCCTTATGATTTCTTTTTCCTTCTTAGCTTTTCATGCTTCTCTTGCTTCTTGTATTTGAAAGTCAAATTTTCTGTTCAGCTCTGTTTTTTTCATCAAGAATATTAAAATTTCATTCAATTTCATTGAATATCTCTATTTTTCCCTGAAATATTATACTCAGTTTCACTGGGTAGTTGATTCTTCATTTTAATCCCAGCTCCTTTGACCTCCAGAATATCATATTCCAAGTCCTTTGATCCCTTAAAGTAGAAGCTGCTAGGTCTTGTGTTATCCTGATTGTATTTCCACAATACTCAAATTATTTTTTCCTGACAGCTTGTAATATTTTGTCCTTGACCTAGGAACTCTGGAATTTGGCTATAATATTCCTAGGAGTTTTCTCTTTGGGATTTTTTTCAAGAGGCAATCAGTGAATTATTTCAATTTCTATTTTGCCCTCTGGTTCTAGAATATCAGGGCAATTTTTCTTGATAATTTCTTGAAAGATGATGTCTAGGCTCTTTTTTTGATCATGACTTTCAGGTAGTCCAATAATTTCTAAATTATCTCTCCTGGATCTATTTTTCAGATTGGTGGTTTTTCCAATGAGATATTTCACATTGCCTTCTATTTTTTCATTTGTTTGGATATGTTTTGTAGTATCTTGATTTCTCATAAAGTCATTAATTTCTGTTTGCTCCAGTCTAATTTTGAAGGAATTGTTTTCTTCAGTGAGTTTTTGAAATTCCTTTTCCATCTGGAAAATTTGGTTTTTTTAAGACATTCTTCTCCTCATTGGCTTTTTGGGCCTCTTTTGTCATTTGAGTCAGTCTTTTTTAAGGAGTTACTTTCTTCAGTATTTTTTTGGGGGGAGGTCTTTTTTAGCAGGCTATTGACTCACTTTTCGTGATTTTCTTCTATCATTCTCATTTCTCTTCCCAATTTTTCCTCCACTTCTCTTACTTGATTTTCAAAATCCTTCTTGAGTTCCTCCATGACCTGTGACCATTTCGTATTTTTCTTGGGGGCTTTTGATGCAGGAGTTTTGACTTTGCTGTCTTCTTCTTGCTGTATTTTTTAAAATGGTCTTTGTTGCCAAAAACCAATCCTATCATTTGATTTCCCTTCCTTTGTTTGCCAATTACTTGACTTTTGAGCTGTTTGCCATAGTATTTCAGAGTGGAGAGTGCTGTGTTTGAAATTTCTGGAGTTTTGCACAGCTGTTGTCAGAAGTATGAGGAGGGCACCCTCTCTACAGCCGCCACAAGCTCTGCCATGCTAGCTCTCCTGACCCCAGGACCTCCACCCAAGACTGTGACCCAGATTCAAGCAGGTCAAAGCAAGAGCAATTATCTTCTGAACAATCACTTGGTGCCTCTATGATCTGTAGGCCTGGAGCTCAGGAGACAATCACAGACAGCAGCTGCTGTGGCCACCACCTCTGTTGCTCCAGAGGCAGGGGCCAGACCATGCTCTCCTGTCATCCAGTTCTGACAGAGTTCCCCACTGACTTTTTACTTTCTCTTTGGTGTTTATGGGTTGAGAAGTCTGGAAACCACCACAGCTGCCACTGATACACTCTCCTGAAGTCTGCTCTGGTGGATTTGTCCCATGGGTCTGGGCTGCCAGTGGTCTTAGCTGGTGCGGCTCAAGCAGAACTACATTCTGCTCCCAACTAGGTGCCATATACCCTTCCTCTTGGCCTGTCAGGCTGCCTTCAGCTGGAGATTTGTTTCTCTCTGTCACTTTGTTTGTAGGTTCTGTAGTTTTAAAATTTGCTTAGTCATTTTTAAAAATAGGTATTGGAGTTGGTTGGAGCCAGAGTTCAAGCAATTTCTTGCTTTTACTCTGCCATCTTGGCTCCATCCATTGTTTTTTTTTTTTTTTTAAATACGAATGAGTGCTGCATTTTGTCAGAAACTTTTTCTGCATCTATCGAGATAATCATATGACTTCTGTTGGTTTTGTTATTGATATGGTCAATTATGCTGATACTTTTCCCATTAGTGAACCAGTCCTGCATTCCTGGTATAAATCCCACCTGGTCATAGTGTATGATCCTGGTGATATATTGCTGTAATCTTCTTGCTAGTATTTTCTTTAAAATTTTTTCATCAGCATTGAATCAGCAATGCAGTATTCACGATGCCTACAGTAACTATAAATATGCTGATATAATTATTAATCACAAAATGGAACAGGCTCTCTAGATAGTGCATTCATTTAAATACCAGAAAACTGAGTCCCAAAACCAGAAAGTCAAAGCCAACATAGTAGTGATGAAGTTGGCACATGTGGTCAAAGTAGTAAACACCCACATCCTCAAGCCTTCAAACAGGACAGGCTACCTCAGGCAAATATCCTCCTCTCCTCACGCATGCAACTGCTCCGCGTCCAGGCAGCTTGGTCCCAGCAGCTCTGGCCCCTGGCAGTTCCTGCCCCAGGCAGTCCTCAGCAGGAGTCCTTAGCAGAGATTCTGGCCCACTCAAAGCAAAAGGAGTTTGAAACTGCAGCCACTGCCTCTGACGCCGCTTCCAGTCAGCACCGCATGGAGACTAGCTTGGTTCCAGCGTTCTCTTGCTCTACCCCTTCCTGCTATGTCAGCAAGCTCAAGGGGCATGGAAGATCTTCAAATCCCAGTATTGTTACAAGCATTCATTAGGGAAATTGTTTTATAGTTATATTTCTCTGTTTTGACTTTTCATGATTTAGGTATCAGTACTATATTTGTGTTATAAAAGGAACATGTTAGGGCTTCTTTTGGCCTATTTTCCAAAATATTTACATTGTATTGGAGTTAATTGTTTTTTAAATATTTGGTAGAATTAATTTGTAAATCCATGAGCTCATTGATGGCTTGTTCAACGTTTTCTAAAATAGGGCTATTTAAGTATTAGATTTTCTCTTCTGTTAATCTAGATTATTTATATTTTTGTAGATATTCATCCACTTCACTTAGAGTATCCAATTAACTGCCATACAATTGGGCACATTAGCTTCTACATTTTGCTTTAATTTTTTTCTTTATTGGTGGTAAATTTAACCTTTTCATTTTTGATATCAATAATTTGATTTTCCTCTTTCCTTTTTAAAAATCAGATTAAGCAAAGATTCATCTATTTTATTATTCCCCCCTTCCCATAAAACTAGCACCTAGTTTTATTTATTAGTACAATGATTTTCTTACTTTCAATTTTTTCAAAATGAGAGCATTTTGATTTTCAGGATTTCTAATTTGGTTTTTAATTGGGAATTTAATTTTTTTCTTTTTCTAGCTCTTTTTAGTTGCATGCCCATTTCATTGATCTTCTCTTTCTCTATTTTGTTGATTTAAACATTTAGAGATATAAATTTTTCCCCAAGTAGTGCTTACTAAGGCTGCATCTCCTAATTTTGGAATATTTTCTCATCATTGTCATTCTCTTTGATGAAGTTATGGATTGTTTGTATGATTTGCTCTTGGGCCCATTTATTCTTTATGATTAGATTACTAAGTATCCAAACAATTTTTAAATCTATCTTTACTTGACCCTTTGTTAAATGTAATTTTTATTGCTTCATGATCTGACAAGAGTGAATTTGATATTTCTGCCTTTCCGCATTTGATTGTGAGGTTTTTATGCCCTAATACATGGTCAATTTTTTTGTGTAGGTACCATACATCACTGAAGAAAAAGGGATCTTTTTTTCTTTTTCCATTCATTTTTCTTCAGAGGTCTATCTTATCTCACTTTTCTAAAAATTTCTAAAATTCTATTGCCCTCTTTTGTAGTTGGATTTATCTAGTTCTGAGAGGCGAAAGTTGAGATCCTCCACTTGTATAGTTTTACTGTCTATTTCTTCCCGTAACTTATTTAACTTCTCCTTTAGAAATCTGGATGCTATACCATTTGGTATGTTTAGTATTGATATTACTTCATTGTCTATGGTACCTTCTAGGAAGATATTGCTTCTTTCTTTGTTTCTTTTAATTAGATAATTTTTTTCCCTTTTGCTTTGACTGAGCTCAAGATTGTTACCCTTGCTTTTTTTTTTTTACTTCAGTTGAAGCACAATATATTCTACTACAGCCTATCACCTATACTCTGTGTGTGTCCCTCTGCTTCAAACCTATTGTTGGATTCTCTGCTATCCACTTCTGTTTTATGGAAAATTCATTCTATTCTCATTCACAGTTATGATTGCTATGAATTTCCCTTCATCCTTTAAAATAACTGTTTATACTTTTTTTCTCTCTCCTTTCATGCTGCCCCTCCTCACCACCTCTGCTTTCAATATCTCAGTCTTTTATTACTTCTACCCTGCCTCCCCCAATAGGATAAGATAGATTCCTATACCCAATTCCTCTCTGAGTCAATTCCAGTGAAAATAAGGTTCAAACATTGCTCACTTAGCTCCCTTCTTACCTTCCACTATAATAGGCCTTTTGTGTTGCTTAATGTGATATAATTTACCCCATCCTGCCTCTACCTTCCCTCTTCTCCCAGTGCAATCCTCTTTTTCACCCTTTATTTTATTCATGCCAGCCTATCAAAATCAACTTATACCCTTCAGCTTGTATTTGATTGCCTGTCCTTCCAGTGGGGATGGGTGGTGAGGGAGGAGGAGAAAGAATCTGGAATCTGGAGTTCCATAATCAAATGTTATGAATGTGTATCTACCTATCTTTGTATATATATATATATATATATATATATATATATATATATATATACACATATCTATGCAATTATTATTATTATTATTATTGACTACATCCAACTGGAACTTGAGATACACAGGCACTGCAGTTGGGAGATCCATCCTGCCCTACCAAAAAGTGACATAGGAGAGAATAGACTGGGGGAGGGGGGACACACTGGGATGGCTGTTTTGGGGTGGTGGGCGAGGGAAAGACGGGGAGAAAATACGTAACTCAAAATCTTGTGGAAATGAATGCTGCAAATTATAATAAAATTAAAAAAAAAAGAAAGAATCCAAAAAAAAATCAATTTATGCCCACACTTCTGTCTATTTATACTTCTACCTGGTCAAATAGAAATACAGTTCTTAAGGGTTACAAGTGGTTCTTGATGTCTTATGGAGTCATTAGAGTCAACTTGCTCAATTCTAATTTTTAAGGAATTATTTTTTTCAATGAGATTTTGAAGCTCCTTTTCCGTTTGGGCAATTCTAACTTTTTTCCATCAAATTGTTCCTTTTCTAATATTGCAACTTTTATTTGTATTAGTGTCAGTAACATTTGTACTGGTTACATTTAGAAAGAAGGCGTATTTTATTTAAATATGTACAAAATGTAAGGAACTAGCATCGGACTTTAATCCTCATTATAATCATATAAGAACAAAGATGTACATAATCTCCACGTAGGTATTAGAGAACTATATGTAGATTCAAAAAGTCATCTGCACTAGTGCATTTGTGTGGGAGGATATCCAGATGAAATTAGAAATAGAAAAGCAAAACAACAACAATCTATCAGAATGGAATGAAGGCACAATGTGATTTGCCGATGTGACGTGGCAGCAAATAATAATAATAATAATAACTGATTTCAAAAGAGACATGTCACATTTTGTAGTAGATAAAATACCAGAAGCAACATCTGAAAGATCTGAGGTATGACTCTAACCTCACTCATTTAGAAGATCTGTGATTCTTGGTAAACCATTTAAACTCTCTCAACATTAGTGTCCTCATCTCTAAAATGGGGACAATAAAACTGAATGTCAAAGTACCATTTTGAAGGTCTGGTCAAATGAAACAATGTATGTAAATTACTTTGCAAAACCCAAAGTGCTGTTATATAAACATCACATGTTATTATCATCAACATTATCATGTCATTATATTAAAAGGGCATGAGGTCTACAACAGGAAAAGAGTTAATCTCATTGTCTACTGTTCTGGTCAAATCAATGAATAATTTTATAATGTTTTACAATCTACAAAATGCTTTTATTCATATCCTCTGAAAATTAGAGGATTTATATATTTGCCTCATTTTGTGGATAAGCAAACTCAAGCACAGAGATGAAATTACTTGCCTACATGCACACATTGGGTAAATCTTAGACCAATTCTACTTTTAAGGAGTTGTTTTCAGTTGATTTTTGTGCTTCTTTTTCTGTACTGTTGACTCTTTTCCCACGATTCTTTTGCATAACTCTTACTTCTTTGCCCAGTTTTTCTTCTACTTCTTGCATTTGATTTTTAAAATTCTTTTTCGACTCTTCCAGAAAGGCTTTTTGGGCTTCAGACCAATTCATACTTCTCTTTGAGGCTTCACATGTTGGTGCTTTGACATTGTCCTCTTCTCTGTTTGTGTTTTGACTTTCCCTGTCACCACAATAGCTTTCTATGTTCAGGGCTTTCCTCCCTCATTTCCCAGCCTATTTAGTGACTTTTAAAGTTGAACTCTGACCCAAGCTTCCTGGACCAGGGGCCAGGAGTCTTGTTACTGACTTGCTGTTGTGGTATTCCTGTTATGCCGGGTGTTCTGGGGCTGTTGGCTTGATTGTTGCCTGAGATTGCCAGGTCTGCTGCATTAGACCTCAGGACTGGCAGCTCACTGGTTGTGTCCGAGATAGAGGCCTCACAGCTGGTTCCCTGTGCTGCTGGCCTGCTGAACCAGGCTGCTGATCTTTACTGGGAATAGGAACCTGCCATTGGCTTGCCTGGACACCATCTGTTCTGGGTTGTGCTCCCCTTTTTCTCAAGTGAGACAGACTTTTCTGCAATCCTTCTTGGGCTGGAAAGTTGTTTTTACCTTGTCCTTTTGTGGATTCTCTTGCTCTAGAATTCATTTTGAACCATAACCTAAAGTTATTTTGAGGGAAATTGGGGAGAGGTCAGGCAACTTTCTGGCTTTTCTCTGCCAACTTGGTTCTCAATACAAATGTTTCTAATGCAAATATCCTCTTGATGAAGGTCTTAAAACACATCAAATTATCTTATGTTTCTTTCAGTTGATCCAAGCTGAAGTTGTGACTATTTGGTAGTCTTCGCTCAATTTCTCTCTCAACTAAGAAATGTATTGAGTTTGGCTATTCATGTCAACTCCTTTATTAGAAACTCCAAAACATATCAATAAACTGCCATGAATCTTGCTGAAACATGAATAAGTATGGTATTTGACCATCATTTCTGGTGAAATGTGTATATGTAATAGAAATGACACATGTTAACTGCATAGACTTTTTACTCTAGTCTCAATGTTTCCAATAGCATGTTTAAAAGTGTGTAGTTGAAAATTTAGAATGTGGGTCTCCTTGTGGATAATAAATTATAGTTCCAGACTTTTTAACATCTGCAAAAGCCAACATTTGTTTAAATAATTTGCTTTCAAGGTCTCTGCTTTGTTCAGAGTCAGTCCTGGAAGGGAATATTTATACTGAAAAATACCTTCCCTACTATAGCCATCTCTGGATGCTTTCTTGTTTCTTTTTTTGCATGAACTTGCACATACCTAGAGAAATTATTTTTCATCACCAAAATTAAGCTTATATTTTTACTATTATCTTTTAGCAATTAAAAAATCAATTCAGGCAAATTCCAAATGCTTACTGGTTCTCATATGCTCCAGTGTATAGCACAAGTTGGCAATGCTTTTCTTTGTATACATTAGGCAAACATTTCACATTATTATTAATATCTAAATCCATCTTGGGCCCATCAAATATGTTTGTTACCTGTTGAAGGTCTCTCTCAACACATATGTTCAAAGCCATCTTGTAAGGCTTTTATAGCTATAGAGTAAGCTATAAAGTATAACTCTGAGTAGCACCAATTTCTTCGTGGTTTCCTCACTTAGTATGCATAATCTCCTCATTGCAAACATCATTTTTGCAAAGATTGCAAAGCTCAGTTACAGTACAATATAGCATTCCTTTGCACAACTACAATTTCTATGATTCTCTGAATAGAAAATTGACTTTTAATGACTGGAATTTAGGGTTTTAGATTCAATATTCTGCTTTTTTGACTTGTTGACTTATTTTTAACTTAAATAACTTTTTTTTAGTCTATCATGAATCGTTTATTCACAATTACAGTTATCTTTAGATAAAGAAGATTGCCTTAAAGTTTATTAATCTATTTGGCATGTGGACTGATGGGAGTCCAAATCTCCTAGCTGTGTTTTTACTTGATTATAGTCCAACACCTTGTGTATCACAGATACTGTTCATATCTTTTTTAGGTATCACTACACATTTGATGTCATATCATTTGGGAAAAGATAGCTATATTCACATTAAGCTTTCCAGATCTTGACTATATTGAAGCCATTAATGCTACCCGTTTTTGGCCTGCATAATTTAACTTGACACTGGTCAAAATAGATTGTTAGTCAATACTTAGAATTTTGTTCTGTATATATAGTCTTTGAAATCCTCAGTGACTGACAGGGTAATGAGTCTCGCTATCAATCAAGTTTCTTTTGGTGAATGAAATTGGCCTCTGGTAACAATCATTTTCTTCGTACAGGATAGCTCTTAAACCTTTCAGGGTTTCATCACTATGGAAAGCACAGGGCTTATTTGGGTCTGCATAAGCCAACACTAGTGAGCATGTAATGCAGTCAATCAAATCTCTGGAAGTTTTTCCACATTTGTCTTTCCATCAATCTCCAAAGATTTTTTTAATGTGGTTTAATATAATGCTTATTCTTTTGCCCTTTGGGATCTGAGCCTCTTCAGTTATATATGCATTTATGCATAAGTAAAATCTTTCAATGATTTTCATTATAAAGGTTTTTATTGATGTCTTCTGTTTCTTAAATCCTCATAGTTATATCCCAACCCCTTCCATTCTGAGAGTCATCTTATATTATAAATAGTATTTTTAAAAGGGAAAAAAATCTACACAACTGAACAATTGATAGAAAAAATCTGAAAATATGTGCAATGTGCAAGACCTGTGTACTTCTCATTTTCACAAAGGATTAAGTTGGTGGTATTATCTCATATCTCTTCAAGTCAAGATTGATCTTATATTCACTTTTGATTCTTTGGTTGTTCTTTCCAGTTACATTATTGTAGCTATTGTATATACTATTTTCTTGTCTCTGCTTTCTTCACTTTGCATTAGTTCATGTCAATGGGCATGCACCTACTTTGTTTTCATTCTTTGCTATCACAAAAATTGATTTTATAAATATTTTGTGTATATAGGATTTTCTTCATACCAATGGTTTTCTTGTAGAGTTAGTCTAGAATAGTTCAAAGGGTATAACTATTTTAGTTATTTTATTTGCATAATTCCATTATTCGCAAATTTCAAATTTCACAGCTCAACCAACAATATATTAGTGTGTCTATCATTCCACAAACACTCCAACATAGAATATTACCATTTTTGTCATCTTTGTCAATTTTCAGAGAGTGATAAAAAATCTTAAAGTTGTTTTGATGTGCCTTTCCTTATTTGTGATTTGGATTTATTACATGTAGTTGCGAATATTTAGAAATTCTTTTTTTTTTTTTGAGAAGAATTGAAGAGTTTGTACATATACTTTTACCATTTATCTATTGCAGAACGGGTCTCTCTTTCTCTGTCTCTGTCTCTGTCTCTGTCTCTCTCCCTCTATTTGTCTCTCTCTGTCTCTTTTCCAGAAGACACTGTGCCTAGGTATTAAGCATACAAAAAAAGCAAAAGACAGTCCCTGCCCTCAAAGAGTTTACAATTTAGTGGGGAGATAACCTATAAATAAATAGATACAAAACCAGCCATCTAGAAATAAATAGAAAATAGTTATTAAAAGGGAAAACACTGGAATTCAGAAGAGAGGGATTTTTAAGAAGGTCGGATTTTAGCTCAGAATTAAAAGAAGCCAGAGAGAGAGGGGTCAGCAGTCAGAGAGGAAGAAGGGGAGAGTTCCAGTCATGGGGGGACACCCAAAAAAAATGTCTGAAGATCAAAAATGAAATATCTTTTTCATTAGAACAACCAGGAGTTCAGTGTCCCTAGATCAAAGAGTCCATTTCAGGGAATAAATCTCCAGAAGACTGGAATGATAGAAGAGACATAGGTTAAGAAGGTCTTCAAATTCCAACTGGAGTATTTTGTAATTTATGTATCTTGGGCAACAAAACTTTTCCAGAGAAATTTGATATGAAGGCATTTTCCTATTTGGTCACTTCCTTTCTTCTCTCAAGTGAATTGTCTGAAGAAGCATTTCAGTTTCCCTTAATCATTATTTATTTTATCCTTTCTAATTGTGTCTATCTCATGATTGGTTAATAATATCTCTCCTAACCATAGCTCTAAGAGGTATGCTATCAGCTCCCCTTCTAATGCATTTTAGTATGATCTTTAATATTAAAGTCATATATTTATTTAGAATGTATGATGGAATATGGTGTAAGATATTGTTCTAAGCCTAATTTCTGCCATATTGCTTTCCGGTATTCCCAGCAGCTTTTTAGAAATCAAATAAGGAGCTTTTCTTCTCCCTGGGTAATGTCCATTTTCAACTTTATTGAACACTAGGATATTATGTTCCAATTTTTCCAAATCTCCTTTGTCTACTCCATTCCATCAAGTTATTTTAATATTCCCAACAATTTTGATTCTTCAATTCTTTTGTGCATCCGCTGTGGTAAATGTTACAAGCTACCCCAAAGATTCCTTGAGCTATTTTCTTAACTGGGAGAATACAGCTACGAAGATGAAAACAGTCTTTTTCTTATCTTCCTCAACCATAGGAATTGGCCATGGTATGCATATGCTCAAGATTATGAAGCACTGACTGCCTAACAGAAAATTAAGGACCCACTTTAGTTCTTTTTTTTTTCAAATTCTAAGAATTGTTTTATAAGTATAAATCATTTTTGTTTTCACATTCTTTGCCAGCACTACTATGCATGATGTATAATTGTTGGTGGATTCTGTTATGATTCTGTGAACAAGCATTTCTGTGATATGGTTCCTGAGATCTTTCATTGTAGGTATCTTTCCCTGAATGATGATATCAGTATATGATTATGAATTAGATTATGTGGGTTATACTTTTAAGCATGGATCATATTCCACTTCTGTAATATGAACACATCTGTCTTTTTTTTTTTCCTGAACTTGCATTTCAACTGTTTCGTCTACTTGTTATGATTAGTGTTTGTGTTACTGAATTGTCAGAAAAGGGAAATGCATAATGATCTGTTTCAGAGATTGAAAAGACAGTGTCTTGATTTCCCCCCCTTGTAATATTCTGTACAGTCTAAATGGATGATCAAAATGTCTAAGTATTAGATCTCAACTTTTTGCTTATAGTATAAGAATTTTGAAAAGGTTAGAATTGGTACCAAACAGTTCTAACAGTCCAATGAGTATTGGTGGGTCTCGAAACAACAGAGGCATAATGTTCACTTTCTAGTATGTACTAATAACTTTAAGGAATTTCAAATTCACATTGATGTAGTATATGAGAGGTATGGAGATTATTGAGTCTTTCAATCTATCATGCCTAAACCCTGCCATAGACTTTAGAATCATTTTCTCAAATGCCATTCAAGAAATGATTGGAAAATGATAGTAACTTGGGAAACACCTTCTAGATGTGAATTTCATTCCACATTTTCAGTCTTTACCATTAATTTAGCCTGGTGTCCTATAAGCCCAGCTGCGATATACAGATAAAAAACCAATGAAGAGATTTGTGTGATTGGTCTCATGGCTCTTCCCTCAATCCACTTAAGTTTCTCAAAACTCATTCAGAAGATTTTGTGCTGAAGATTGTGAGAAAAAGGGCAGGAATTTGCCTGTGCTCTCCCTCAAACCCTTCCAAATACTTTTAATTAATGCCTAAAAACAATTCTAGAGGGACAGCACCCCTTAAAAGGATAGAGCAAAACAATTTTGCAGCCCAAGAAAGCTTAGAAGGTCTGCAGGAAAGGTCTGTTGCACTGGGATGACAGTGGAGAAGTCTGGTACAGGCTGCATCAGCACAGACTGAGCCCCAGCAAAACAGGAACACACCTTAGGGGGTGGTAGTGGTATTACTAAATCAGTGCCATTCCCTCCAAACATACAACGAAGTTATTATGTAAACTTCCCTTTCCTTCCTTTTTTCGTATTTTCCCCTGCCCCACAACCACCCAAGAAACGGATAACACCAGACACAAATAGAGACAAGTACATGCAAAACCATTCCACACAAACCTGCATTAGTCAGTTCCTTGTCTGGATGCCAATTGCATCCCTTCTTATACATCTCCCATGGTAAACCTGGATATTTGTAATAGTCAAAATGACCCACTCACTCAGTGTTGTTCCCAATTTAGCACCACTGCCACTGTACACAATGTTCTCCTGGTTCCACTCATCTTGCTCTTCACTACTTCATGCAAGTATCTCCACATTTCTCCAAGATGATTGAGCTCATCAGTTCTCACAGCACAATCACACCCCACAACATGTTTAGACATTCCCAAATTGATGGACATATCTACAATTTTCAGTTCTTTGCCACTACCGGAGAGCTCCTACAAACATTTTAGAACTCATAGGTTCTTTTTCTTTTGTCCTAATCATCTTTGGAATTAGACCTAGTAGTGGTATTGCTGGGTCAAACGGTATAGGCAGTTTAATAACTCTTTGGGTATAATTCCAGATTGCTCTCCAAAATGGATGGATCAGTTCACAATTACAACAACAATGAATAAAAATCACAATTTTTCCACATTCCCTCCAACATTGTTGCTTTCCCTTTTAATGATTTTAACCAATCTGGTAGGTGTAGAATATCTTAAGGTTGTTTTAATTTGTGTTTCTCTAATCAGTAATGATATAGAATATTTTTTCATGTGATTATGATGGAATCCTAATAAAGCTACCCTCAGCCTCAATATTCTAACTTCCTTATAGGCCCCACTGAACAGCAGGCCCACTGTATCTACCTAGACCTTCCCCTTCAATATCCTAACTTCTTCATATATAGCTCACTGATCATTAGAACAACTGGTGTGTCCATGAACTCATAGTTCTCACAGAACAACAGGTGTGTCCATGAACTCATATTTCTCACAGAATAGCAGGTGTATCCATGTGATGGGATTCCAGCCATTGCCTCTTAGCTAGCCACTGCCCCCAGATCCATTTCTCATATTTCCTACAGAAGCAGCAGGTGTGTCCATGCCCTTAACCACAATCACATTCACCTAGTGTCAGACAGGACCACAATACTCAGTCAATCAGAAAGCAGCACCACTAAGATGCCCAGAGTGTGAACCCCAAAACAATATAAGGGACTTTCCCTAAGTAGGCAGCTGCACAGTAATAGTAAAGAACTGGCAGAGCGTAAACTTATGACATAGAGAGACTTATTTTAATATCATTATCATACATAGGTACCCCCCAAATGGGGTTTTCTGTATATGTTGTGGGGTAATTGCATGTACAGTTCCACTGCGGCTAGGACCCCTCTCCTATTACCTCATCCCTTAACAAACCTCTCCTACCTCTTTAATATTCATAATTTCTGTTATGTAATCACATCTTTACCCTATTAAAATTCATCTTACTCTCTCTGAAGTTGCCAGTTCCTCTTGGATCTTAGCCTGCTTCATGAGAGAGGTCAATCTCAATAAATACTTATACTTGGATTAGAGGTGGTCTAATTCTGAATTCTTTGAGATGGTTCTACCACATCACACCATGAAACTGCAATAGTTTTTGGGGTCCTAGAGTGGACAGAGCCTAAACCTCAACCGGAATGGGCAGAGTTTAAAACACATCAATTTTTGGCGCCCCTGGGTTTAAATGGCAATAACTATAAATTCTATTAATTTCTTCATTGGAAAACTGTTTATTCATGTGATTTGACCATTTATCAATTGGAGAATGACTTGTATTGTTACAGATTTGACAAAGTTCTTTATTTATAGAGATATGAGACCCTTATCTGAGAAACTATCCATAAAATTTCCCCCAATATTCTGCCTTCCTCCTGATCTTGGTGATACTTGTTTTATTTGTACAAAAGTTTTTTTTTTAATTTAATATAATTGAAATTATCCATTTTATACCTAATATTGTTCTATCTCTTGTTTATTCATAAATTATTTGCTTATCTGATAAGTATGATAAGTAATATATTCCATGTTGTTCTAACTCTCTTGTAATAGCTTTGTTTATATCCAGGTTACATAAATCCTTATCTTGGTAAATGGTGTAAGATATTGGTCTATGTCCAGGGTCTGTCATATTGCCTTTCAGTTTTTCCACCTTTTTAAAAAAGAATCAAATAATGAATTCTTATCCCCAAACCTTAAGTTTTTACACTCGTCAAATGCAAAGTTAGTATACTGATTTGTTGCTATGAATTGTATGTTCTTCTGTTCCATTGATCATTTCTATTATTCAGCTAGTAGCAGATAGTTTTGATAATTACTGCCTTATAATATAGTTTAAGATCTGGTGCTGTTAAACCTCCTTCCTTTACATTTTTTTTTCCCATTAGGTCCTTTAGTATTCTTGACTTTTTGTTTTTATAAATGAATTTTGCTATTATTTTTCTAATTCAGTAAAATAGTTTTGGATATAGTGTTGAATATATAATTTAGGTTAGGTAAAATTGTCATTTTTATTATATTGATCCTGCCTGCCCTGAACAATTACTATTTCTCCAATTATTAATTTGATTTTGTTTGTATAAAAGTTTTTAAAGTGATTTTCTAAATATAGTTCCTGCATTTTTTTTGGTGGGTGTAATCCAGGCACTTTATTCTGTCTACAGTTATTTTAAATGGGGTACATTTTACTATCTCTTTTTGCAGTGTTGTGATATATAGGAATACTAATGAATTATATGGATTTACTTTGCATCCTGCTACTTGGCTAAAATTTTTAATTGTTTCAGTTAACTTCTTAGTTGAGTCTTTGGGATTTTCCTAGAATTTCATTGTATAGTCTGAAAAAAGAGATGGTTTTCTTATCCCATTTGCTTTTCTGATTTCTCATTTCTTTTTCTTCTTTATTGTTATTGCTAGGATTTCCAATACAAGGCGGGATAATATTGTTGATGACAGGCATCCTCGTTTCACCCCTGATCTTACTGGGAAGGCTTCTAGTTTATCTCTTACAAATAATGCTTACAGATGGTTTTAGATCAATGCTTTTTTATCAATTTAAGGAAAAATTCATGTATACCTATACTTTCAAAATTTTTTAATAGAAATGAGTATTGTACTTTATCAAAAGCTTTTTCTGCACTGATGGATGTAATCATATGATTTTGTTTTCTTTTATCATGGATATAATCAATTATGTCAATAGTTTTCCTTATGTTATGCCCTTCCTGCATTCTTGGTATAAATCCCACTTGAACATAATGAATAATTTTCATGTGACTTTCTAAATAAAACACGTCATGAGCAAAGTTGAATGCGGCATTGAGACATGAGTATAGTTTTCACCACATCATTTAGATGTTATATACCTTTTAAATTTGTTTATGCTTTATTTTCCCTTTTGTCGGTGTTTCTATTTTAGCTAAAATCGGACCTTTATTTTCTTGCCCAGGTCATCCCTCTGTTTCTTTTTATTGAATTGTTTAATACTATCATTTAAAGTTATTATTCAGGTTTATAATTTCTTTCATTTGTCTCTTTTTTGTGACTCAAGGTTTTTCTCTAAAGACAATACTTTGTCTTCTGTTATTTTTTGTCAAATACTTTATATTTTTGATCAAATACTGTTTTAAGACAAACATTCCCATAGGTACTTTCCTCTTGAATCCTTTCCTTCATATTTATCATCCCTTTCACTAGTTTTGAAGTTTCATTTAATCAAACATATCTTTTTTCTTTCTTGTTTTTATCTAGCTGTCTTTCCCCCATTTTTTTGCTGTCACCTAGTCAAGAAATTCCCATTTCTACTCCTCCACTTTAATTTGTTTGCTACCTTTAAAATTTACTTTCCTTGATTTTTTCTAAAACAAGATTCTTTTTTTTTTTGCTTTTTGGAGAGCAATTGGGGTTAAGTGATTTGCCCAAGGTCACCTGGCTAGTTTTTGTGTGAAGTGTCTGAGGCCGGATTTGAACTCAAGTGCTCCTGACTCCAGGGCTGGTGGTCTGTTCACTGTGCCACCTAGCCACCCCTAAAACAAGATTTCTTTTCACGATTCCACCACTGTTTATCTTCCCTTCCTGTCTAAACTAGACTTTTATTCTTTGATTCATGATCCTTGTTGTTATTAAATTTTTTTTTTTAGTTTGTGTAGGTTTTTTGGATGATCAACAACTTCTAGAAAAACGTTTTATGATCCTTTTGTTATTTTATTATTGTTAGTATCATATTAACCCACTTCATTTTAAAATTTATTTTAACTTTTTAAACTTCAGTTATTTTATCTTTATTTTTCTATTTTTTTATTTCTTGAGCAATTAATTCTATTTTCTATGGCTCTTTGTTAGTTTCATTTGTTTACTTTTCATGCATTTCTGTTACTGAGGCATTTACAAAGTAAAGAATCTACTTACTTTGTTGTTTTTACCAGTGTTGGAGGAATGCTTGAAATACCATAGTTTTATTTCATTTCCAACTTTTCTCATTTTTTCAGGTTTTTAGAGTATATCACTTTGTGTTATATCTTGAGTCCCTTTGCTTTTTGTAGCATGTTATTTGTAATGCCATGTACCAGCAGATTCCCAAAAGAATGCTACTGTGAACAGCTTTTTAGGTTTGGATTACACAGTATAGCGAACACTATTTATTCCATTACAAATCAAAGCAAACATTCATTATAAATCACAATATAATATTCACAACAAATCAAGGTACAGTACAATATTCACAACATTGCATCTTATCACAGAAAATCACAGTATCTTGTTCATAACAGCTTAACATTAGAATGGCCACACAGTTTCACTACAGTGGCTGCAATATTTAGAACAAAGCATTCAGTCAATTCACAATACAGTAATCAATACTCAATCATTCAATCAGTTCACAATACGATAACCAACCATCCACTCATGGGGCAACCACAGATCAACTCAATCAGTCATTAAATACAATCATTAGAAAAAAAAAAAAAAAACCACACAAACCCTCCACCCCTTGGTGTCCAGCAAACCTCAATTTCATTTAAGGGGAGGCCTTTTCTTCATCTTGACTCGGTGGGGTCTCTCTGATTCCCTAGATCCCCTTCCATGATCCTAGCTCCTACCTGAATCCACCAAACAGTCACTTGAATTCAGAGGTAGACAGCTCCCAGGTCCTTGTCCAGTCCTCCAGGCAATCCCTGGTACACACTGAAGTTCACAGGGTCCAGCACATCTCAGACCCTTTGCCACTTATGTTGCTGGGAACTCAAGGATCAGCCAGGCCACAAACCAATAAAGGGTTATCCCAGTCATGCTTCTTCAGTCCTCCAGCAGTTCAGCTGGCCCTAGGACCCAGGAGAATCTTGGCCTTCCAGGAGGCCTTTCAGGAAACCTTCCAGGCAAGCCCTCTCAGCCTTCCAGGTGGCCTTCACCAGATTCTGGTCTCAGGAAAACTCAATCTCAGTTCTCAGTCAGCTTCCAGATGCTGAGAGACAAATACTCTCTCTCTCTCTCTCTCTCTCTCTCTCTCTCTCTCTCTCTCTCTCTCTCTGTCTTCTTCTCTCTCTCTCTCTCAAGAAAACTCCAACTCGCTTCTTCAGTCCAGCAGCCCAGCTTCCAGATGCTGGGATAATCCTGCTTCCTCCAATGGGAGCCACCAGGAGGAAGATATCCAATTCTGTCTCTGGAATTCTTGCTTATATACACACACTGGCCTCCTGTCTCAGCCAATCCCCTTCTTCCTTGTCAACAGGGGAGTTCATGCCCTCTCAACAGGGGACAGAGTTCACACCTTCCATACTTAGCCCTAAGTTACTAAGGGCTAAGAATACTAAGGGCTACATATCTGCTAAATTGATTGCTGTTACATTATTTCATTCCATTCTGCATTTACTGGAGATGGTAAGTTTTATGTTAGTCACATTTCTTTTAATTTATATTTGAAAGCCTTTTTCCTGATTGGTAGAAGCACATGTTATTTGATATTGAAGTTGTTAAATCTAATCAGTATAATATATTTAGCAGTTAATAGCTTATTTTTCTTTTTATGGAGACAATCTGTGGATTTTTATTGTGTTAAGAAGTTCTGGGCAGTTTTGTTATATTATGTCTTGCATTATGGTGTTTAGTTCTTTTGACTTGTCATTTTTTTCTGGGAGAATTGGAATTGTCTTCAAGGGCAATACATCTTGTATAAATATTATATTTTTCTTTAATTTAAATTTTTTTCCTTCTATTCCCATAATGTCCTTCCTTTTGGATTCCTGATTGGTTATTCTCTGTTTTTTTTTCCACCAAAATTTGGATTCATGTACTTTATTCTGCCATTTATTTTTGCTATGTGGGCTTTCATGATTCTTATTTCTCTATTGGACCACTTTTGGATATCTTGCTATGGTTTCCTTATTTCTAGAGAATCTATAATTCTTTCTGCCTCATCAGGTATTGATATTTATCTAGAGACATTTGGATTCATTTAGCAGCCCTAGAGGTCATCTTTTATTCTCTTGTTATGCCTTCCTGGTTATTTTATCTGCTTTTGCTCAAAATTTTTAGCTGCATCTCATTCACCCCTTTCTATTGCCCTATTTCACACTTTTTGACTCTTCTTTTGATGGTGATTCCTGGGACCTGAACCTTAAAGTTCTTTTAGCTCCCTTCCACACTAGGGAACCCACATTTCATAAGCCTCAATCTTAGCCCCTGGGAAAGAGAATTGGCCTTATCTGGGTGTCATTCTCTTTAAGTCTCATGGAGCCACCTTCTATTCCTTAGTCCTCTGGCCTGGTGGAGCACTTTCATAGCATAGTGTTTATGCTCTCCTAGTCTCTATTGCTTTCTGTAGTCTTGCCCCTCAGCAGGGCAAGGGAAGGGCAAAGATGAGTTCTGTTGTTTGTTGTCACAGAATGTTAAAATGAAGGCAGGAATAGGAAGGTATGCTGGCAGAGACTATTGTAGCAGCAAAGGAATTGCCTAAGAGTAGATAAAATATAAGGTTAACTTATAAGGGAGGGCTCTAATGTTTGAAGGAAGTAGGAAAAGTCTAATGCATAAGATGATGGCTGAGCTGTGCCTTAAAGGAATGAAGGGACTCTATGAAACTGAGGTAAGGATGAGTATTCCAGGTATGTGTGATGGTGAATGCAAAGACACAGATATGGTAGATGGAGTATTGTGAGTGATGGAAGTAAGAAGGTAAGCCTGTCTGGCTTATTTCAGAGCAAGGATATGGAATAATGACTAGTGAGGCTGGGGCAGCCCAGCTGGGGCAGGTTGTGAAGGGCCTTAAAAGCTAAAGAGATGAATTTATACTCTATCCAATAGGCAACAAACATGTATGTATCTCTACACGTGTAGATAAATATATAACCTGTGTGTGTATATAGTGTATATGTTAATATATTTGGAAAGATTTCTGTGAGTCTCCCATGCATCAAATAACATTTTAATGATCTGAATCTTTAAGCTCAGTAAAGTACTACTAATCTTGGAAAAAAATAGCACTACATTCAATTATCTAATTTATAAGTTGGCATGTGCCTTTTGAATTTAGGTTGAATTATCTTTAATTGGTTCCCCAAATTGGACTCTCTCTCTCTCTCTCTCTCTCTCTCTCTCTCTCTCTCTCTCTCTCTCTCTCTCTCTCTTTCTCTCTCTCTCATTCTTTGGCACAAAGTACTTCAGTATTAATTTGTATGTTATATATCTCATGAAATTGCAGTAAAAATATTTCGTTTCTTGTCATTTCGATTGTTATAGAATCTTATAGAAGGTCTGGTACTCACCTTGTGATGCTCTGTTAGGCAAAATATCTTTTTGCCTGTATATTCAAATGGATTGTAGAGGTTATTAACTTGCCCTTGGCAAAAGATTTATTTTTCTAGGGCAAATGTTTTAATAAATTCTATGTACGACAGTTTTATTGCACACTGTAAATTGACTATCTTGCCCCATTTTTATGACAGCCATCACTAAGTCATTGGATCTTTATTACTTTTTAATCCTTCATATATCTTGAATAATCTTTTTAATGATTAGCAAGTACATTTTAGCAAGTACTTTAAAAAAGAATATGTGTCTACATGTGTTTTTATGTTGTTTTTTTAGATGATTCTGTCAGTAAATGTTAATTTTAAGTCTCTTTATGATTAGAACCAGCCAATTTTAATCTGTGTTTGTCCTCTTTCTTTCACCATGGTATTATGTTTTTATGCAGCTGAATGATTATGGTGAGCTAGTATAGTCTCACTCTTGTCAGAATTTATTCAAATTCCTATTGAATTTTTTCAAGAGATACTTTATCATATAACTGATTGGCCAGGCTCCATCACATAGTTTTAAAAAAATGTACTTTTTATGAAATCAATCATATTTAATATTGTTTCCATTTATCAGTGGATATAAGTTCTAGCGTTCTCTAACTTAGTACATTTTAAATTCACTACACATAGTGAATACCGAATCTATTTGTATCTTTGAGAGTTCATTAAACATTTTTAGTGAGGAAATACAATCCCTTGTTTCCTCAAATTTAAAATTGTGGAATGTAATGCTATTCTGACCTATTTTGTTTAGTAGCTTGGTGGCAATTATAAATTCTTCTAGTTTCTAACCTTTTTCAACTCTGTATCACCAAGAATAGGTAATTCTGGCATGATATCTAATATCCCTGACCATGAAACATACAGAAGTATTTTAATGTAATAATAATAATTATTAACATTAATAGTCATGTAATATTTATGGTGCCTACTATGTGTCAGACACTGTGCTAAGCGCTTCATAATTATTATCTCATTTTATCCTTGTGACAACCCTAAAGGATGGGTGCTACTATTATTGCCATCTTACAGATGAGAAAATTCATTTAAACAAAAGGTAAATGACTTGCCCAGGTTCAGACAGCTAGTAAGGGTCTAAGGCTGAGTTTGAATTTAGGTCTTCCTGACTCCATACCCAGGGTTCTATCCACTCTATCACTTACCTGATGTATAGGTCATCAAAAACACAGATTCCAGTTTCTTTACTCTATGAAATATGTGATTATTAAAATAGACATAAAAATTGGATGCTGACAACTTTTACTTCACAAAAACTTTGGAGTCAGTTTTCCCACTTTAAAAATCAGAATAAAGTTTGCCACACTAGAGGTAGATCAAAGTGCAAGAGTCAGTGATATACATAATGAACATTAAATTAAATGTGAAAAACATGCATGAATTAAAAATATTTATACATTACTTGTGGTGATATCCTTAAAAGCAGTTCTTTAGAAGTATTTGGGGATGGGTTGGTACCTATTCCATATTATGTATTTCATAACTGTGGAATAATTTAGTTGAATTAGTAATTTAGTTGAAATAAATTCAACAAATTCAACAAACAACTTATTAAACTTTTATTATATACAAGATACTATAAGGTATAATAAAAAAATTCAATTAAGTATAATTTGACAACAAGGGAGCAATAAAGTTAGTCATAACTTTCCTGGCCCAATATTTCCTCATCTGCACAATGAGAGGTTTGGAGTGGAAGGACTCTGAAGTTTCTTCTAATTCTAGAGTATATATTCCTTTGATTGTATCACCTTGGTTTGAATACTGGCTCATTCATTTAGCTGTGTGATGTGAAGCAAATCACTTTATTTCTTTGAGCTTCATTTTCTACAAGCATGAAAAAGAGGAGATTGGCTTAGAAATCTCTTTCGGCTCTCATCTAATAATCATATGGACACAATTGTTTACTATGTGAGCAGCAAAGTATGGAGATATAATGACAAAAAATGAAGCCTCTACTTGCTCTAAAAGATCTTAAATTCAGTAGTGCCTGTAATGTATAATCAGATATTTAAAAGTATCTGTGATGTTGTTGATGTGAATCTTTCCTCTACTAGTGCAGGTCACAACCTATCCATACATGACAACAATTGTGAAAACAACTATTTCCACAAAAAGTCTCAAAGAAAAGTGCTAATTGGATCCAAGTCCAACAAGAATTCCTAGAAGAATTCAAGAAATAGATGAGTGGTAGAGGAAAAATTTGAAAAAGAAATGAGATATACAGCCAGAGCCAAGATGGCAGAGAAAAGTCAGGGACTCACCTGAGCTCTCCCCCAAAGCCCTCTATACACTTTTAAATAATGTATGTAACCAAATTCTAGAGTAGCAGAATCCAAACCAGCCCAAGACTGGTTAGAAGGTTGGCAGAAATAAAGGACTAAATAAAGTTAAACTGTGTGGGAACTATGTACACTATATATGAAGATGATATATGTAACCCCGAAGAACTTTATCATTATAAGAGCAGTTAAAAGGAGTTTACATAGGCAGAGAATATGGGTCTGATTGTGTTAAAATTATCTCAAAAAAAGAAGAATGCACAAAGAGAAGGGAGAAGGGAGAGGTACAATGGTTAAAATTCTCTCACATAAAAGAGGGGCGCAAAAAAGAGATTTTACAATGGAGGGCAAAATGAAGGGGTGGCAGGCAATGCTTGAACCTCACTTTTATCAGAGAAGGAAGATTATGTGATGTGTGTGTTTGTGTGTGTTTGTGTGTATGTGCACACACATTCAGTTGTATATGGGATACCCAATCTTTCCCATTAGGGAAATAGGAGAGGAAAGGGATAAGAAAAAGGTGGAGCATAATAAAAGGGAGGGCAGATTAAGGGAGGCATTGACAAGAAGCCAAATAGATTTTTGAGGAGGGACAAGATAGATAGATAGATAGATAGATAGATAGATAGACAGACAGACAGACAGAGACAGAGAGAGACAGAGACAGAGAGAGACAGAGACAGAGAGAGAGATAGAGAGAGAGAGAGGAAGAAATAGAAGATAATGGATTGGAGAGAAATACACAGCAATCATAACTGAATATAAATGGGTTGAGTTCACCCACAAGATGGAAGCAGATAGCAAAATGTATTAGAAATCAAAATTTAACAAAATGTTATTTACTAGAGAAACATTTGAAACAGAAACACACACACATACACACACACACAGAGTTAAAATAAAGAGTTAAAATAAAGGACTGGAGCAGAAACCAATATACTTCAGCTAAAAGGCAGGGGTGAGAAATTTTGGTCTTTGAGATAACAAAAACAAAACAGACAATTAAAAGAAGTAATTATGGAAACTGTATTTTGATAAATTTACCACACATAATGAAGTAACAAAACATTTTTACAGCAAGTTTCCTTGAAAATGATCTCATTTCTCAAATATATAGAGTGTAGGATTGAGTCAAATTTATGAAAATAAGAGCATTCTTCAATTGATAAGTGATCAAAGGATATGAATAGTGACTTTTTTAGAAGAAGAATTCAAACCTATTTTAGAAACCATGAGAAAAAAATGGTCTAAATCACTTTTGATTAGAGAAGGGCAAATTAAAGTAACTCTGAGGTACCACCTCACACCCTTCACACAAATACTGCAGAGGAATGATGAGAAAACAGATAAACTAATGAACTGTTGATGGAATTGTGAACTGATCCAACCATTCTGTAGAACAATTTAGACCTATGCCAAAAGGACTATAAAACTATGACTCAGCAACCCTTCAACTCAGCAATTCCACTACTAGGTCTGTATTGCAAAGAAATCAAAGAAAAAGAACCTATTTGTGAAAAAAAAAATAGAGCAGCTCTTTTCGTTGTGGCAAAAAATTGGAAATTAAGGAGTTGTTCATCAAATTGGGGAATGGATGAACAAATTGTGGCATATGATTTTGATAGAGTATTATTGTGTTAATAGATAGAGTGTTATTGTGTTAATAAAAAAATAATTATTGTGTTCAGAAAAAAAAACGTGGCAAACCTATATGAACTGATGCAAAGTGAATTGGGAAGGACTGGGAGATCATTGTGCACAATAACAGCAATCTGGTAATGATGAGCAATTGTGAAAGATTTGGTTATACTGATCAATGCAGTCATCCAAGATGATTCCCAAGAACTCAGTATGAAAAATGCTTTCTGCCTTCAGAGAGAGAATTGATGAATTGTAAGGGGAAAATGAAGTATAATTTTCTTACTCCCTTTGTTTTTTTTTTTAAAACTTTTTTTGGAAATCTGGCTAATATAGAATTGTGTTTCTCACTATTTTACATGTATAATTGATATCATATTGGTTGCCTTCTCAGTGGGTGGGATAGGGATGGATGATGAGAATTTGGAACTCAAAATTTAAAAATAAAAGAATGTTTAAAATAAATAAATAATACATCAAATACTCTAAGTTATTGTGTATTTTAAAAATATACTTGCTGACATGCATGTCATCTCTCCCAATAGAATATAAGACTCTTTGAGGGAAAGGACTATTTAACTTTTTTGTTTTTCTACTGAGAATCTTTTTATACAATCAAAGTCAGATTCAAATAATTGGAGTAATATTTATTCTTCACTGGTAGGTAAAGCTAATAAAATAAAAATAATGATCTCAATTAAATTATCAAAATTATATTACTAAGTTATAAAAATAGTAACAAAATCCATTTGAAAGAACAAAAGGTCAGGAATTTCAAAGAGACCAGGAGGAAAAAAAGATGTAAAGGAAGGAGATCCAGCAGTATCAGACTTAAACCATATTAGAAGGTGAGAGCATTGTTCAAGTACAAAATGGATGATATCAATTATTTTAAATTAAAAATTTCTTGTATAAATAAAATTAATCTAGTCAAGAATAGAAAAAATGTAGAAAATTGGGAGAAAATTTCTTAGACAATCTGTCAGATTGGAAGTGATTGTGTTGGAATAGTTCTGTGGTGTATGAAATGATGAACTGGTTGATTTAGGAAATCTTGGAAAGATTTGGACCTATGAAGAAAGAGGCTATCCACCTCCAGAGAAAAAGATGACAAGTGGAAATATGCATATTATGGCCATATAT
>CM053580.1:186564242-186580090 GCA_028627135.1 Pseudochirops cupreus | reverse complement strand
AAAAAAACTGATAACATCACATATTCTCACTCCAAGGTTTAAGTATGAATCAGGTATAATTAGTGACTGTACCACCTAAAATACTACCAAAGGGCTAAAAAATAGACATTAATTTCTTTAGCACCATCTGTCCTATAACAGAAATCTGTCTCTTTGCCTTTATTATACATAAGGCAATTTCCTCCATGAATCAGAGGTAGTATAAAAGAATTTTAAAAGCCTTAATTTAGGGGTCAGGGGAACTGGATTCAAATCTCTAACATTAGCTTCTCACCTGTAAAATAGGAGGTTGGTCAAAATATCTTCTAAAGTCCTTTCCAGATCCAAATCTGGATATATCTTTATGTGCTTTCAAAATGTACTATACATGAATTTATATACCTAAAATCTGCTCACTCCTTCCCAAAAAATGGCCACTAATTCTTTAGGGTTACCAAGACTGAACTTAAATATAGAAGATTTGGGTTAGAAATCCAGATCTGTCAGTTATTATGGACAAATCATCTAACTTGATTTGACCTTTTTCTTACTAACTATAAAATGAGCCCTAAATAATTCACACTGTTGCTCTTAAGGAAAAATTAGAATGATTAGAGCCATTATTATTAGTCTTTTTAGAATCATATTACCATAGAAAACATCAGCCTCCTTAATGTAATGCTATCAAAAAAAAATAAGTGTATTTGCATAACCAAGACACAAAAAAATTATTTTAGGAAATAGTTATGTAAAATGCTGGATTAAATTGTAAATCATACATCAAAGAATACAAAATATTTTATTTTTTTTAAGGGAAGAAGGCAGGGCAATTGGGGTTAAGTGACTTGCCCAGGGACACATGGCTAGTAAGTATTAAGTGTCTGAGACCACATTTGAACTCAGGTCCTCCTTACTCCAGGGCCGGTGCTCTATTCACTGTACCACCTAGCCACCCCCTACAAAACATTTTCTAAAATAAAATGTTTCATTTCCACAATTATCTTATCTCAATAAGGATTTGGTTTAATTAACGCTAGATAACTATAGTCATTTACTACTGTGACTTGTATACCTAATTGCTTCCAATGATCCACCACTCTTTTTCTTAGCCAGTAGCAATTTTGACAATTACTGCTTTATAATATAGTTTAAGATTCTGGTACATCTAGTTTACCTTCTTTCACTTTTTTTTTCACTAATGTAGCATTTTTTTGTTTAATGTATTTTTATTTTATTAAATATTTCCTAATTACATGTAAAATTTTAAACATTTTTTATTTTGAATTCCAAATTCCTACCTCCCTCCCATCCTTCACTCTTCTTTGAGAAAGTGAGCAATTTGATATAGATTATACATGTCATGCAAAACATTTCCATATTAATTCTATTGTAAAAGAAAATATAAAGAAACAAAACAAGAAAAATAAAGAATATATTTTGAAGTATGCTTCAATCTGCATTCAGAGTTCATATTTTTCTGTAATAACCTTGCTAATATTTTGTTCAAAATTTTGGCATTGATTTTCATTAGGGAAATTGGGCTATAATTTTACTTTCTCTGTTCTAACTTTTCCTGATTTAGATATCAGCACCATATTTGTGTTATAAAAGGAGTTTGATAGCACTCTTTTTTAACTTATTTTTTCCAAATAGTTTATACAATATTGGAATTAATTGTTTATATTTTTGGTAGAATTCACTTGTGAACCAATCTGGTCCTGGGGAAAGTTTTTTTAAGGAGTTTACAAATAGCTTGTTCATTTTTTTTCTCTAAGATGGTGATGTTTAGGCATTCTATTTCCTGATTTGTTAATCTGGGTAATTTTTATTTTCATAAATAGTTATCTATTTTGGGGAGATTTTCAGATTTATTGATATATAATTAACCAAAATATTTCCTGATTGTTTTAATATCTTCTTCACTGGTGGCAATTTCACCTTTTCCATTTTTGATACTGAATAATTGGGTTTTTTCCTTCTTTTTTTAAATCAAATTAACTAATGGCTTATTTATCTTATTGTTGTTCTTGTTTTTCATAGCACCAGTCACAAGTTTTATTTATTATCTCAATAGATTTTTTTTCTTTCAATCTTATCAATCTCACCTTTGATTTTCAGGATTTCCAATTTGATGCTCAGTTGGGGATTTTTGATTTGTTCATTTTCTAGCTTTCTTAATTACATGCCCAATTCATTGATTTGTTCTTTCTCTATTTTATTAATGTAAGAATTTAGAGGAATAAATTTACCCAAAGTACTGCTTTGGCAGCATTTTAGTATGCCATCTCATTTTTGTCATTCTCTTTAAGAAAATTATTGGGTTTTTTCCTATGATTTGTACTTTGACACACTTATTCTTTGGGATTTGATTATTTAGTTTTCAATTAATATTTTTTTTCTTTTTGGAGGGGTGAGGGCAGGGCAATTTGGGTTAAGTGACTTGCCCAGGTCACATGGCTGATAAGTGTTAAATGTCTGAGGCCAGATTTGAGCTCAGTTCCTCCTGACCCCAGGGCCAGTACTCTATTCACTGTGCCACCCAGCTGCCCCTCCAATTAATTTTTACTCTTTCGATTGCCCTTTGCTGAATATAATTTTTAGTGTATTATGATCTGAAAAGAAAACATTTAATATTCCTGCCATTCTACATTTGATTTTGCAGTTTTCATGCTCTAACACATGGTCAATGTTTGTGTAGGTAACATGTGCTGCTGAGAAAATGTATGTTCCTTTCTATTCCCATTCTGTTTTCTTCAAAAGTCTGTCATACCTAAATTTTTCAATGTTATATTCACCTCCTCAGTTTCTTTCTTGTTTATTTTTTTGGTTAGATTTATCAAGTTCTGAGAGAGAACAGTTGACTTCCCCACTAGCATTGTTTTGCTCTCCAATTCTTCCTGTAACTCACTTATCTTCTCCTTTAAAAATTCGGATGCACTTGATGCATATACATTTAGCACTGATATTACTTCACTGTCTATGGTATCTTCCAGTAGGATGTAGTTTCCCTCCTTATGTCTCTTAATTAGCTCTAATTTTGCTTTCATTTTGTAAAATTTATTTGATTTTTTGATTGAATTTGATTGATTCTTGATCAGGATTGCTGCCCTTGCTTTTTTTTTTTCTTCAGCTGAAGCTTAACATATTCTGCTCCAGCCCCTTACCTTTACTGTGTGTCTGTGTGTGTATGTGTTTACGTGTGTGTTTGCTTAAGTGTGCTTCTTGTAAACAACATATTATATGATCATGGTTTTTGATCCACTCTGTTATCCTCTTCCATTTTATGGGAGAGTTCATTCCATTCACATTCACAGTTATGATTAGTATATTTGCCTCTATCCTATTCTCTGCCTGTTTGTTCTCTCTCATCTTTCACTTTCCCTCTCCTCACCTGTGTTTTGTTTCTGTTTACCACCTCCCCCAATCTGCCCTCTCTTCTGTCAGTTCATCCCACTTTTATTTAATCTACTCTCCTACTTCCATGTCAGGTAAGATAGATTTCTACATTCAACTGACCATGTATATTACTGCCCCTTTGAGCCAATACTGATGAGATAAGGTTCAACCGATGTCCATCACCCACCCTCCTATCTTCCCCTCCACTGTAAAAGTTTTTTCACCTCTTCATGTGAAATAATTTATGCCATTCTACCTTCTGCACCCAGTGTACATCTCTTTCACTTCCCTTAATTATGTTTTATGCCATCCCTTCAAATTCATCTTATACTTGTACCCTCTGACTATGTATATTTCTTCTAACTGTAATATTAGTGATACAATTTTTAAGAATTACAGATATCATCTTCCCATGTAGGGATGTAAAGAATTTAGCTCTATTTGATCCCTTATGTTTTCTTTTCCTTTTTTACCTTTTTATACTTCTATTTCACTGAATGACAATTTTTTCCCTTAATATATTATTCTTAATTTCACTGGGTAGATGATTCTTGGTTGTAGTCCTAGCTCCTTTGCCTTCTGGATTACGAAGTTCCATGAGCTCAGATCCTTTAATGTTGTAACTGCAAAATCCTGGGTAATCCTAATTGTGGCTCCTTGATATTTGAATTGTTTCTTTCTAGCTTCTTGTAGCATTTTTTCCTTGACCTGATAGTTCTGAAATTTGGCTATAATGTTCCTTGGGGTTTTTCTTTGGGGATCTCTTTCCTAAGGTGATCAGTGAATTCTTTCGGTGCCTATTTTGTGCTCTGGTTCTAGAATATCAGGGCAGTTTTCCTTGATAATTTCTTGAAAGATGCTGCCTAGATATTCCTTTTCATAATGACTTTCATGTGGTCCAGTGCTTCTGTTATCATCTCTCCTGGATCTATTTACTAGGTTAGTTGTTTTCCAATGAGGTATTTTACATTTTCTTCTATTTTTTTCATTCTTTTGAATTTGTTTGATAGATTCCTGATATCTCATAGAGTCATTACCTACCAGTTGCTTATTTCTAACTTTTAAAAAGTTGTTTTCTTCAGTCAGCTTTTGTACTTCCCTTTCTATTTGGCCAAGTTTACTTTTTAAGCAGCTGTTTTCTTTTTCCTAGCTGTTGACTCTTTTTTTCATTATCCTCTTGCATTACTCTCATTTCTTTTCCCAATTTTTCTTCTACTTCTAATTTTATTTTTGCACTCTTCCATGAGTTTTTTCTGGGCTTGACACCATTTCTCATTTTTCTTCAATGTTTTGTTCATAGCATTTTGACATTGTTGTCCTCTTCTGAGTCTGCATTTTCATCTTTCCCATCACCATAATAACTTTCTGTGGTCAGAGTCTTTTTTTGTTGTTTTTTGCTCATCTTTTTTGGCCCTTTTCCCTTCTTTTAAATTTGAGCTCTGTTCCGAGAGTGGAAAGGGCACTGTCACAAGCTTCTTGTTACAGGGACTGTAGGCCCTAGCTGTTTACCTGGTGCTGTGTTGATGTTGCCCTGAGGCCCATGGAGGATCCTACTGTCTAGTACTGCTCTGAAGGGATGGGGGTAGGGATTTGGCTGGTGCTGCTCAAGGCTGTAGGGGTCTGGAAGCTTACCTGGTGTTGAGCTGGGGTCCTAGTGCTGATGTCTGGGGTGTGCTGACACCAGTGGGGGGGGGAGGGATTTCTGCATTGGCTTCTGCTGTTTACCCAAGCAAAACTAAGATACATGGTGGTTGTGGGGCTAGTAGTTGCCTGTTTGCCCAGGGCTACACCATGGTAGGGAATGGCTCTGGTAGCTGCCTGTTTACCTGACAATGCTAGATTATGTGTAGGGTCCTGGCACTGGTATCTGCCCATTTGCTTACACACCTGTAGGGTTGTTGTCTACTTGTTTGCCTATGGCTGAGCTGAAGCATGTGGCGATTTTGGAGCTAGAATGTGCCCATACCCCTGCCTATGCTGAGGCACATGGGAGGGTCAGTCCTAGTGCTGACATTTTCCACCTCACCTACACTGGGGTTCAGGATCTCCCAACATTTTGCTGAAGCAAGGCTTGCTGCTGGCTTGCTCAAATGTTTCCTATTCTAGATTGCACTCTCCTTTTGCTTGAGTGAGACAGACATTTTCTGCCAAACTTCCCAGTTTCTTGTACAAGATAATGTTTCAGCCCATTTTTTTTGCTGTTTCTTTTATTCCAGGATTTATTTCAGAGTGCTATTTTTATTGTTGTTTGGAGATTAATATAAAAGAGTTATGGTGATTTGCTGTTTATTCCACAATCTTGGCTCTTGAAACTCCCCAAAATAACACTTTAAAATATAGAATAGGCCAAATGGGAAGAAAGAGTATAAAATTTAACTGATGAAAATAATTCCTTAAAAGGAAGAATTGGCTAAATGGAAAAAAATACAAAAGCTCACTAATAAAAATAACTCCTTAAAAATGTATTTGGGCCAAGAGAGTAGGCTCAGCCTTTTGTCTCAGTCTTAGTTGGCAAAGGGCTTCTCAGGGACAGACTGTGCTCTCTACCACCTCTGTTGCCTGTGCCTCTGCAGTGGATCTGTACCTTCCACCCTCTAGTCATGCACTGCCAGTATGGAGAAGCTCAGGAAGGCTGCTAAAAATCAAGGTGATTCAAAGAAAATGGCTCCTCCTCCATAGGCGATAGATCACAGTAAAGATGAAGACACGTCAGAAGAAGAAAAAGAAAATAGTGGGGGAGAGATTATTATACCTCAGAAGATGGGCAAGAAAGCTATGACTATACCAGCAACAAAAGTACTACGAGTCAAAAAAAGCCACTGTTGCCACCATACCTAACAGAAAGCAGTCATGACCCCTGGTAAGAAGAACTCTGAGTCTTCTGCCAAGAAAATAGGTGCTCTAGCCAAAGCTATCATCACACCTGGCAAGAAGGGAGCCATTCCAGCTAAAGCACAAATATTCCAGCTAAAGCAGTAGTTCCTCTCCTGACCAAAGAGGCAAAAAAAAAGGAAAGAATGCCAAGAAAGAAGTCAGTGAACGCAGAGACAAGGACAGTGAAGTTGAGGAGGATGTAGAATTTAAGTTGAGCCACCCAAAGTCACAAAAATTAGAGCAGCTCCACCCAAACAAATCTCTGAGGATCAGGAGGAAAAGGATAATTAGGAGAATGAAGATAAGGATGACTCTGAAGAAGAAACTAGAGATACCACACTTGACAAAGGGAAAGTAGTTTCTGCTCCTGGAAAAACTGGGAAAGCTCTGAAGAAAAGGAGGAGGAATATGAAGATGAGAAAGAGAAAGGAAAGGAGAAGAGGAGGAGGAAAATGGGGAGGAAGAAGAAAAAAAGAGGACGTGCCCATGCAAAAAGCACTAGGAAAGAGAAAAAAAAGGAAATAGACAATCAGAAAGCCCCTGGAGCCAAGAAACATAAACTGGAAACTGAAGTGTTTCCAAATTTCAATCTCTTCACTGGTAACCTGAATTTCAACAAAATCACTTCTAAGCTAAAAACTAGAATCACAGATGTCTTTGGAAAGAAAAAAGAAAAGAAGGAAGGAAGGAAGGAGGAAGGAAGGAAGGATGGAAGGAAGAAAAGAAGGAAGGAAGGAAGGAAAGAAGGAAGGAAGGAAAGAAAGAAGGAAGGAAGGAAGAAAGGAAGGAAGGAAGAACCTGACCAGTGTGGATGTTTATTGTTGAACTCTGGCTACATAGACTTGGAATCCATTGAAGACTTAGAAAATGCTCTGGAACCCAATGGCACCAAAGCTCTGAAAAGAAGCTGGACAAAACCAAAGTGAATAAGAAATAACTAGAAGCAAGGATGCCCTTCCTCATGCTATTTTATAAAGTAACTCAAGAGGAACTCAAGGAATTGTGTGAAGATGCTATTGGGTTTAGATTGATCTTCACCAAGCATGAGACATCCAAAGGATTTGCCTACATTGAATTTAAAACAGAAACAGATGTGGACAAGACCTTGGAAGAGAAACAAGGGGCCATAAATGATCGTTAGGCACTCATTCTGGACTACACAGGGAAGAAAAATAAAGGACAAGAGAGTTGGAAAAACTAATTTCTGGAGCAGGAACAACAGCAAGCCAACAGATTAAAAGACATCAGTGTTAAATGACCTTTCCTACAACACTGTTGAAGAAAGTCTGCAGGAAGTCTGTGTGAAGTGATGTCCATCAGCTTGTCCTGGAACAACTAAGACTGACCCAAATGGTATACATTCATTGATTTTGCCTCTGTGGAAAATGTGAAAAAAATCTTTGAATTCTTGTAACATAGAACTTGAAGGTAAGGCATCCAGCTGTATCTAAAGGGACAGAAGAGAGCTAATGAAGCACCAAGGAGCCAGTCCTACAAAGTTATGTTCATCAAAGGTTTGTCAAAAGATGCCAGAAAAAATATTGAAAGATTCATTCTGTGGCTCTCAAGGTGCCAGGATTGTCACAGACAGAGAGGCAGTGTCATCTAAAGGTTTGGTTTTGTTGACTTCAACTCAGAAGAAAATGTGAAAATGGCAAAAGAGGCCATGGAAGATGGGGAGATTGATGGAAACAGAGTAACTCTGGACTGGGCCAAGACCTTTGACTTCAGGAGCCAAGAGGGCAGTTGGGGTGGCAGTAGTCATGGAGACTTGATAACCAAAGAAAGGGTAGAGGAGGGAAAAGGGGATTTTGTTGACAGAGGCCAGGGAAACTTCAAAGGTAGGGGTGGTTTCTAAGAAGAACGAAGAGGAAGGGAAGATAACAAACCATAAACAAAGAAGATGAAGTTGGAATAGCTTCATCTGGTTCTCTTTTCCCCTGACATTTGGATAGATTCTGGGAGGTTAACCTGTCATCTAATCATTGACAGAGGCTTGTGAGGACATTCCAATATAACCATGCAGGCCAGAGTTCACCTTAGCAAAATCTGGGTGACATTTCAAGGGAGAGAGCATGTTGGTTTTGACTGAATGAATGTTCCATATAATTTTTTTGCAGAGACAATTGGTAGGCATGGGAGTTAGCTATTTTGTCTACAAAGTGTCAGGAATTTATAATGCTGTAGCTCAGGTACAAAATTCCTACAAACTTCTGTAGCAGTTTTTTTTTGTTTGTCTCATTATTATCCCCCCTTCATTTTTTGACTGTAAAGAAAAAAAAGGCAAATGTTTTCTCATAGTTTCTGCTTCAGCCCCATGTCTTAAGACATATTAAACTGCTGCCAAATTGGTTAAAAGAAGAAGAAAATAACTTCTTTAAAAAGCAGAACTGGACAAATGGGGGAAAAAGAGATACAAATGCTCATTGAGGGAAATAATTCCTTAAAAAATAGATTTGGACAAGTGGAAGCTGAGAACTCCATGAAACATCAAGAAATAATACAAAGTCAACAAATGAACATATGGAAGTAAATGTGAAATATCTTGATGGAAAAATAAACTGACCTGGAAAATATTTTGAGGTGAGAAAATTAAAGAATTATTGGGCTGACTGAAAGCTATGATCAAATAAAGAGCCTTTACATTATATTTCAAGAAATAACAGAGGAAACTGCTCTTATATCTTAGAAGCAGATTGATTAACATTACAGAAAAGGAAAATGATCAATGCTGGGAGAGACATGGGGAAAAACAAGGTACATTAATGCATTGTTGGTGCAGTTATGAACCGTTCCAACTATTCTGGGGAACACTTTGGAACTATGGCCCAAGGAATATAAAACGATGCATGCCGTTTGGCCCAGAAATACCGCTGCTACATTTATATCTCAAGGAGATGAAAGAAAAGGGAAAAGGACCTACATGTACAAAAATATTTATAACAATTCTTTTCTGGTAGTAAGGATTTGGAAACTAAAGAGCTGCCCATAAACTGGGGAATGGCTGAACTAGTTGTATTATATGGTTGTGATAGAACAATATATTGTTATGGGAAATGATGAGTGAGGGGATGGTTTTAGGGGAAAAAAACTTGGGAAGATGTTTATGAGCAGTAACAGTAATATTGTAGAAATGATTAAATGTGAAAGACTGACCCAAATCAATCCTGAAAGACTAAGCTACGACGATCCAAAACAATTCAAAAGGACCTATGATAAAAAAAATTTATCTACCTCTAGAACGAAATTTAATTAACTCTGAGTACAAATTGCAGCATACTTTCTCATTTTTTATGTTTCTTGCTATTTATTTGTTTTCTTATGGAGCAGGGTTACTATGAAAATATGTTTTTCATCATTTCACATGTATAATTGATGTCATATTGTTTGCCTTCTTATTGGGTGGGAAAGGAACAGAAGGAAGAGAGAGAATTCAAAACTCAAGTTTTTAAACCTTAAAAAAGTAAATAATTAAAAATAAAATGAAGAAGTTGGTCTAGAAAAAATAAATCATGAGGCTACTAAAAAAAAGACTGTCTTATGAATGAATTCAATAAGACGTTGAAAAGAGAAGGTTTCTCTAAATTTGGTTGGGGCTTAGAGGAGAGATGAAGGACTTTTCTGTTTTAATAACATTTCATCATTTCCCTGAAAAAATATTTCACTAGCAACTAATTAGGAAACAGTATCTTTCTCTGTTGGTTGCAGAAATGAAGTACAGATAGGTATAAGTTACAAAAAAAAGACATTACTGTTTCTCTTCTTCATGTCACCTATCACATATGTACTGTAAAGACACAAATCAGTCAGTGGATTGGCTTCCAATGTAGTACATATAACCCTAGGCTACTATCCTAATATACTCAGACTAGAAGTTCAAGTCTTTAGGGCAAAGTTACTGTTCCCATCAGCTTTGGTATCCCTGAAGGGGTTGGGGAATTTTTTTTTCTTTTACTGTGGCTCACAGGTCCTTATGTGGTTTATTCCTTTTAAAATCAATTAGCCAGTTACTGTCTTTAAAATATGAGGCAACCAGTTGACCAGTTTATTTGTTCTCAATACCAATCACACAATAAATAGAGATTAACTCTTGGTTGCTTACTGAAAAAAAATATATAGCAAGACACAAATTTGAAAAACCTCTGGAACTGGAAGTTCATTTTCCTCTATGGCCTTGATTACCTCAAAGAGTAGATTCAAATTTAAAGAGGTATTTACTAATATTCTCCCACCTACGGTTGGAGGATATTAGGTGTGGCACATCTAATGGAGAAGTTACTTTTTTAATTTCAAGACAGCTATACAAGGAGAAGCAGGTCACTCTCTATGATTTATTCAGAGTTGACCATTCTTGGCTGAAGTAACATGTAGTCTCTGTTATGAACTCTCGTTCAGGGACCCATAATGGTCTTCTGACTTTTTCCAAAACTCACAATACAGTAACATGTTCTGTTTCAATTTTGATATTTATTTACTTAAGATCAGAGAAGAATAAATACAGCAGGAACAGAAGACAAGGAAGTGCCATATGTTCAGAGACACATGGCGACTCAGAGGGAAGATAAAGCATCTGCAACAGTACCTGTCTTGACCTCTCTCATGACCTCTCCCCAGTCTTCTTACACTACTTTCTGCTGTATACTCTTTGATTCAATGACACTGGCTTCCTGGCTGTTTCAGAAAAAAAAGACACCCTATCTTTTACCCCCAGATATTTTTTTTCTGGCAGTCCTTTATTCCTGTAATTTTCTCCCTCCACATGAAGGCTCATAGCATTTCCTCTTCCTACTTGAAAACCACCAAAGAGAGAAATTTCATCTGTTTGCATTTTATATTTTGTATTCCCACTCAGTTCTGGCTCAGAAGCCAATTAAGAATCTTTTCACCACCATACAGTAAGCCAGCAGCAATCAGCTAGAGAATATCCGCACATGTTCTTCATCAGTTAAGCTGAACTGCCAAGTATTCAAATGCTATTGCAGAGGGCAACTCTGATTGGCTGGCCATGTTATGCAAACGCCAAATGTATGTTTTCCTAAAAGAAGATTTTATGGAGAACTCACACAAAGAAAGAACTCACATAGAGTTTTGAAAAAGTGGTACCAAGACATTCTCAAGGTCTCTCTGAAGAAATTTGGAATCAATTGTGGGACATAGGAGACATTGGCATAGGATGGCCCACCATGGTGTGCCCACATCAAAGAAGGCACTGTGCTCTATATGAGTAAAGCAAAATTTCAGCAGCTCAAAAGAAACATAAGATGTACAGATTTTGAGACATTTCCACTCCAAATGTTCTTATAAACTATACATGCCTGACCTGTGGCAGAGCCTTCAAAGCTGATTATTGGTCCAATAAGTCACTGTTAGACACACTATACCTTGACCTCGATATAGTGATGTCATTTTGATCCTGTCTAAGCATGAACAACAACCAACCAAATGGTTCCTCTTCCATCACACACTTTTGAGTTTGATAGTTCTTTAAATGTACAAATGGCTTGATACTAGAAAGAACATATTTCATGTTCTCTTAAAAATAGGTCTCCTTTGGTCAGGCCTACCTTTATACCAATGAATAACTTTATGTCATCCATATGAAGAAGTACTTGTTTAATTTGTCAGGCATATCTCATAGTGATTTATCAAAATATAGTAGTTCTAGTGTTTGCTGTCTGGGATACTCATCAGTTGTCATTGTTGCTTGCCAAGACTAAAGTGGAGGGAGAGTTGATGCATGATTTTTTTTGTTCAATGATGGTTATGTAATTAATGCAGCCTGTAAAGCTAAGATGCAATAAAATATGGATCAATTCTCTGCCACTAAAGTTGGCTTAATAATTAACACCAACACTTTGGTTAAGTTCCTTAACCCCAACTGCCCTGCCCTACCCCCCTCCAAAAAGCAAAGCAAATAATGATAATAATAATAATTAACACCAAGAAAACATAAGTTCTCCACCAGCCAGTACACCATACATATGATGGTGGAGCAGCAAATGGAGAAATTGTGAATTCAGTGAATAAGTTCATTTATCTTGGCAGTATTCTTTCAGGAATGGCCACATAGATTATGCAGTTGACTCACACACTGCCAGGTTAGCTCAGTGTCTGAGAGGCTTCAAAGGAAAGTATAAGAGAAAAGAATCAGGTTGCCTCCCAAACTGAAGGTCTACAGAGCCGTTGTGCTAACCTCATTGTTCTATACCTGTGAAACCTGTCTACCAGTGCAATCCAAGGAAACTGAATCACTTCCATTTGAATTGTCAGAGGAAGATTCTGGTGATCATCAGGCAAGATAAAGTACCAAACATTGAAGTTCTTTCTTTGGCTAAACTGGCAAGCATTCAAGCTCTACTACAAAGAGTGCAACTCTGGTCCACATTGTTCAAATATACTATTGCCTAAAAGACTATTTATGGAGAACTCACCCAAGGCAGGTGCCCATATGGTGGTCAGAAAAACCCATGCAAGGACACTCTCAAGATCTTTCTGAAGAACCTTGTAATAGATTGTGAGACATGGGAGGCACTGACAAAGGACTGCCTTTATAGAAAAGTAAAAGAAATTGCAATACCAAATTAAATCAAGCATTTAAAAAATAGAAAGCATGATTATTTAGATATTTCTCTATTTCTTCCTGTTACCAATTGTCATTTGCCTTAAATCTAAGGTTGAAAGACTATTTCCAAATTTCACTTCATCTTTATGACCTACTGTATATTACATATGGTTGTTCATATACCAAGCCAAGGCAAGGATTACTTTTTTTCCTGTTCTCAAGTTTTCTTGCTGCTTTGATAACTTAAAGTATCAGAGATATTCAGGAAATCAATTAGATGTAAAATATTTATGTATATTTAACTCTTTGAATCACATATTTTATAGTTGAAAGGGAACATAGCATGCTATCTTACTAAGTGTAAAAATTCTTGATATGTTTCTTTAACATTTACTGCAATAGCCTACTGATGAGTCTGGCTAATTCAAGTCTCTCTCCGTTTCAACCCATCCTCTATTCAGCCAATACAGTGGGTTTTGTAAATCACAGGTCTGACCATGGCACTCTTACTCAATTAACTCCAGGGGTTCCTTACCACCTTCAGGATCAAATTCAAAATCATCTGTTTGGCATTCAAAGCATGGTATACCATAATTTAACCCTTCCCTCCACTTTCCAGTCTCCTTACAACTTACACTCTGCAGAAGTCATTGCTCTACTTCAAGAATGAAGGATGAATGGGAAAACATTCTGAGAAGATGGCAGAGTAGGTCAAAAATTCCAAGCCCTCAAGATTTTCCCCCACAAAATAGATGAAACAGTACCTCAGGGCAAACATAGAGCAGGTAAAAATAAATAAGAGTAGGGACAGAACTGAGATCCTCCTGGAACAATCAGAGAAGATCTAAAGAAAAGTCTCAGGATGAGGTTTGGTCCAGGTAAAGATTAAACACCTCCAGGCTAGATCCTAAATCTGCTTAAACAATGAACAGTATGTCTTGGAATTAACTAGGCTGGGAGGTTGCCTCAGCCCCAGGCACTTTTATCCTCAGGACAGTGAGGGGTGCTGGGCTTCTGAGAAGGAAAATTCAAAGAAACCCCTGCTAAAAAGGAATTCCAGACCTAACTGTGCTACAGAGATGTGGGGAGGGGGAGGGGTGAATGAGAAGGAACCAGCACACCCCTGGTGAGTGCAGAAGCATTGGGTCAGGATGCTGCTGATTGTCAGTACTTACAGGAGGCTAGAGATCTTAGCTCCAGTTCCAAGCCAGAGGAGAGAATGAAAGAGGATCTGAGGTCAGAGGCACCATTCCCCATACACCATGACCAGAGATGATTATAGAAATTAAACTACTACAAATTTTAAAAAGAAACGCACAAAGGAGAAAGAATCCAACCATACAGAGTTACTATGGGAATAGAGAAGACCAGGGTTCATCTTCAGAGGAGGATACTGAAACAAAGAAACTCTCTTGTATCCTGAAGAGTAACATTAAATGGTCAGCTACTCAAAAAGAATTCATAGAAGATCTTTAAAAAGATTCTAAAAACCAAAAGAGAGAGATTAAGGAAAAACTAAAAAAAAAAAAATCCAAGAAAAAAAAGAGATTATGAAAAGAAAATCAACCAATTAGAAAAGAAGATCCAGACCCTTAAAGAAGAAAATTACTCCTTGAAAATCAGAATTGGGCAAAGGGATGACAGCAAAGTTATAGGAGATCAAGAAACAATAAAACAAAATATGAAGAATGAAAAAATAGAAGAGAATGTAAAGCATTTCATAAGAAAAACAACTGATCTGGAGAACAGATGAAGAAGAGAAAATGTAAGAATAATAAGACTATCTGAAAACTATGATCAAAAAAAGAGAGATCTTGATACAATAATACAAGAAATAATTAAAGAAAATTGTCCTGAAGCATTAGAACAAGACAGGAAAGTAGAAATAGAAAAAAATTCACCAACCACCACCTGAAAGCAATCCTATGAGGAAAACCCATGGAAATATTATAGTCAAATTCTGAACCCCAAACTCAAGGATAAAATACTATGAGACGCAAGAAAAAATAACTTAAATATGGTGATACCACAATTGGAATCACACAAAACCTAGCAGTGGTGACACTAAAAGTCTGCAGATCTTGGAACACTATATATCAAAGAGCAAAAGAACTGGGGTTTCAGCTGAAAATATCATACCCAGAAAAGTTAAGCACAATCCTGGATGGAAAAAAATAGATATTTAATAAGCTATCAGACTTTTAGGACTTTGTTTTTAAAAAAAACCTAAACTTAATAGATTTGACATACAAGAGTGAAAGGAAATATAAGGAACATACAAAAAACTAATCACAAGGGACTCAATTAGGACAGACTATTTACTTTCTGTGCATGTAAAATGTATGTCTAAGATTATTATTAGTAATTGGGTAGTTCATAAGAAAGATTGAGGTAGACCTGAGTATATAACTTTAAAAAATAAAACCATTTAGGAACAGCTAAAGAGTAATAATTTTATACAAATAAGGCACAAGAGAAAGAACTGACACAGAGGAATTAGATAGGTGAAGAAGTTCTAGAAACCTACTTTCATTGAGAGTGGGTTCAAGAGGGAACAATACATATTTGAAAGAATATAAAAGTCTTCTGTGTTCAGAAAGAAATGAAACACTAAGGCCTTAGGGAGGGGGGGAGAGGATAAAGGATAGATCTCTAGAGTGAAGGGTGAGGGAATAGGTTGAAGGGGGTATAGAAGGGTGTTTAGATTAATGGAAATGGGAAGGAATCCTGAGGGGAGACAGGTAAGTTAAGTAACAGGAGGGCAAGGTAGCAGGTAGAAGTAAAGCAGTGGAGTTAGGAGGGATAGGAAAGAAGAGATATGCACCAACATAAAAATAGAGATCAGAAGTAGAATTTTGTTAGGGAAAGTGTATTCTATATATGTACGTATATGTGTATGCATGTGTGTGTGTGTGTACATATATATATATATATATATATATATACATATGTTTATGTGCATCTATATATCTACATCAATACATAAATATATCTGTTCTTATTTGCTGCCTTCATTGGGGGGGGGGGAGAAGTAGAA
>CM053580.1:186532588-186555971 GCA_028627135.1 Pseudochirops cupreus | reverse complement strand
TATATATATATACACATATATATGTATACATATGTACATGTACATATGTATACATACATATATATGTTTATATAAGAGGGTATAAAAGCTGAAATTGTGATGTGAGAGAGGAATATAATGAGAGGAGATGGGGAGAGACAGAATGGGGTTAATTATCTCATGCAGAAGAGGCAAGGGATAATTGTTACAATGGAGGGGAAGAACAGGAAGGCAAAATGGAATGAGTCAACCTTACTTTCATTGAATTTAACTTAAGGAGGTAATAACATACACACTAAATTGGTTATCTTACCCTACAGGAAAGTAGGGAGGAAGGGGATAAAAGGGGGAATGATAGAAGGGAGGGCAGATTGGGGGAAGGGTAGTTAGAAGCACACACTTTTGAAAAGGGACAGGGTCAAAGTAGAAAATAGAACAAGTGTGAGGCAGGATAGGATGGAAGGAAATATAGTCAGTCTTTCACAATATATCTACTATGGAAATGTTTTGTGTAATTACACATATACAACCTGTGTACAACCTATATTGAATTGCTTATCTTCCAAGTAGGGGTGGGTGATGAGGCAAGAAGGGAAAAAATCTGGAAATCAAAGTTTTAAAATCAAATGTTAAAAAAAATATTATTGTTGGGGCAGCTAGATGGCGCAGTGAATAGAGCACTGGTCCTGGGTCAGAAGGACCTGAATTCAAATCCAACCCCAGACACTTGACACACTTACTAGCCATGTGACTTTGGGCAAGTCACTTAACCCCAATTGCCCCATCTTCCCCCCTCCAAAAAGAAAAAGAAAAGAAAAACTTTTAAAAAGGGGTGGCTAGGTGGCACAGTGAATAGAGCACCAGCCCTGAAGTCAGGGGGACCTGAGTTCAAATCCGGCCTCAGACACTTGACACACTTACTAGCTGTGTGACTTCGGGAAAGTCACTTAACCCCAATTGCCCTCCAAAAAGCAAAAAATATATATTATTATTATTATTACATGCAACTGGGAAATAAGATATACAGGCACTGAGTTAGAGAAATCCATCTTGCCCTACTAGAAAGTCAGGGGGAATGGGGGAAGATATAAGAGAGAGCAGAAGGGGGATTCAATAGGATCACTATTTTGGGGTGGTGGGTAGAGGAAAGATGGGGAGAAAATTTGTAATTCAAAATCTTGTTGAAATGAATGTTGAAAACTAAAACTAAACCAAAACAAATAAATAAATAAATAAAGATAAACTTTTTCCTCTTCTGAATGTGCCTCTTTATGCATTTCTGACAATTGTCATTCACACACAAAAAAAATCATCGTTACATTTTTGTAGCCCCACATTGTAATCCTAAGTAGAGAAGAAGACACTCAAAATTCTCAAGCACAGGGAACTGAATTAAATGAGATCGCCTTTTCACTTTGGAAGTAGCTGCCAGTCACATGTTTGAATTGAACAGAGAACTGGGCTTACTCGCTGCATAACAAGAGATGCCTTTGGAGACAGCTGATAAAAACCATACATCCCTTTTATTGTTAAGTCGTAAAGAGGTATCAAAATTAAAAGAGCAAAATTACAGGAGACTTAATATAACTACCGGGAGAATTGAAGGAAGTGGCAAAGGGACTAGGCGCAGGGCAGAATTAATAAACATGGGAAGGATAAAGTTGGGTACAACAGTGAACGTGCACTGGAACATACTAAGGGAGAGGATTTGGTGAAAAGTTTGAACAAAGACAAATGCCTAGGTAAAGAAATAATGGGACGAGAGTTCTAAAACCCCAATATGTCCTTAAGAGTTGTCCTCACCATTGATGCTGTCTCTGTCATCCTCTCCTTCTTCAGCTTCTTTTTCATCATCCTTGATCAACTCCAGCTGGTCATCGCCCCATCTTCATTATCATCATGATCCAGTAGGTCCCCCTCCTCAGCAGTCATCTGCACCCCCCTCAGACTCCATCTTCACATTAATCTCATCTTTTTTCAGGGAGCTGCTGCTCTGTTCCTCTTCTGACTTCTCATTCTTCATCTGTTTCTTTGCTTTGTTCTTTCTCAATTTTTTCCAGGCTCTCCAATAAAGAATCCACTTTCTGTTTTAACTGGGTCGACTCCTTCTTAACTGTCTGAAGATCATCACCTCTCAATTTGCCAGATTTGGATGAAGAGCCCCATTGCCCACTTTTGCGTCTGCGGGAAGTGTTTCCTGATACACACTGGCGTTTGGAAAGAACCACTGCAGGAGCAATGGGAGGAGGAGGTGGTAGACGTGCTGAGTAACTGTACATCCTGTCATAATAATCTCATTGAAAATCATAATCCAGGTCAAAGGCCTCCCATATGGGAATCTCAACACTCTGGTTGTTAAGAAGACTGATGTTGAAGCCATCTTCTCGAAGTATGGGAAGATCATGGGCTGCTCTGTTCATAAGGGTTTTGCCTTTGTTCAGTATGTTAATGAAAGAAATGCCCGTGCTGCTGTGGCAAGAGAGGATGGCAGAATGATTGCTGGCCAGGTACTAGATGTTAATCTGGCTGCAGAACCAAAAGTGAACAGCACTGTTAACATCCCTTACTTGTGTATATTTTAAAATGTTCCTTACCATGGAGTTCCATTGAATATGGTTTCCCTTACTATAACAATTTCATTCTGTTCTCTCTGCCTGGGAATCCTATTGTCAACATGTATAGCCTGCTTCTATTCTATTCAAAGGTTATCTCATTTTGTATTACTCACTTTGTACCTTTTCCATGACTCAGAATGTATAAACAAATGAAAAGTGTATTTCTTCTCTAATAATGAAGCTTAGAAAAAATGTTATTAATTTGTGATGACTCGAATTCCTTCCTGGAGATAGACATGTTTCCTGAGGACACTAGATCCCAAATAGTTCTCTCTTAAATGGTTGAACTATTTTTATTCTTTCCACAACATCCCTTAAATTATTAAAGGCCTTTATCAAGTTTTTAATTATTCATTGAGAAGAATTGGTGAAGGGCCAAAAACGATTACATTTCTCTATTCTTCATTCAAATAAGAACAAATGTATGTGTTTCAATACATTTTAATTTTTTCATTATTTAAATCTCCACGAATTACCTAAGGTTTGATTTCGTTTGACAATATGAGACACATCACTGTATCTTTAGTTCTGGCTTTTCATGAGGGAAAGAAGTGAGTTTTATTTGACCACATGTCCTTGGGTAACCTATTCATAAATCTCTTTTATGTTCTCTGTAAACCCATATGATTTAAGTACATAATATTATTATAAAGCTCTCCATAAGTGAAGAAGCAGTAATATTTTCTTGTCCTCACAAATTTGGAGTTCTTTGTTGTTTATGCTCAAAAGCTTAAAATAGATTTTATGGAATGAAAAATGAAATTCCACTTCTTTGGGTTTTGCCATATTTTATAAAGAGTGATCTTTTTATAATTGTGATTTGTAAGTGATCTTGTTTAATATCTGGATTTGTCAAAGAAGTTCAATAAAGCATAAACAGTTTACACTTCTAAGTAGACTTCATTTCATGGGGAAAAGTTAAACTTGCATGCTCTGCTTTTTTGCAGAAGTTTAAATATCATATTTTGCCATGCCATGGGATAATCATATTGAGGATACACCAGATATATATGTGCCTTTTTCATAATTTACTCCAGATTTCCCACAGTAGAGTTATAACACAAAGCAGAAAATAAGCTATTTACAGCAGGAACTTAGCAGTATACAATTGAAATCAAAGTCCTAACTCATTAAGATTTACTTAATCAATTACTAAATATTATAGAAGCCTATGCTTTAGCAAAATAATTTTAATTGCATAGCTGTCAGTCTTATTTTACATGAACATTAAATAATGAAGATTAAATATGTGGAACAGGATAGTTAAGCTCAGGAAGACAAGGAAACTACATAAGTATTTTATGCAGAGCCCCTTTTGGTGTTAAATGTGGAGATGCAATATAGGACAGCAAAATAGGACACAGCAATCTGAGTCATGGGAGTGTCATGGATTATTGAAGGGTGGAATTGAAAACATTCCACCAGGAGTGCAGCACGTTAGACAGAGTACCTTTAGGAGTTCAAAGGAGCGAGGGTGCATTTCCCTTTGGAGAAATCCCATAGCAGCTTCTTCCTGTTATTTTATAAAATCAGTACTATATTTGACCTTATATCTTTCATTAATGTATACACATCCTATTTCTCTGTGCTATAAAACAATTACTACTAATATAGTTGTAACCCATGTCATTATACTTCACTATATAGCTAGAAACTCATCATGCATGATATAAGAAGACCAAAAGATTCCTTTGAAAATAGGCTACGTTTTCCCTAAAAAGGGAATGAAATCATGTTCAAGACTTTATTGGTTCATGGAACTAAGGCTCAAAGCTTTGGTTTACTTTCCTTTCCACCTATGTCAAAAAAGGGAAACACATAACTAATTGTGCTTCTAAGGCTTGACAGACCTCCTTTTTCCATGGTAGCCAGTTCCGTATTCTTCTGACCAGGAAAACTCCCATGGCTAATGAGGAAGAAAGGTTGTTGTACTCAATAGAACTAAAATGGAATATGCTTAAATATTTTTTCAATGCTATGGTTTATTAAACTTTCTCTTGTTAAATGTATGTGTTCTCTTAGCATCCTGTTTTGTTCCAATCCTGACCCTGAATCACTTTATCAGACGTATTCCAGAATTTTTGGCAAAGAAAACAGATTGTCTTGGGATGACCTCATGTCTGACATGTTTTCTTTTGCAATGGAGAGAATATGGAAATACAGCTTATATGAGTCACATTTATAATTGATATAAAATTGTTGGCTTTCTCAAGGAGATGGGAGAGACAGAAGGGAGAAAAAGAATCTAGAACTCAAAATTTTTTTAACATGATGGCAAAATTGTTTTTGCATGTAATTGGAAAATATTTAACAAAATAAATAATAAAATTTATTTATTTGATCAAATTTAATTAACTAACTTAATTAAATTTATTTAGAAATGAAAATGTAAGCATCCTTCAGCACAAGCTTTCCCCAAAGTCCCTGACCTACTTTAATTTGAGGTCCTGATGAACACTAACATCAAGATTATCAAGTTATAGGAGGGAATCCCAAATGGATTCATTTGAAAAAATAGTTTCTACAGAAGGTTTCATAGGATAGACCACCAAGGGAAGAGACATCATTAGCTGGTATCTAGCTGGTAGCTATATAAGAACTTAAGTGGTATTTATATTATTTATGGTAAGAAGGGACAAATGTAAACGCTGAGAGTTTTCTGAAACAGACCATGTAGTTAACAGCAAACAATACCAGGTCTTGAGATAGTCAAAACCTATTTTTCCCCTAGTACTGGAGACACATCTGGGACTGCTTTTCTAACTGGAGGACAGAGTGAAGAATTTCTCCAAAAATTTTAATTTAAAGAAAATGCCACAGGTCAGCCAGCTCTTCATTTCCCACCTGACTGAGTTCTTTGGACTTTTCTATCATGGCCCCATTCCAGGTACTCTCTCCTTTCCCCAAAAGCCACTCCTTCACTATTCAGCTTTCTTTTGTGTGTGGTCTTCACCAATTAGATTGCAAGTTCCTAGAAGACAGGGGACTATCTGTTACATATTTGAATCTCCAACACTTCACACACTGCCTGGAACATAATGGGTACTTATTAAATGCTTATATACTGATTCAGTCTTTGTTCAGTAAAGAAAGAGAATAGCACCTGTTAACTTACAGCAGACTACAACAAAGTTGTTTCATGATTGCTATAACTATCCCTGAGCTTGTTTATAACTTGTTGCCACCATTATGACTAGCATTGGTTTAAATCCTTATTTTCTTTCCCTGACTTGGAAGTTATACAAATATGAATCAATAAAATCAATAAAATATAGTCTCAAGTCTACATTGTTCCACAAAAGGTCTCAGTAGCTATTAAAATTCCTGGGGACTTTATCATTTGTGACCTTTCCTTTTGCTACCATTGTATAAGGACTCATGTACAAAGAAGCATTTCAGTGCTTAACCATTTTATTTTAGACAATACATCCTGGTAGCAATGGAAGCAAAGACCACAGTAACAGTGCCTGTAAGGGTTGTGGCAGGCTTTTGCATGTGGTTCCCAGCCTACTTTTGACACTCTCTCATTAATGGTCCTTTTTCACATTGTTACACTACCTGAAGTGCTCAACTTCAGGCTTTGTCCTTAATCCCACTCTACTCTCCCAAGTCTCACTCCATTCATCAAACTTCAACTCTTCCTTAGGATGGGATGGAGACTAATCTTTCAGTCATTAGTCTTGTGGATCACAGACATGGTTCTCATCACTATTATTTTTTTTACAATGCACCTATAAGGCTTTAGTTAACATGACTATATAAAATGTATTAGAAGACCATGGAATTGGAGGTTAAGAGCTGGAAGAAAGCTTAGAGGTCATCTAAATCAAGTCTCTCATTTTACACATGAGGAAACTAAGGTCCAGAAAGGTTAAGTGACTTCATATAAGAACTTACAGAGGTAGATTCAAGATGGCAGAAAGAAGTCAGCAAGTTGCCTGAGCTCTCCTCAGTCTCCCTCACTATACTTTTTGTGGTTTCTGTCACTCCAGAATCCACTTCAGGGCTTAATTTAACCTTGTGTCTGAGGGATACTGAGGAGAGAGACAGAGACAGAGACAGAGAGACAGAGAGACAGAGAGACAGAGGGAGAGAAGAGAGACAGAGACAGAGAGAGAAGGAGAGGGGAGAGAGAGAGAGAGAAAGAGAGAGCGACAGAAGGAGAGAAGAGAAACAGAGACAGAGAGAGAAGGAGAGGGGCGAGAGAGAAAGAGAGAGAGAGAGAGAGAGAGAGAGAGGCATACAATGTTGTCTCAGAAACAAGATAAAGTAGTCTATAAATAAAATAATACACCTAAAAACGCAGCAGTGTTAAGCAAAAGCAAACACCATCTGTTGCTGGAGAAAAGAATAAAGTAAATCATTTCATCACGCTTGAAAGAGCACTGATATGTAAATCAGGAAATATGGTATCTAATAAGCCACTAACCAGCTATATGACCTTGGACAAGTCACTGATCCTATTGTTCGCAAGAGGGATATTACATCTGAGAGGAAATTTTTTGCTAAAAACTTGATGTAAAGACAAATTGAACAGAAAGGCCCTTCAGTTTCAAACTTGTTACCTTTGTCTGTACCCAACCAGTGGGTTGTCTTTATATTTATTTAACACCCAAATGCTAAACCATTGATAGATACCTGCTATGCAGCATCCAGTTGCTAAGCTGATTCCCACTCAAAGAACTTAATTTCATATAAAAAGGACTGTTCTGGCCTATCTCAGGAAAGTTTTTGCCCACATAAGGTCCGTATTGCAGCTTTCCCATCTAGCTGACCTATTCTGCCAGGGGTCTCCCCCTGCTTCTGGAAGAATAAGTTGTCCCTCATTCATATTTCTATCACCTTAACAAATTTATTTCTAATACTTTGTTAGGGTTCTGATTTTCACGGTATTTCCCACAATCCAAAAAATCCTCTGTAGTTTATAAGTATGCTTATCTCCAAAGTAACTCATAGTTCTAACATCTACAATCAAAAGGCATGCCCTATAAAGGGACATTGAGCTAGAAAATTAGACAGCATTTGCTCCAACCCCCTCCTTTTATAGATGAGGAAACTAAGGCCTAGAACAGTTATCTGACTTGTCCAAAGTCACATAATCACAAAGATTAATATTAATATTGATCACACACATCAATGAATCTTTAATCTAGATTCTCAGACTTTAGACTTAAAAATCCTTAACTGGACATATAAGACAATGATTCATCACCTACTTTGAATAGGTTCTTTTTTAAAAAGTCTTTTAAGCCCAAGAGTGTCAGAACTAACCCTACTGTCATATACTACTTCCTAAATGGAATACAACTATATTTTTTCTATACTGAAGTATCTGTTTTATGAGCATAATAAACAGCGATTGCCCTTTAATGGAAACTTTGACTTCGGTTATTATTGTGCATTGTATAAGTACTTAATAATACTCATGATAATGATGTAACATTAATTATACAAAAGATATGAAGGCTGTACACAGAACTGTTACAGTATTAAGTAAAATTCTAGCTAATCCTAAGTGTACTTTGTTTGGAAGAGATAAGATAAATTAAGCATTCCTTCCTGGAGTGAATTTTTAACAAAATAAAAGTGTAGAAAAGTTGGTGGAAAAAAACATTGGAAGTGACTCACAGAGGCAAAGTCTGGCATGAAAGGGTTTTTTTTTTCTGTTTCAAAAAGGAGAGGATGAATTACTTAAAAGGAAAGCCTGTCCTAATTATAACACCATGATCTCTTGCCTCCAAAGTAGGTTGCTTTTTGTGGTTTAAATAATTAGCATCTCTCCATTAAATTACACTGTAATTATGTTTGCTTGTATTAATTTTAAAATGAACTAGTTGAAATGGCAAGCTTTCAAAATGGAAAAATTCAAGTGGTGGCACAGTAAATAGAGCACTGGTACTGTTGTCAAGAATACCAGAGTTTGGGGGAGAGGATTCTGGGAAGATGGTGGAGTAGTTCAGAAAATTCTGAGATCTCAAGATTTTCCACCACAAAAGAGTTCAAAATAGCACCTTAGGGCAAACTAAGTGTGAGTGGAGATAAATAAGAACTGGGCATAACTAGGGTCCTCCTGGGACAATTTGAGAATATCAGAAGAAAAATTTTATGAGGAGGTTTCCTCCCTATGAGGAGTAAACACCTCCAGGCTAGGTTCCCTTTTAACTGCAGCTAGCCTCTTAAACAACAAGTGGCAAGCCCTGGGGTTAGTTGGTTTGAGGGGCTGCCTAGGCCTCATGCACCCCAACTTTTACCCCTGGAATAGGGAGAGGAGTTGGGCGTCTGAGCCCAGGGAAGATCAAAGGAACCTTCACTGACTAGGAGCAACAGACCCAGCTGTGCTTCAGAGAGCCAGCACAGGCCAAGCAGTGAGGCAGAAAGCCCCTAGCTGTGGGCACTTACAGGAGGCTGGAGGTTTGGCTTTGATTTCAGGCTAAAGGGAAGAACTGAAGATTTGAGGCAAGAGGCACCATTTCCCACACCCCAGGGCTAGAGGTGACTACAAATAATTAGGATATCACCACCAAAAAATGCATAGGCAAAGGAGAAAGAATCCAACTCTAGAAAACTGTTATGGGAAGAGAGATGACCAGGGCTCATCCTCAGAGGAGGATATTGAAGTAAAGAAACCCCCAAAGAGCAACATTAAATGGTCACCTGTCCAAAAAGAATTCATAGAAGATCTTTAAAAAGACCTCAAAAATCAAATGATAAGAGATGGAGGAAAAACTAAAAAAAGAAAATAAAAATAATCCAAGAAAAAGAAGAAGGGTATGAAAGGAAAGCTAACCAAATTTAAAAGGAGATTCAGAATCTTAAGGAAGAAAATGACACCTTGAAAATTAGAATTGGGCAGAGTGAAGCCAGTGAAATTCTAAGAAACTAAGAAATGATTAAGCAAAACATGAATAAGAAAAAAGTAGAAGAGAAAGTGAAATATCTTATAAGAAAAATAAAAGATTTGGAGAATAGATCAAGAAAAGAAAACTTAAAAATAATTGGACTAACTGAAAATTATGATCAAAAAAAGAATCTTGATGCAACAATACAAGAAATAATAAAAGAAAATTGTCCTGAAATATTAGAACGAGGTGGAGAGTAGAAATAGAAAAAAAATCTGTCAATCACTACTTAAAAGAGATCCTATGAGGAAAACTCATAGGAATATCATAGTCAAATTCCAAAATCCCCAGCTCAAGGAAAAATTATTGAAAGCATCAAGATTAAAACAATTTAAATATGATGATGCCACAATTAGAATTACACAAGACCCTAGCAGCAGAAACATTGAAGGACCGCAGGTCTTGGAACACAACCTATCAATGTGCAAAAGAACTGGGGCTCCAGTCAAAAATATCATACCCTGCAAAGTTAACTATTATCTTGAATAAAAAAATGAATATTTGATAAACTTTCAGATTTTCAAGACTTTGTTTAAATAAAAAACTGAACTTATTAGAAAATTTGACATACAAGAACCAATATAAATATGAGGTACAAAACAAAGACTGATTATAAGGAATCCATAAGGACAGACTGTTTGCTTTTTATGTATGTAAAATGTAAAATCTATGCCTAAGATTCTTAATAATAATTGGGTAGTTCATAAGAAAGATTGGTGAGAACCTGGGCACGATATGAATTTTAAAAGTAAAACTATTTAGGAACAACTAAAAAGGGTAATTATTTTATACAAATGAGGTGCAAGAGAAAGAACTGATACATAGGAATTAAATGGAGGAGGAGGGCTGGTAGTTCTAGTAACCTAGTTTCATAGGGAATGGGTGTAAGAGGAAATAATACAGGTATATTTAGAAGAGTATAGCAGTCTTCTAAATTCTGAAGAAATAAAATGGTAGGGGCATAGGAAGAGGGGAGAGGACAAAGGAGGGATCTTTAGAGGGGAGGGTGAGAGAATAGGTGAGAATAGGTAAATAGAGGTATAGAAGGGTATTTAGATTTACGGAAATGGGAGAACAGGGGAGGGATCCTTGGAGAAGGGTAGGCAAATCATAGCAGGACAAAGTATTGGGTAAAAATAAGGTAGAGGAGGCAGGAGGGATAGGAAACAAGAGATATGCATATACATAAAAACAAAGATCAGGAGTAGAATAGGTTCGGGAACGTATATGTCTATATATGTATGTATATCCACATCTGTGTATGTATATATCTATAGCTAAGGAGAAACATATTTAAACTTTATTGTGGCCTCCTGCGAAGGGTTGAGGGGAGGGGAAAAAAGAATAAAATAAAAGAGAGACAGCAGACAACAAAAGAAAACTCACAATGAAGCAAAGAAAAGATGGACAATTCTCAACACAATGAGTACTATTTATCGTATAGGCTTTCTTGAAATGAAAATTTATTTTTACATATTTTGAATCCTCTCATGTTCTGCTACGCACATGACATGTCTTTATTTCTTTCTAACTTTGTATTTAAGTTCCAATATTTAATTTTATGATTTTTTTTAAAATTCTCTATTTGTGTTCTGGCATTTGAGTATAAAATTGAAAAAAAAAATGGGAAAAAAAAAAAGAATACCTGAGTTCAAATCCAGTCTCAGACACTTACTAGCTGTGTGACTCTGGGTCTTACCTTCTCTTTGCCCCAGTTTCCTCATCTTTAAAAAGAGGATAATAATAGGGTGGTTGTAAGGAACAAAGGAGAAAAAATTCACATTAAGCATTTGGTACAGTACTCAGCACATAGTACTTGCTACATAAGTTTCTTCCCTTCTTACTTCCCTCCCAATGTTCATTGAAAATCTACCTTTAAGTTGTCAGGCAAGTCACTTAACTCTGTTTACCTCAGTTCCTCATCTGTAAAATGATTTTGAGAAGGAAATGGTGAACCTCTCTAGTATCTTTCACAAGAAAAGCCCAAAATGGAGTCACAGAGAATCAGACAGGACTGAAATGACCAAACAACAACAACATGATCTAGAAAAAATAAATGAACCCACAACTAAGGAAATCTCAAGTTTTTGGTCTGATGGCAGGAATAATTTTTGTAATTACTCTTTCTTTTCTGACTTCTTCTGGCTACCACTCTTTGAAACTTTATTAAACTTCCTTTTTATAAATGGGATTTTAAAGATACGTAACTAAATCCAATGTGACCAGTAGAATAGAAGTTATCAATGTCACTGGTTTTATAGGTTTAATAGAAATAAGAAAATTATAAGCTCACTAGAACCATTCTGTTGGATGACCTGATATACGAGTGTCACCATTTTAAACATGGGAAAATAGCCTATCATAAATAATGAAAATAATTGGATGACAGCCTACACTTTTCAATATACCCATTATTTCAATGGATCATAAAGCAAGTAAACTGGTACGAGTATAAGAGAAATCAGCTCCTTTGTAATAAATTATTTCCAGTAAATTTAAATTATTTCATGGAAATTTTTGTCATATTTCTAAACTATGGAGGGTTAAGAAAGTAGTTCCAAATAGTTATCGTGAATATGTAGAATATAAATTCTAAAATGTGAAGATGCCAAATTATTGTTAATAGATTTTTTTATCCTGCTTTTATCCTACATGTTTCAAAAGATTTGTGGTGGTGTTTTGAGCTTGTTCCTTGAAATGCTATTTATCACTCCAACACTATTCCTTTAAGGGTTAGGGGGTATTTCCTGTGTCCTTGAATTTGTTTTGTCTTTACTAAAAACCACATTTAGATTATATTTGTGTATGTAAGGTACAAGCAAGCATGTCTTGCTTGCCTCACATGGTTTATCTTGGACATGTCCAGAATACCTACTATGGGGGATCTCTGCATCCCCTGCTATGTTTATGGGGGGTAGACTCCCTTGATTAGCTGAACAGCAGAAAGATCTATGTCTTTACAACTGGCCAGACTGAGACAACTGGCTCAAGTTCTTTTTTCCTTCCTACAAACTCTTTCCTGCACACTTTTTCCTAATACATTTAGAGAGTAAAGATCACAGTTTACCTACAGAGCAGGCAGCATGACCTGAACCAATAAGAGTCAAAAGACTTCTACTTTCCCTCTTTTACCTTGGCTCTGAGAAATGTACCTGGGGGCATTTGTTTCTGTTCTTTGTCATTCATCCATATTTTCTGGTAGTCATGGCAATGATCCTCACCAGACCCAGAATTGAGCTATGGAGATTCAAGGTGGGATATTGCAGCCAGCCAGCCTTTCAAGAAAGCCCACAAATGCCAGGACACCTGGAACCTGAACCCAAGTGGCTTTTTTGGCTTAGAACTGGGACTGTGCTTGATAGGAACTGAGCTAAACTATGAACCTAATCCCTTTCCCTTCCCCAAAGACTGAGGTATTACAAGAGGAGAGGAGGATTATGCCTCCTACGTGTTGGGAGAGTAAGTTTGTATATTTATGATTATGTCTTTTAAAGTAAATATTCATTTGTAAAATCAAATCCAAATGTTAGTGGCTAAAGGGAGTTTAAGTGCTAGGGACCACCCCAAAAATGTAGGTTACACCATTGATGGGGGATGGATCCATTGGCAAAGAATCTAGACACTTCTCCATCCCCACCACCATCTCCCTTAAGTGTACCTTGTACCTTACATGTACCTTGGGTCAGGTATAAAATGTTACATACCCTGCCTTCAGTCTTTAGGGGAGCAGTGTTACATACATGTAATTCAAGACCCTTTTCCCCAAACTATTTTTCCTAAAATAAGAAGAGATTTACATTCTCCCTCTGCTAATCCTAAATTAAACAAGTACAAATAGCAATTTTTACCAATCCATTGCCTAATGTGTTAAAGAGCAGTGGTCACTGCTTTCCCAGAACTGAATGCAGGGCTTACATCATGAGCATAGGACTGACTTTGATCCTTAGTGTGAATTTCTGAGCACCTTAGACTCCTTTGGCAAACATGAAATTCTGTTTTCATACTTTTAAAGAAAGAAGTAACAATACCTTTTGACTTATAGAGCATGTTTCATTATCAGGGGAAGTAATCCAAAATATTCTTTTTTTATTGACTTCATTCCTACCCATTTCCATAACTATCCTTTGCAACTAACCGAACATGCCTATCAATAGTGCTGAAAACCTTAGCATGTTGCCAAGACATTGCCAGGAGTGCTGGACTCTTCCTACTTTGGTCAAAATTGTACTTGGATCACTGTAAACTTCACTGATTAACAATACATTTTTGGTTTAAAATTGAGACCCATGTAGTCAAGAGGATTTGTGACAGGGTAGAATTCAAGCATAAAACCCCTGGAGAGAATTGGGATTAAAGAGAAGCTTGTGTTTTGTATGTGTGGGGTTGGGGAAAGGAGGGAAATGAGGAGAAGATTGGTAGAAAAATGAGGGAAAAGGAAGTAGGGGAGAAATGTGTCTATCAGTGAGGTTTTTGAAGCCAGGTCTTTTGCTGTTCAATATGAAAAGGGTCTCTACAGCCTGCCTGTAGAGACAATGAAAAGAACAAGTCAACTTCTTGCTACAAGCATGTTGTGAGTTGACTAAATCCTTTCCTCTCTCTGTTTTTCTCCACTTGGCACTGATCAAGTTCAGCTAGGAGGAATCAGGGGAAGCTTCATGAAGGAGGTGGCATCTAAATGAGACTTTGAAGGAGGATTTAAAACATGCCAAAAATCTGTATAGTGACATCAGTGAGATGCAATGATCACAATGAAATTTTCACTTAAAGTCACAGGCTGCATGTTAGAAAGTGAATGTTGGTGGCTCGAGGATCATGAGAAATATTATAGAGCTACATTCTGCAACAAAGCAAATGTTTATTTGGTTTTGTTGTTGCTGTTGTCTTTGTTTTCTGTTTTCTCCTTGAGTAGAGTTGTTATAAATGTGCTCAGTCCAGGAACAAATAATATTCATTGGAAAGCCAAGAAGGTTTTCTTTACATTTATTTTTAAATTGTTCTGTAATGAGTAAATGGGGAGCCTCCTGAAAAAGACTTCAAAGGATCAGACAAAGGCAAGCCTTTTTTGTGCTCCTTTCATTTGACTTTCCCTCGATCTGTCCCCTCGGAGCTCGGATTGGCTCCAGCCGTTCTGGGTTACAACTCTCTTGACCTGCCCATTAAGTATTCCTGTTAATGGAAAGTCAGTGACCATCCCTCAACTGGTCTGAGCCAGACTAGCTCAAGCTCCTCTTTACAGATTTACGCCTTCCTGCATGTAAACATCCATTGTTTCTATAGAATCTGTGGAAACCAAACTGCCAACATTTCTCGAAGAGTGAATAAATTATTGGAATTGGAGTCAGAAAGACATGCATTCCAATCATTCCTTTGATGTTTACCATTTTTGTAAAACTAAACTGATACTCTCTCCCTTTCAACTTATATTTTGCATATGCCTATATCTATGTTGTCAGCTCTGGTAGAATGCAAGTTCCTTGAGTTCAAGGACTCCTTTCTTATGGTCTTGGTACCTCAAATGTATGATATATTCTAAGTACTTAATAAATACTCCATTCAGTATTTGGTTAATTGAACAGCCTGAGAAATTATTCACCAGGAATAATAAAGGATTAGCTACATTCTGTGTGGTAGAGCTGCACCTGTATTTGTGTAGAAATTCTCCATTTTTGTTTCATATTGACAATAAAAATCTGGGCACTGAGCACTGTTTGTTTCAAGGAAGGTTATCTAGGGAAATGCCCAGTATTAGGTTTCTCCAGAGTACATCTCAATATGCATGTTTTTTTCTTCCAATCTGCCCCGGCACTTTCAAATTCTGATTTTATCCTCCTATATATGTGTTTCCTTTTCATTTCTCCTTCTCTTTATTTACTCCCTTCTTCATCTATTTCTCTTCAAATGAGATTGTCCTTTAATGCCATTTTGATGGGAACTGAAGAGTAATTAGATTTTACATCTCAAGGAAAAATAAGTGGCCATGTAGTAAAAAATGCCTTCCTTTTACAGATAAGGAAATAGGCTCAAGAGGTTAGGTGACTTACTTAGGGCAAAAAATACAATAAGTTATCAGAGATGATGTTATTCAAAGCTAAGCTCCGGAACTACAGAGTTAATGCTCTTTCTACTGCACCACAGTGTTTTGCACATGTAAATAATGCTCTATATAAACACATTCCCAAATATGCCCATAAATATAATCTCTTAAATATTTGTTTAAAACAATATCCAATAGACGGGGAGAGTTAAGGTAGGCATAACTATGGGGAAGTAAAAGGAAAGGATTCTGACCTGTGATTTCATCAGTTGTATAGTTCATCCTTTGAGGAAGCTCAATCTACTGATGAAGTTCAGCACCTGCATTGAAATTTATACTTTTAGAAATGTTCCTGAGGCACTGAGAAGTTCTGTGGCTTGCACAAGTTAACAGCTTCTTTGAATCAGGAACTTGAATCCATTCTAGAATCATCCTGACTTTAGCCCTCTATCCACACTGCATCTCTGTTTGGTTTATGCTTCATATAAATGCCCAGTTAATTCATAGTGATAGTGAGAAATCTAGTCAGTAATTGTGGCTATATAGTAGTTAGTAATGCTGCATGTATTGGGAATGAGGGAAAGAAGCAAACTAGGTCATGTTACTGCAACTTGAGCTAGATGCCATAAAGAGTCAAGCAAGAGACATGGTGTGACAAAAACCTGAATGAAGGATCAGTGAGAATCTATTGTATCCTGAAATTAAAACCATTAAGGCAGAAGAAAATCATTTTCATTTCCACTGTTATGACTCTAAAATGTCTTTCTTCATTGTGCTGAAAATACTTAGTGTTATATATTTCTTCATGACAAAATATAGTTAGTGCCCTGAGCACTTTTGAATTACCAATTGTAGAATATATGCTTTTAACAAAATTATATTTATTATTATAAATATTAGCTTAGTCCAAATTATGGCGATATTCATCAAAGCGCCAAAAGGTATCATTATCAACGATAAAATTGGTCATTTTTAAAGATTTAAAGTGAAATGATATAATTAGTCAAATCAAATTTCCATATTTATAGCCTTGAAAGTTAAAAGCCATAACAATCAACATATTTGATCTTAGGCAAAAGTCATTTCCATAACTGCATAAAGTAACTTAATGAAATCAAATGTTTTTTCAAAAAAGCAACAATAAGAAAGCCTGTAATGAATTATTATCAAGAAAAATGGTTTCATTGACTAAGCTTTGCCAAAACACAATGGTATTCCAAATCTTTCCTGGAAAAATTTTTCAGAAATGCTGCAACTCTTTATTTTGTCGAAATCCTCAAAGAACTGGATTTTGACAATAGATCTTCGTAGCATAATAGCAAATACATTTATCTTTGAAAAATGTTTACATATAACTTTCTAATATCTATCTAAACATAACACTCACCACTTACTTCTGATTAGACCAGTTTCTGGTCATAAAATCTTGTGAGAAATAATTTATGTGGACCTCTACTTTATCTCAATCAGTATCAATCAATTTGATATGATTCTATAGGGATAGAGATTATAAATTCCATATATTAGGCCCCAGATCTGTGAGCTGCAGATAGTCAGTTTGCTTGCTTAATCATAGGAAGCTAATCAGGGGCCCTCCACCCTTTTTTTCCTTGTCATGGTGACCGAGCCTCATGTGACAGAGGTGACTCAATTATGTGGAAAGTCCCTGATTGGTTTTTTTTTATACATCCAGATCTCTCTTTCTTACCCAGCATAAGCAAGTGATCATCTTATGACCACCTAGTCAACGGAGATATTCCTTGTTTCACCCAACCTGTGATCCTGCTCACATCTCATTTTTGCTCATTTTAGTTTGTGCTTCATGTGTAAACTGATAGAATTATTCTGTGCTTTTATAAATATGCTGGAATGCATAGGTATCAAACTCTAAAAATACAAGGTCCTGAAAGATGGGCACATCTGAGAACATAAGGAAGAATTGAGGTCCACTAGAAGGGATCATGTATCCTTTAATGAAATGTCATTGGCTCAGAGCTCTACCTTAGTCACTTTTATTGTAAATTGGACAATTTTAGTACCAACAATCTTATAATGCCCCCAAATCTAAAAAATGGAATTAATCAAGCTAGGTGATGCTGGATAGGATGCTGGGCCTGAAGTCAGGAAGACTCATCTTCCTGAGTTAAAATCTGGGCTCAGACATTTACTAGCTATATGACCCTGGGCAAGTCACTTAAACTGTTTGCCTCAGTTTCCTCATCTGTAAAATGACTGGAGAAGGAAATAGCAAACTACTATAGTATCTTTGCCAAGAAGACCCCAAATAGGGTCACAAAGAGTCTAACACAACTGAACGAATGGCATAGCAGAAAGAACACTTGTACTAGGAGTCAGGAGATGAATTTGAATCCTGAATATGCCACTTAATGAACGGACTTGGATAAATCACTTTACTTCTTGCTAACTTTTCATTGTCTTCATTTATAAAAATGAGGTTGATTTGATTCCTACTACCTGCCTCAGAATTCTGTTGAGAGGAAAAGTGTTTTGTAATTTGTAAGTCACACATATCTCCCAGACATGTCACCATAAATAACATGAGAACTCTGTAATGGTAATTAATTTAAATTTGAAGACCCCTTTCTTGTTCTGTCAAGTAATGAGGTACTTAGCCCTTAGTAACTAAGGGCTAAGTACCCCTGTGAAAGAAACAGAAGGTGTGAACTCTGTCTCCTGTTGCAGACATAACAGGAAGGGGTAGGCTGAGACAGGAAGCCAAGGTGAGTGTGTGTGTGTGTGTGTGTGTGTTTAAGAAGACCCCAGAGAAGAGACAGTCAGAATCAAGAATTTTTACTCCTGGTGGAGGAAGCAGAATTGTCCCAGCACCTGCGAGCTGGGCTGCTAATGGAATGAGAATTGAGTTAGAGTTTTCTTTGAGACCAGAATCTGGTGAAGGCTGAAGTTGCTGCCAAGAAAGCCACCTGGAAGGATGAGAAGGCTGACTGGAAGGCTGAGATTTCTTCTGGGTCCTAGGGCCAGCCAAACTGCTGGAGGACTGAAGAAGTATGACCAGGATGCTAAGATTTTGTTTATTTGTGGCTTGGTTGATCCTTGAGTTCCTGGCAACAGAAGTTGTGAAGGGTTTGAGATCTGCTGGACCCTATGAATTTCAGTGTGTAACAAGAACTGCTTGGAGGACTGGACAAGAACCTGGGAGCTGTTTGTCTCTGAATTCAGGTGACTGTTTGGTGGATTCAGGTAGGAGCTGGGACCATGGAAGGGGATCCAGGGAATCTGAGAGACCACCCTGTGCCAAGATGAAGAAAAGGCCTCTCCTTGGATATTGAATGCTATGATGAAATTGAAGCTTACTAGACACTGAGGGCTGGAAGGTTTGTGTAATTTTCTAATTATTGTATTTAGTGACTAACAATACTTAGTGACTGATTGCTAGATAAGTGACTGATTATGTTATTCCATAATTGCCCCATGATTGGAAGACTGACTTGTATTATGAAATGATTGAATGATTAAGTAAAGAGAGTTTCCCTCTTAGCGACATCAGATGATTATTCTTTTGTTCTTTGTTCTAAATACTGTGACCACTTTGGTGAAAACTATGTGGCCATTCTAATGTTAAACTGTTGTTAACATTATATTGTGATTTTTTGTGAATGTTTGCCTTGATTTGTCATGGAATAAATGGGGTGTTCACTATACTGTGTAATCAGAACTTTAAAAGCTGTTCACAGCAGCATTCTTTTGGGAAGCTGCTCATGCATGGCTTAACACACTCCTTGTTGGAATGATTTATGAAATCTAGGTAAACTCCCTAGGCCTGCCCTAGAGCTCTAATCCTAGAAGGTCACTTCCTGTAACTCTCTCCTTCCACTGATGAGTCCCTGTCACAACTTCCATTTTGAGAAAGTTTCCAGTCTAGTTATCCTCTACTCTTTTCTCCATCCTCTCTCCTACTTCCATGAACTTAACCATCATGTTCTCTAAACCTATTTTTTTAGCTTCCTTTTATTTTATGTCCCTACCCATTAGTATATAAGCTCCTTGAGAGCAGGATAGGCAAAAGATAGTCATCTTTTGGCTGGTATTTTTATTCCCAGAACTTAGCACAATACCTAGCACATAGTAAGTTCATAATAAATCCTCAGACTTGACAATTTAACTTGAATGTAAGAGTTGGCAGACACCAGGGAAGTCATTAAGTTTAATTCATGCATAAAAAGAATCTGTATGCTATCATCATCTGACAAGTGGTCATGTGGCCTCTTCTTGGGGGGAAGGAGGGCATCTTCAAGGAAGGAAAAACTACATTCCACTTTTGTACAGCTCTAATGAGATGAATTTTTCCTGATATCAAGGCTAAGTTAGACATTTTCTATCTATTGTTGCTGGCTCTAGCTTCTATGACTAAATATCTATTGTTGTAAATGGACATGTCTGCAAACAATTATATAGCACAATAACTTCTTCTTTGAAGGCCTAACTTTTAAAGATTCAGATTCCATTCATAGACGGATTGTATTTGATGGTGGTCGAAGTTGCTTCCAACTCTCAAATCCTGTGGATATAATTTACTTATATTTCATTAATATACGTTTAAAAGATCTCATGCTATTCTTGTTGAGAAGATGAAGATATATGAGTTAGATGGCAATGCAACTAGGTATATTTGGAAGTGGTTAAACTGGTGGAGAGGCTAAGAAAGAAATTGGCATATAAAAATAAGACAGAGGAAAATTCACAAATAGTAATTACAACTTTGAATGTGAATTAGATGTTTATAGCAGCACTCTATGTGGTAGCAAAGAACTGGAACTTTTGGACATAAATGTTCATCAACTAGGGAAAGACTGAATAAGTTGTGGAATATAGTTGTGATGGTTTTAGCTCTACTGTGCTGTAAGAAATGATGAGCTCAATGATCTTACAAAGGCATGGAAAGACACACAAAATAGTGAAAAGTAAAGTGAGCACAACCAAGAGAACATTGTATGTAGTAAGAGCAATATTGTTTTAAGAACAACTTTGGACAACTAAGTTATTTTGATTATTTTAAATCAAATCAAAAATAAAGGAAAGATGAAGAAAGATACTAACTGCATTCTGAAAAAGAACTAATAAATAGAAGTATGTATAGAATAATTTCATATGAGTGTGTGTGTGTCTAATGGTAGTCATTTCTGGGCTTCAGTTGAAGGAAGAAAAAAAAGAAAAAAAATGATAACTTAATTACATATTTAATAGATTTGCAATTTCATGTATGATTATGATTTTATTATATTGTGTTATAGAAATGCTTGTTTTATTTCATAAATTAAAAATTAAATAAATTTTTAAAAAACAGCAAGAGGCAGCATGCCTTAGTAGATAGGGAACTGTAATGGCTATGGGATTTGAAGATCTTCCATGCCCCTTGAACTTGCTGACATAGCAGGAGGGGGTGGGGCAGGAAGGAGCCAGAGCTGAGTGGGAATCTGGCTGGAGGCAGTGTGGTGACTGGAAGTGGCTGCAGTGGCAGCGCCAACTCTTTTTTTTTTTTTGAGCCGGCCAGAACTTCTGCTTAGGACTCCTGCTGAGCACTGCTAGGGGACAGCAACTGCCAGGAGCTGGAGCTGCTGAGAGTGAGCTACATTGAGGCTGAGCAATTACCATGAGGAGAGGAGGATCTTTGCCTGAGGTGGCCTGTTCTGCTTTGAAGGCCTGAGAATGTGGGTGTTTACTGCATTAACTACATGTGCCAACTCCGTGTCTACTGCGATGGCTTTGACTTTCCGGTTTTGGGACTCAGTTTTCTGGTATTTGAATAAATGTTCTAGCTATGTCCCCCATGTAGAGAGCCTGTTACATTTTGTGATTAATAACGATATCAGCATATTTGTGGTTATTGTAGGCATTGTGAAAACTGCATTGTTGATACAGGAACTTGTCTTGAAACCAGGAAGAGATAGATTCAAGTTATGCCTCTGACAAATGATGACTATGTGACATTGGATTACTTCTCAGTGTTCTACACAACTTTTTAAGAGTACAAATTGTGGGAACAGCAAGGTGGCTCTGGAGTCAGGAAAACCTGAGTTGAAATCCTGCCTCAGACACTTGATATATTTACTATCTGTGTGACATTAAGCAAGTCACTTAACCCCGATTGCCTGGCCTTCCTCCCTCCAAATAAAGGAGTATAAATTGCAGAGAAGGTATAGTCTTACATTGATAGAGGGAGTTTCCTTCCAATGGTATTCTCTATACCAAAGAAATCACAGATTTAGTCTCCATTCCCTTCTAAGCACCAAAAATTGTTATAATTTTCTGCCACTTAATCTCACTATTAAAGACTTTCTTTTGTGGTATCATTGTTGAGGTACAGGCTCTGAGAACCCCCTTGAACTCTGATTGAATCTTCCCACTTGATGAGGCATTTGCCTGAGGCCATAAGCTTTACATTAGAGCTAGGCCAAATCTCTTACTCTTACTAGCCTAGCCCTCCATTGTCCATCTACTTTGCACCCTTGAGCCTATCAAAATATCTATACCCAAATCAACTGTTACATGAACTGGCCTAGTCTACCATTGTCTGTCATCTCCAGGTAGGTAGCAACTTCACTCATTTACTGGAGTCTGACCTCATTAACGCCTCCAGAAGACCCTCCCCAAACTCTTCCTCTAGACCACTCCTAGATTCCTCCCACAACTTTTTTGTATATAAGACCACATCTGGGGGGGGGGGGGTGGAGCCAAGATGGCAGTGTAGGAGCAGCAACATATTGCAGCTGTCACATAGCCCCCCCAAAATACCCATAGAATATGACTCTAAACCAATTCTAGAACTCCAAAACGCACACAGATATACTTTCCACTAAAGTCAGCTCGGCTACGAGGAACCATGTCAGCACTGACAACCGAAACCAGCCTGGCCTGAAACCTCGGCTGTGTCCTGGGGTCAGCTGAACTCGAGGAGCCAAGCCCGAGGCTGGAGCCTCGGGTGAGAGGATGGGCAGCAGCTGCTGCAGGATCCAGAACTAGGTCAGTAGGGTTTACGAGGCGAGGTTTTGCACCCGCCTCCGCATTGCAGATTCCACGCCCTCAGCCTGCAGAGTGCAGGGGGACTAAGCTTCAGAGGCCAGGTGCTCTCCCGTTGAGCAGCCTGGATCTGGATCGTGGTCTTGGGCTTTGGTCCTGTGGTCTGTCTTTATTCAGTCAGCCAGAAGTGGGGGAGGGACCCAGCACCACCCTGAGAGCTATGGCAGCTGGGAGGACCCCAGCAATTTGGGACAGAGCCTTCCCCTCTGGAAGCAGAGCTCCACAGAGACTTAAAATAAAAAATCACAGTCTGACCAACCATGAATAAGAATAAGCATAAGAAGCAGGGAAAGAACAGCAACCAAACCTTAGATTCCTTCTTTGAGAAAAGAAGGACCAAGGCAGAGAGCTGCAGGAGGCCAGAGCTCCTCCACCAGGGGCTTCCAGTAAACATGAAGATTGCCTTAAAGCTAGAGATCAGCTGAAGAAGGATTTTGAAAACCAAATGAGAGAAGTGGAAGAAAAATTGGGAGGAGAAATAAGAATGTTGCAAGAGAATCATGAAAAGAGAGTCAGCAATGTGACTGAAGAAATTAATACCCTAAAAAACAGATTAACTCAAATGACAAAAGAGGCCAAAAAGCCAATGAGGAGAAGAATGCCTTAAAAAGTCGACTTTGCCAGATGGAAAAAGAATCTCAAAAGCATTCTGAAGAGAATGATTCCATCAAAATTAGAGTGGAGCAAATGGAAGCAAATGACTTCATGAGAAATCAAGATACTATCAAACAGATCCAAACAAATGAAAAAATAGAGGACAATATGAAATATCTCCTTGAAAAAACCACTGACCTGGAAAA
>CM053580.1:186503555-186532088 GCA_028627135.1 Pseudochirops cupreus | reverse complement strand
TAGGAATAAATGGAGCTTCCCTTGAAATGATAAGTAGTATCTATCCAAAATCATCAGCAAACATTACCTCTAATGGGGACACACTAGAAACTTTCCTCCTAAGATCAGAGTTGAAGCAAGGCTGCCCATTATCACCACTATTATAAAAGAAGAAAAAGAAATGAAAGAAATGAGACTAGGCAATGAGGAAACAAAACTACCACTCTTTGCAGATTTGAAGATATACTTAGAGAAGCCTAGAGAATCAACTAAAAAAGCTACTTGAAATAATTAGCCTCAGCAAAGGTTCACAATATAAAATAAATCCATATAAATCATTAGCACTTCTATATATTACCAACAAAGCTCAATAGCAAGAGACAGAAATATAAATTCCAGTTAAAATAGCTATAGATGGTATAAAACACTGGGAAGTACTGCCGAGACAAACCCAGGAACTCCACGAATGCAAAATTCATCTGAAAACTGCTTATTCATATCCTTGGACCCTGTATCAATTGGGGAATGACTTGTATTCTTTTAAATTTGATTCTTTTTCTATGTATTGAGAAATGGGGCTTTTATCAGAGACACACTGTAAAAATTGTTTCTGAGTTTGGGTTGTATTGTATTTGTTTGTGCAAAAACTTTTTAAATTTTATATGATCAAACTTATACATTTCACATCTCATAATGTTTTCTGTCTCTTGTTCAGTCAAAATTTCTTCCCATCTCTGTTGATCTGACACATGAACTATTCCAAAATTACAAAAAAAAATGTCAGATCTAAACAATTGGAAAAATATCTGTTGTTCATGGGTAAGCCAACCCAATACATGGCAATTCTATCTAAATTAATTTACTTATTCAATACCATGCAAATCGAATTACAGAAGAAATTTATAGAGCTAGAAAAATACTAACAAAATTCATCTGAAAGAAAAAAAGATCAAGAGTGTAAAGAAAATTATTGAAAGAAAATGTAAAGGAAGTTGGCTTAGCTGTACCAGATTTCAAACAATACTATAAAGTAGCAATCATCAAAACAATCTAGTACTGGCTAAGAAATAGAATGGTGGATCAGCAAAAAATAATTAGGTACAGAGGACACAGTAGTAAATAGCTATAGTAATCTATTTGATAATTCCAAAGTTCTAATTTGGGCGGGGGGGCAAAAATTCACTATTTGACAAAAACTGGAAAACAGTATAGCAGAAACAGATATGAACCAATATTTACACCATGTACCAAGAAAAGGTCAAAATGGGTACAAGACCTACACATAAAAGATGATATATACCATAAGCAAGTTTTTAGAGGAAGGAATAGTTTATCTATCAGATCAACAGAGATGGGAAGAAATTTTGGCTGAACAAGAGAAAGAAAACATTATGAGATGTGAAATGTATAATTTTGATCATATAAAATTTAAAAAGTTTTTGCACAAACAAATACAATACAACCCAAACTCAGAAAAAATTTTTATAGTGTGTCTGTGATTAAGGCCCCATTTCTCAAATACACAGAAAAAGAATCAAATTTAAAAGAATACAAGTCATTCCCCAATTGATAAAACAGATATGAATATGCAGTTTTCAGATGAAGAAATCCAAGGTATCTGTGGTCCTATGAAAAAAATGCTCTAAATCTCTATTCATTAAAGAAATGCCAATTAAAATAACTGCAGTACCACCTCACACCTATCAGATTGGTTAATATGAAAAAAAATAAAATGATAACTGTTGGAGGGGATGTAGGAAAATTGGGACACTAATGTACTGTTGGTGGAGTTGTGAACTTATTCAGCCATTCTGGAAAGCAAAATGGAATTATGCCCAAAGGACTATAAAATTGTGCATATGCTTTGACCCAGTAATACCACTGCTTGGTCTGTATCCCAAAGACATCATAAAAAAGGGAAAAGGAACTATGTGTACAAAAATATTTGCAGTTGCTCTTTTCTTTATGGCAAAAAAAAAAATGGAAATTGAGGGCATGTCCATCAACTGGGGAATGTCTGTGGTATATGAATGTTACCGTGCTATAAGAAATTATGAGCAGGCCTATTTTTGAAAAAAAAAAACTTGGAAAGACATGCATGAACTGATGCAGAATGAAATGAACATAATCTGGAGAGCATTGTAGAAAGTAACAGCAACACTGTGGAATGGTCAGCTATGAATAACTTAGTTTTTCTCAGCAATATACTGATCCAAAATAATTCCAAAAGACTCATGATAGAAAATGCTATACATGTCTAGAGAAAGAATTGATAGATTCTGAATGAGGATGGAAGCATACTATCTTCACTTCATTTTTTCATTTTTGTCCTTTAATGTTCTATTTCTTTTTTCGCAATGTAATTAATATGGAAATACACGTTTTACATGATTGCACATATACAACACATCTCAGATTGCTTACTGTTTTAGGGGAGAGAGACAGGGAAGGAGAAAAATTTAGAACTCAAAATGTTTTAAAATGAAGGTTAAAAATTTTCTTTACATGTAATGGGAAAATAAAATACTATTAAAATAGTGTTATATGAAGTGCTTCTCAAACTTTGTAGTGTTATATAAATGTTAATTATCATCATTATCCCATAATCCTCTGATGAAATATTCAGTGATCCATGCCTTTGATAGCCGTCTCTATGGAGAGAATATGCTCAGATTTACTTCTTTTTATATCCAAACTCTGTCCAAAGTCTATTATATCATACATTTTGAACTGTTTTTCAGGTACCTACACATCCTATCAAAATTCTATTTCAATATGTTCAAGACCTAATGCATACAAGTTGTCTGCAAGCTCCTGTCTTTCTTGTCTTGACTAGCTCTCTTTATAATGAAATCATCATTCTGGTCACCCAGGCTTGAAATTTCAGAGTCACCTTGGATCCATCCTTCTTTCCTAATAATTCATTCTCACTGCCATTATTGTAGTCTAGTTTTCATTATCTCAAACCTAGACTTTTGCAATTGGCAGCTATTACAACTGGCCTTTTGTTCACTCTTTCTAATCTTCTCTCACTCCAATATATTCTTATGAATAGTAGTCTCAGACATTAAAGCAAAACTTGAATCAAGCGCTACCATGTGGCTGCAGATCATACAATCCTGCTAATAAAAATTAACTACGAACTTATATTATCTAATCTCACTTGGATTCTCACTACAAAAAACTCATTCCTTTTGCTCATCCCTAATTGCTTTTGTAATATATTTCCCACAGTATCTTTTAAAAATCTTCCCTTTTTTCCTCAAACATCTCACACTCCCCTCTTCTCGTCAGTAGAGGATCTCACATTTTTACTGAGAAAATAAGAAGTCATTTGCCATAAACTCTCTATTATCCATCTTAAAACCCTTTGACATTATTCCTAATTCTTTTTTACTTTAGTCCCTGTTGGTATGACCCTCTCCTTTTATCCTCTTTTTTCTTCTTAAAAAAAAATCTTTTATTTAGTATTTTATTTTTCCCCATTTATATGCAAAAATAATTTTTAACATTCATTTTTATCATTTTATGCTCTTGATCCGATCCCCTATCATCTCCACTGGAAAATTGTCTTCATAATCAAAATATATCCAAGACTTTAATACTCTCAAAAAACCCTCACTTCCATATTCTCAGGCTATCCTTTTATATTTCTCCTCCTCTTAATAGTAAAACCAAGTGTACATCCATTGCCTCTACTTCCTCTTTTCTCCCTCAGTCATCAAACCTTGTAATCTGATTTTCCTCCCCATCACTCAGCTAAACTTTTCCTAAAGTGAACAATGATTGCTTAATAGTCAAATTCAATATCATTTATCATAATCCTCATCTCTCTGGCATTTCTCAATCCATTTTAATGAATCATCATTCATTTCCCATTCAGTATCTATTGATGGCATCCCAAAGGCTTTGCCTTAGAGGCTTACTGCTCTTATCTCTCTACACTTGCTCTCTCAGAGACCTGCTTTATAGGTCTGTTGTGAGAATCAGATGATTATTTATGTATAGAGTTTCATCACTATAAAACTATACAAATATTGGCTATTATTTAACAGTTCTAAAGATTTCTGATTTCATTGATTTTGAATTCTTCCCCTCCCCCCCCCAAAATACTGAAACTAGTTAGTTTGATTCATCAAATCCGATGAGTTAGTGATTGTATCTCTTCTTGGTCAAATTTTAGAACAGGTATTATTATTATTGTTTATTATGTAGCAATAGTAAACATTGTCACCCATTCCTCCATATGCAATTTAGGTTTCTCTTAGTTCATTCCAGGTTAGCTAGGGCAGAACACCATTTCGGGTAAATGACAGTAAAAGGTTAAAAAAGGTAAATGTGGACATCCCACCTTAGGCTATTCATTCAACATATGCTCATTTGGCATATGTATGTTAGGTCATATTACCACTGTTAACAAACTGTTTAGCATAATGATGTAATCTATATCTTCAAACATTTAACACATCAACAGAGAAAGGTAAGCCCCAATAGCCAGAATCTAGCCAGAAAAGATTGTTATAAACTGAAAGTGTGTGTTTATGTATGTATTGTATAGCAGGGGTGGGGAACTTGCACTTGAGGCCACATATGGCCTTCTACGTCTTCAAGTACCTCTTTTTGTCTGAGTCCAAATTTTACAGAACAAATCCTTTTATTAAGGGGATTTGTTCTGTGAAGTTTGTGTTCAGTCAAAGGGCCTCACCTGAGGACCTAGAGGGTCACATGTGACTTGAAAGCCAGGTTCCCCACCCCTATGTGTATATATTAATGCATATCAGTTATAAAGTAACATTTACTTAGAGATGATTCACTGTTTAAATTCAAAACAAACAAATCTGGCCTCAGGCAAGTATTCAAATTATCAATTGGTTAGAGCATATTTACCTTTCAGAACATAGGTATTGTCCAAAGTTAACTATTTAAAAATCCAAGTTAATATAAATCAACCCATGGAAAGTTTTATTTTGTAATTAGTTGTATTAAATTATATGTGCATATAACTAACATTTCTACCGAGTAAAGCTTTTTTAGAGCTCCCTCTACTGTTCTAATGTGTTCCAAATGGAATGAGTAGATCCAAGGATGTGAAGAATATACGAGATAGACTTTGAACACAGATTAAAAATAGTTTTAGCAAAAATAACGTAATGAAAATTTTTTTCTACATAAGAGTAAAATTTTTATTTCCCATATAACTATGCTATTTAAAATAACTACATATCCTTCTTTCTCAAACATATTGAAGTTTAAAAACTGTAAACAAATTTAATAATTTCTATGGAATAGAAAAAGTCAACTAGAATTTCTATTTCTATCAAGTCAACACGGCACAATGAATACAAGATTTATGGTCTCAGAATAAATTATATCTGACTTGCCTACCCTTTAACCAGTTGGGTGAGCCAGTTACTAATGTCACTTGCCAAAAGCAAATCTCTAATTTGTAAAGCAAGTGCTGATCTGCACAAACAGAGTGAAATAACTTACTGAGAGATCCACTGATCAACAAAACCTCAACTAAAAAAATATACCAAGATACAATTGGTAAAATTTCATCTAGCTCTACAAGAAGTTTCCTAACCCATAAAATGAGGCAGTCAGGTGGGTGGCACAATGCATAAAGTTCTGGGCCTGGAGTCAGGAAGACTCATGTTTGTGATTTCAAATCTGGTCTTAGATGCTAATTAGCTGTGTGATCCTAGACAAGTCACTTAATCCTGTTTTCCTCAGTTTCCTTGTCTGTAAAATGAACTGGAGAAGGAAATGGTAAACCACCCCAGAAACTTTGCCCAGTAAACCCTAAATGGGGTTTAGATATGTGTTGGATATGACTTTAAAAAAATGACTGAAACCCATAAAATAAGGATAGTATTTAAAATCTTATGAAAGAATTTCAAATACATTGTAAGAAAGATGAATGTTTAACTGTTCTAAAATGTGTGCATGCATGTTTGTATTTGTGTGTATACACACATATGTATGTGTGTACATATATGATACATACACGTGTGAATTAATATATACAGGCGCTGTGATGCCTATCAGTGCAGAACGGCAAACAGAATCCAGTACTGTTAAGCAGGGTAATCCCTTCTCCATTCTCTAGGGTATCAGACTAGAATGTCTATCTGTCACTGTTCAAATATCTCTAATCCAATTATAAAGTGTTCAAAACAAAAGTGTCTGGGGTAAAGGGTAATCAGAATGCATGCCCTCTTGGGGGGGGGGGGAGGGAAGAGATGAGGAGAAAAGCTGGAACTCAAAATCTTGTGGAAATGAATGTTGAGAAGTAAAAATAAAAAAAAATTTTAAAAAGAGAGAGAAAAAGAAAAGTAAAGATCAATTATCTTGGCCTGAAAAAGAAAAAAATAACATCTCTATACTCATATTTCCAACAAATAGCCGACCAACCAAACAAACAAAAACCCCTCAAGGGATCCTCTTGTCCCTGATAACTAACATCTGATGTTTCTCCTTTCCTTCTCTGCCAAACTCCTTGAAAAGGTAGCTTATTCTCATCACTTCCACTTCCTTTCTTTATATTTCCTTCTACACCCATTAAAATCCAGTTCCCAACAATATCATTTACATAAGTTACTTTTTCCAAATTACCAGTAATCTCTTGGTTGGCAGATCTAATGGCCTCTTTTCCATGTTCCTTCTTCATGACTGTTTGGCAACATTGTTTTTCACCTTCTACTGGATATTCTAATTTTTCTGGGTTTTTGTAACATTGCTATTTCTTGTTTCTCCTCCTATCTATCTGAACCCTTTCTCAGTTTTATTCACAAGATATTAATCCTTGTTATGTGCTCTAACTGTGGGTATCCCTCAAGACTCTGTCCCTCAGTCCTGTTTTCTTTTCATTCTATATATTGTCTTTGGTGATCCTGGCTTTGTGGATTATTACCTCTATGAAGATTATTCAAGGTTCTATTATTGCCAGTTCCATTCCTACTCTCTCTTCTGAGTTCCAATCTCACATCTCAAATTGCATACTGGTTCTTGGACTTGCGATTTTATCAGTGGAAATAACAATAAAGAAGAGTCTTTACCATATGCTTTGCTGCTGTACCCTAAAGACCAAAGGAACTTTCTAACTGAAACTTTTCCTCTCTGTTGTCTTCACCATTACTTGTGAACAGAGATTATCTTAACTCTCCATTTGTATCCCCAGCACTTAGTACATTGCTCATAGTAAGTGCTCAATAAATGCTTAATACATTTATTTATTCATTGAAAACCAGATTTTTGTAAAGCCAAGCATGAGCAGCTTTCCAGAGGATTCCTACTGTGAACAGCTTTCAAGGCTCTGATTACACAGTATAGTGAATTCTCTATTTATTCAATAACAAATCACACCAAAACATTCACAGAAAATTAAGGTACAGCATTCAGAATGTTACAACTTATCATAGAAAATCAAAATACAGCATTCACCATGTCACAACTCAACAACTTATCACTAAAGTGGACATATAGTTTTCACCAAAGTGGTCAAATAGTTTAAACAAAATACAATCATTTAGTCAATCAATCACTTAGTAACTCAGTCATTCAATGGTTCTCTTTTAAACAAGTTGCATTCATTAAGACAATCAATCATTTAGTTAAGTCCTTAATTCAATCAGTCTTAAGGAGACAAGCTTCCTTAATCCTTAACTTAATCATCCTTAAGCAGGCAAGGCCTCCTCAAGGGATACAAAAGTATAAAAGTCAAAGTCCTCCACCCATGGTGTACAATCAAGTTACAACTTCAACAGTCACTACTTAGTACCCTTTTAAGGGGTAGTGGAAAGTACAGAAGCCAACCACACCTAGATCACTAGTAAATTAGAATTTCTTCAGTCACTACTCAGACAATTTCATCAATCACTACTCAGTACCCACAGAGAGGTCTTTTGATCTTGGCTTGGGGCAGGCTTTCAGCTTCCAAGGCTCCTCTTCCATGGTCCCAGCTCCTGCCCAAATCTAATCAACTGCCACCTGAGTTCAAAGGCAGATAGCTCCCAGTTCCTTGTTCTGCTCTCTGTGCAGTTCCTGCTCCATATTGAAGCTCACAGTGTCCAGTCCACCTCGAGTCCTTCACAGTTTCTGTTCCTGGGAAGAGGAAATTTAACAGAGCCCCAAACAAAGTACTGACACCACAGTCATGCTTCCTCTGGCAGCTCCAGCTGGCCCTCGGAAGTCCTCAACAGCTCCAGCTGGCCCTCAGAAGTCTTCAGCAGCTCAATTCTCAAAATCAAAATCACTTTTTTTCCATTCTCAAAATCAAAATCACTTTCTTTATGGAAGTTCCAGTCCAGCAGCAGCAGCCCAACCTCCAGATGCTCACTGAGAGAAATTCTCTCTCTCTCTCTCTGGCAGCAGCTGCTCTGCCTCCACAAAGCTTATCCCAAGAAATTCTGACTGTCCAGCTTGTGCTCTTCCTTATATTTGGTATTAGCTTCTCCTTGTTCAGCCCATTCCTGTCACATCAGCAGCAGGGGTTCCCTGATCTTCCGCTTCATGTTACATCAGCAATAGGGGTTCATACCTTCTGCTTCTTTAATAGAGGCTTAATTTGAAACTGGTGCTAAGTACCTCTTAGCTTGCCAATACAAAAGGATCTTCAAATTTCATTATTATGATAATGTTTCATAGGCATCTTAGACTCAACATGTTCTAAACATCTCTCCAACATGTATCTTTCTCTCCTTTCACACAACCATTACCCATTTCATGTCCTCATCACCTCTTGCCTGGGATATTGTGATAACTTTCTCATTAGTCTCCCTGCATCAATCCTCTCTTCACTCTAATGAATTATGCATTAGAGTCTATTCCATCTTCTAAACAACTCCTGAAGTGACTTTCCTAAAGTGCAGATTTAACAAAGTCATTCTCCCCATTCAGAAACTTTAGAGACTACCCTATGGGATAAATTTCTCAGTTTGTCATTAAGATTTTTTTCACAACTTGACCTTTTCCAACCTTTTCAATCTCACCACACTTGACTTCCATTGTTTGTACACTCTAGAATATAGCAATATTAGTCTGTGTGCAATTTCTTACTCTCTGCACACTTAACTCCTGCCTCAGTGCCTTTTTTTGGCTATCTCCAATTCATATAATGTTCTACCTTTTAATATCTACTTCTTAACCCTTCTAGGTTCTTGCAAAACCCAACTAAAATGTTGACTTCTTCAGGGAGCCTTTATGATCTCTCAATTACTGTACCTTTCCCTATACAGTTAACTTCCTCCCTATACATCTATCTATCTATCTGTCTATCTATCTATCTATCTATCTATCTATCTATCTATCTATCTATCTGTCTTTTAGCTAGCTAGCTAGCATATAGAGAATTTTGATGCAGTCCTTGGAATACATCATGAACTAGCAGGTTGAGTTTCCAGAGAGTGGCTTACAATATTTATCTTAGAGTTCTAGGGGTAACCATGAGGGATTTGGGATACTTTTTCTAGTACTGTTACTCATGGGAAATAGATACTTGCTCAATATAATTTTACAGTTACTAAGAAGATATAAAGCAATCCCTACGTACACAAACTCCAAAATTATGCAACTATTCTCTTTTATCATTTTGGTTTCTGGAGAGGATAAACTCAAACTTAAATTTGTGACCACTATCATCCCCCTCCTCCCCTAAACACAGACAAATTCACTTTGGGTCATTACTGAACTAACAGACAAGTTAGACATCTTGCTTGCAGAGCTTGATGTCTCAGTTACTTGGGAATTACACTGTTGGCATCGGTCAAATAGCTAGTTCCTTAGAGTTGGCTCTTTACCAGAGTTAGCTATTGTTTACCTATGATATGAATGAAAAGCCTGAGAGGCAGAGTTGCTAGGTAATTAATAACCAATTTACTAATTATGCTAGCAAATAATAAATTGATGGTTAGTGGTCTCTCTCAGTAGTGAAAGACAAAATCATGGAGATCATAAAATGCTTAAATACCTTGGAAAAGTGGGAATCCCTGACAGATGGAGATCAGCCCTGACTGGCGAATAATTGATGAGGGGTTGGACTTTAAAATGAGATGGTGGGCTGAAAGCCTTCAGCTCCTCCTGCAGAGAACGTGGCTTGATCATGAGACTTAGCCACCTTCAGCAATCTGGACAAAGATATCCATCTCTACCCAGACCACTTTTGTTGAACAATGAAGCATTTCAAGGGCACAAACTTAATGCTTTAGGGATAGAATACACCTAGATTGAATTCTGTTTACACTTTACTTGCCTAGTGGGGTAGGGTCCCACCCAAGATTTATGATAATGTTCCCAGGGAATTAAACTAATCTCATCATCAGCTCTGTCCTTCAGAAACTGACTGACCTACAAGGACTGATTCTTGAATGAAGAAATAGAAAGGAAAAAACCTCAATGTACTTCTTAAAATAATAGAAAAATAATAATTTTTCTCACCTACAAACACTGATATTGACTGTAGCTGGTATGACTTTGATGACCTCTTATTTTTCAAAGCTCACAAGGTTGAAATATGTTTATCTCCATCCCCAATAGTCATTCACCTAAAATCAGATTAGAATAGCCATAAGAGGCTGAAGAAACATAGGTGCCATGTTTCCATGCCCACATAATAGCTTGAATAGAGAGATGACACACATAGTAGTATCTACTATTGCTGCTGCTACCTTTCTTCCAAAAAGTCCACAGCATTTCTTCCTTATTACTCAAAAGCCGTCAGAAAGAGAAAAAGATATTGTCTATCTATGCCTTTTTAATGTACATTCAGTTCTAGTTTAGCCTTCAATTAAGGGGCCTTTTAACACCTTGATGTAAGCTTACAGAAAAATGTTAGAGAACATCTTCCTATGATCTGAAGTGGGGAGATAAAGAACTTCCCCTCCATCACACATTTTTTTTGTAAACAATCTCATAAAACCTCCATCAAAGTCAGCACCAGACAGAGAATGTTAAGTGTGCTTTAAGGGCTGGGCTTTCATTGGCCATTTAGATGTTCTAATTCTTACAGTTTAGATGTTATGGTGCATATTTATTGTATTTTTGCCTTTCTTTTGATTCCCCACAGTTTAGCTTGGAAAATTTTAATTAATAATTTTAATTAATTAATAAATGTTTGTTGATTCATTTATTTTATTTGCTCAAAGCAATCAAGGTCAGCTTATAGAGAGAATTCTATGTAGCTAAGTAGAGAAAAAGAAGAATATTCTCTTTCCTGTACGGGTGATTCCTACAAGTTGTTAGCATCTTTTTTAAGGTAGATTGTATTCATTTACTTATTTTTATTGGTAGTTAAGCTTATCCAAATCAGAGATTAAGTGAATTCAAACCATCCTGGATTCCACTGGACATAAATGGATATAGAAGGAGCAAAAGGTTTGATAAGTAGAAGCAGAAAACTTTGCTTATAAATCAATGACTGGGAAATTCCCTTATTGTTCTCTTCAAAAGCAAGTTAAGAGGCCTCATCCTCCTTCTCCTTTCCAGAAACATAAAGAACTCTGAGAAAACTCAAGCCCATTGAAGCTCCTGAATGGTGGAGCACAGAAAGAATGTCTCTGTCTATAAGTGGGTAGAAACCAGAGAGGGGTAATTGTTATTGTTCTCTTCAGTCACACAACTCTATATCACCATCACTCTTAGACTCATAGCAAGAGCCTTCCTCTTATCTTCTAACTGTATAAAGTTCCCCACTTGACCCATACTAACCTCTTGCTACAAGTTTTACCTCCCTCATTGTTTTATATTCAAACTCTTCTTTTGGGGTGGTCTTAAGTACTTGGTTAGGAGATTGAATTAAGCTTATTATCTAAATTAAGTAAGGGGAGTATATTAATCTAAATTAACCTTTGATTACTATAATATGGGGAGGGGGGAGCTGAGTTGAATGGGCTAACTGGTGGGCCTTGACTACTAACATTCTCTTCCCTCACAGCTTCATCCATCCTGATCTTTTTTACTTAACTCGCCTGAGAAAATGATAACACAAAATATTCCTTCTCCTACTCCTAATTATTTTTTTCTTCCTCCTCCTCCTACTTATGATGGTGATGATAGCTCATATTTATATAACACTTTACCAACATGGTTACTCTAGAAGATAGGTAAGATAAGAATTTTAATTTCTAATTTATAAATGAGAAGAGGCAGATGTCATATTGGCTAGGAAGGAGTAGAGTCAGTACCTGGTCTTTTGTCTCCAAGTTTAGTATTCATTTCATTATATCTCAGTGTCCCATTTGCTTTATTTCTGCACAGCATCAACGACTTCCTCTTCCTACCCTTTTAAACTGAACCGCAAATGTGAAAGTTGTTAAAGGAGAGATTCAAGAAACATTTTTAAAGGGGTTGTTGGAAAGAAAAGTGAACAGTTTTAGAATCATGTATAATTGTAGTTGAGGTCTTTTGGTGCCCCATGATTAGAGTATGAAATCAAATAAAATATACATAAGAAACTATATCCATGGGCTATCTAATGGATTAAAGAAATATCAAAATATAAGTTAGAAGAAACCCAAAAAGTTACCTAATCCACCTATAGCAGGACAAGTATCCCCTCTATAAGACACTCACAAAGTACTGAAGATCTCCAGTAAGAGGTAATCTGTTCTTTTCTATGGTGGCCAATTCCATATTTGGATAACTCTAAATATTAAAAAGTTTTCCTTGCAATTTGCCTCTTGAAATTTCCACCTATTTCCCCTAACTCTTGCATCTAAGGTCAAGCAGAACAAGTTTAATAATGTTTCCATGTCCTAGTTCTTCAAATTCTTGAATACAAATTCATGCTCCCTTTCTAAATTTTCTTACCCAGGATCCTTTAATGGATATGTTACATAAGCCATTCTAGTTGCTCCCTTTCAAGGCATCTTCCAAAAATACAGTGCCTTGAACTGCACAAAATATTCCAGATGTTATCTGACCAAGGCAGAGCATAATATGACTATCACCACCCTAGTCCTAAACATACCTCTTTTATTGATGTCTTAGATCATTCCAACTTTGTTTGCTGCCATATCTCTTAAGGAAGAAACATTAAGCACGTCTTGCATGTCAGTCATTGTGTTAGGTGCTGTGCATAACAGATTAAGAAGTAAATGAGAATTAAGAAGTAAATGAGACCTTGCCCTCAAGTAGCTTATATTCCAATGAGAGGGCTATGCCATGTTGAAAGATAAGTAAATAAAAGACATGTACAAAATTAATTCACAATACTGGGGCAACATGGGTACTAGAAATTGGGGATATCAGGAAAGTCTTCCTAAAGGTAGTTGCACTTAAGCTGAGATTTGAATAGAACCAGGATTTCCAATAAGTACAAGCAAGAAGTGTGAGCATTTAAGCATGGAAGACAGTCTATGCCAAGACAAGGAGTTAGGAGAAGGACTTATTTGTCTCAGATTGTTGTATCGATGAGAACAGTTGTTGTTCATCATACAATGTTGTTGTTACTGTGTATAATGTTCACTTGGTTCTGCTCTCTTCATTCGGTTCATATCTTTCCAGCTTTTTCTGAAATTTTCCTGCTCATCATTTCTTATAGCATAATAGGACCCATTACCTTTGTATGCCACAACCTTTTCAACCATTCCCTGATTGATGGGTATCCCTTGAATTTTCACTTCTTTGCCACCAAAAAAAGAGCTGCTATACATATTTTTGTACATATGGGTCCTTTTTCCTTTTTTATGATCTCTTTAGGATACAGACCTAGTAGTGGTATTGCTGGATCAAAGGTATGCATGCTTTTATAGCTCTTTGGGCGTAGTTCCAAATTGCAGAGAGCTGGTTCTTAAACATTTACCAGCTGTTTGACATCACAACCTCATGGATCTAGAGCTAGAAAAGTTGTTAGAACTAATTTAATCCAACCTCTTTGTTTTATGGGGGAGGAAATGGAGGCCCATAGAGATAAATGAATACTCAAAGTCACACAAGTCACTGACAGACCCAGGATTTGAGCTTAGGTCCTCTCACTCCAAACCCAATGTACTCTCTACTGTACCCATTTCTCAGACTCAGTTTCCTCATATGTCATATGGGAATAATAATATACTCATAGAATAGTGGACAGAGAACTGTCATCAGATTTAGAAGTTCAAATTCTACCTCTGAAACTGTATGGCTCCCAGGCATTCTCATCATTCTAGGCAAATTTCTAAGACTATAATTTGTAAGGGAAGGTATTATTTACCTACATTGGTAAAGGGAGCTTTCTGATCTGGGAGTTCTCTCTGTCAAGGAAACCACAGGGTCCAGTCCTTATCCTGTCCTTATTATCTTATTAGTCCTTATCCAATTATGTATGTGTATTACTGACCTCATAGGTGTCAAATGAGGAACAATTGAGATAATGTTTGTAAAGTACTGTGTGAACCTTAGAACAGTCTGTTGTTTTAATTATTAAGTCCTAATAAAAGCAAAACATGATTCGGTGGAAGGAAGAAGCAGAGCAACGGGAACAGGAGCTGGCATGAGTGATAACGTTCTGTACTAGAATCAGAGTCAGGAAAACATGGTTTCCAACTCCACCTCAGACATTTATTAGCTGTGTAACCCCTGGGAAATTTGCTTAATCTTTGGTGCCATTGTTTTCTCATCTGTGAAAGGAGAAAGTTAGACTCCATGGCCTCAAAGGTCCTTTGTAGTTTTAAACTTATGATCCTATGATTGATCAAATATGGAGACCAGTCTGAGTGGAATTTATTCCTTTTGAGGAATAAGGGGAGATAAAATGGAATTGATACGTAGAATCAGGCTAAGGGCCATGGACAAATGACCTTGTTGATATAACAGGAGAAAGGAATTTGTTAGGTGAGTAATATGTAAGTCTCTTTTCAAGTAAAAGGTTAGTGGGATAGGGTGATAGTGGATAGCAAATTTAGATCTTAGAAGACTACTCAGTATGTAGCTCTAACACTATTAAGGCTTGAAATAAAATTATAGCATTAGTATTGGTTACTCTGGTGATCGAAAAGATGTGGAAGAAAAAAACACATTTGAACCCTAGTAAGCAGGTGAATGACTAGTGGGTTGCTTACCAAAAGTAAACTTAATTTTACCATATAATCTTGAACCTTTATATTACCTTTTTTCTTAGAGAGGAATTATTAATATTATAAAAACCCAAAATTATCATACAATCCTTTACAAATAAAACCTTGCACAATAATTCTATATCACTGACACTTTAGATCATTCAGATGACTTTATCATTATTTATATTAGTTACTCTAAATTTTAAATTTGGGGTATTGTAACATGATTAATGAAATGATGTATTTTAAAAAATACTACTTGAAGCATAGAGAAATCTAGCATAATTTATCGAGGCAGGAAAATGGGATTGATAGTAGCAAAAGCTTCTTTGAGTCTAAAAGGTGTCAGAAAAAAAAATTAAGTCAGGAAGGGATTGGGAAGTTTTAAACCATTCCTCTGGATCTATTTAGTAATTTTCTTCACAGATATGTGTAAGTAACATAATTAACTTTTTTATACATAAGTTTTATTACCATCATTATTTATTACTAGCTTGTCAGTTGTGGTAGGTGTTCTAATTCCAGCACCCTTTTTGTTCAGGTTTGATGTTCAGATGAAAATGAGGCATTTTTGAGTAATTGAACAATGTAGGTTTATTTTATTCAAACACAGCACAGATATACTGGAAAGCATACAGTGACACTTAGCTTCTAGCAGGGGGAGGGAAGTAGGGGAGGTTGTCTCCATCTGGAAATGTTCTGGTAAGTGTATCATCAGAAATTTTCCTAAAATTTGAACATATTTAAATTCTAAAAGCATTGGCAGCACATTTTCCTCTAAATTCCTCAGTCCGTGGGGAGAGGGGTTGAAAATTAATACAGTTTCTATGTAGGTTTCATCCCACCAAGTTCACTTCTAAATATGGCATAGTTGAATGAATTAACAAATTTTTACTAAAGTGGACCAGGTCCTCTATTAGGGACTTCCCTTCTCACCATCTGTACTGCTAGCACATCCTAGCATAGATTATAGCTCCCATATTTCTGGAAAATCATACTTCTTGTGAAAATCACAGAGACATCACCCCTTCAATTTCCTTCCCTTAAAAGCAGAAGGTATAGTAGAGGGAGAAGTAAAAGGAGGACCTGTCACTCAGAAGGCCATCACAGAAAAATGGCCAGAGGCAAGTGAATTACCCTGACTAGTGGATTTTGAATTTATCCAATTTCTGAGCTCACAGTCAGTCAATGGTACATTTCTTCATGCAGACAGAAAACTGGAATTAACTACAGAATATATTGCATGAGTCAACCCTAGAAACAATGAGATTCCATTACATGTTAACAAAGCTTTCCCAAAACATGGTTTCTAGCTTCTTTCATATGGGAAATCCATCAGGGAAAGCCCTCCTCCTTGTACCACAAGGGGGACTATCAGATTGAAAATCTGTGTGATTAGAATGATGAAAGCATCTTCAACAACAACAACAAAGAGATTTTGATGCTAAGAGATATTGTATTTTTTTAAATGACAATTCTATTTTCATATATGCTTTCATTTTTTTCTTGAGAGTGACAATATTAGTTGATGAAATACCATAAAAATTAGACTCTGTTATTAGGTAATTTTTGCCCTCTGCTGGGCTTGAGAAAAATTGACTGTTACAAAGAAATAACAGATATATACCGCTCAATACTTGTTGTTTTCCTTTTCTGATAGCAATCATTCCTTGTTTATTTCTGTTTTTTTGTCCCCTGAAGGATTCATCAGTCTTTTATTTTATTTGCTTATCCATTACAAAAACTCTTAGAGCTAAGAGGATTTGACCATTTTTCCCTCCTTTAAATGGATGTAGCAACTGAGGTCTAAAAAGGAAGTTGTTTTCCCAAGATTCCACAGGTGTAACAGCTAGGAGCAAATATTACAACTCCTATTTCCTAGTCCAATACTTAATTTACCAGTCTATCTCTAATTCTTCTACATTACAGGTTTCCTGGTCTGTAGAGGATAGTAATGTAACATCATGCTTTTACTTTATGTTTTCAGTTACGTCATACTTTAGCAGTATGAGAGGTAGCACAGCATAGGAGAATCAAGAGTGTAGATTTTAAAATTAGGAAGATCTGGGATGAAGTCTGGCCTTTGACACTTATTATTTTTTTTTTGAGGGGGGAAGGTAGGGCAATTGGGATTAAATGACTTGCCCAAGGTCACATGGCTAGTTTTGTGTTAAGTGTCTGAGGCTGGATTTGAACTCAGGTCCTCCTGACTCCAGGGCCAGTGCTCTATTCACTGTGCTACCTAGCCACTCCCCACACTTATTATTCTTATGGTCCAGGACAAGTCATCTAACTTCTCAGTTCCTCTGGTAACTTGCTAAGACTCAAGTTATAGAGTAATTGTTGATTTCAATGAAGAAAGGATATTTCTTCACCATGAGTTCATGGTACCAATGAATCCAAAGGAGTGAGCCAAAAAAAAAATTTAGTTACAATAAATTAAAATGAACGCATTAAAATTTACATATAGAATTGAAGTCTGGTTTTACCCAGACAAGATCCAGGTTCATATCCCCGTGAAAATCAGTATCTATCTGATTTTGTCCAAACTTAGTGTTTCCCCTAGGGATGTAAAAATTGAACTCCTATACATTTAACAGAAAAATACATACGACCTTCTTTTCTTATGCAAGTACCCTGGAAAACAAACCTCATCAGCCAAAGGACAAGAAGAATTCTCCCAGACTGGGATTAGTTTTTCCCTTACAAGAAAGGAGACATGTCTATGATCCTGAAGAATTAGAGCCATATCTTGTGAGTTCAAAATAAAGATTTTACGCAACAGATATTACTTAAAATAATACTTTAGTGTATATCTACATTGAAGAATAGGTATCCGCAAAAAAACACACAGACTAATGTACCTTATTTATGGATTTAAATGCATATATATTATTCTGAAAGAGTAAATGTTGAAAATGTGAACTGAGTAGTTTTTTTATTTAATAAGATATATTTTTAATAGTTACTGTTCTCATTTTGTATTCACTCAAACAATATTTTTAATTAAAATGAGCAAGGAGTATTCTCAAGTAAATTTTTATGTACTTCAAATTTATCAACTTATTGATCAAAGAATTAGAATCTGACATGTGTTACTTAATTCAATTCAACAACATTTATTAAGTGCCTGCTACTTGCAGATGACTGTGAACTCAACGCACTCTCTTATCCCATACTGCTTCCTCTACTCAAGATAAACTTTAAAGGATTTATTTATTCTGGTCTTTTTTGGAGGGGGAAAGGCAGGGCATTTGGGGTTAAGTGACTTGCCCAAGGTCACACAGTTAGTAAGTGTTAAGTGTCTGATGTCGGATCTGAACTCAGGTTCTCTTGACTCCAGGGTCAGTGCCTCCTAGCTGCCCCTAAAGGATTTATTCAAGTCAAATTTTTAGTTGATTGACTAAATTTGGACAAAAACTCAATTTCACTCACATTTCTTAAGAGATATAATCTTTTTTCTAAATAAAGTAGATTCCCTTAAGCATCTTCTGGGTCAATGTTAGCAGTTTCTCTAGTAAGCAGTAATGATGGTATTATTATGGGCATCTGGGAAAATCCAGCTTCACATTTGAATATAAATTATATTACCAGGATTTCTTTAAAAATCATTTCCTTTCAAATCTTATTTCATGATGTGTAGAATATACCAAGAAAAATTATAAAGAAAATATCTTACTATCATTCAAACCCTTAAAGTAATTTTGTAAGTTTGAATTAGAATTATTATCATACTGACCTTATTTTAACAGGCAATTGAACTTAAAATCAATACCACCATTAAATTATTTTTTCACCATTAAATTCTTACAAAACCATGAACTTTTAAATCTTTAGATGATATTAAATGCTGATATCATGTATAGGCACAGATTTTGACAGGGGTAATAATACTATTTGTGTGTGTGATTATTTAAATCACTCATATTACTTTGGTCTAATTGTCTTCACTAAATTGGCATGAATAATTTATTATATCAGTGCTGTCAGCCATCAATCCAAGTTGCAGACAGCAGCACATCAGCTCTATGACAGTGCAAAGTGTTTGGGTAGATTCAGAAAAGAATTCCATAAACTTAAGGGTGGGAGTTAACATAATTTTGATATTATAAGTGAACCGTCTGAAAGACTATACTATACTGTGCTACATGATACTGTATGATACTGTACTAATTTGACTCCCTTGTCTCCTCTTTACCTTAAAAATACAAAATGAGGGTTAAAATATAAACTGTAATGCCTTAATTGGTAGGAAGATTCTATTTTCAAAATTACAATAATACTTATTTCATCTTGAGCAAAATAATTTTTTTGTAGCATTCTAGTTCCCATAACTATAGACACATTGCTATATTCTCAGATTACTCTGACCATATGCTTACCATCCCATTTCATCAATCTCATGGAATCCCTGGGAACGAACAATCTGAAACATTACTGGCATGAAACAAAGATGGAACCTTTTCTGTAAGAACAGGGAAGTTTGGTGAATCCCTCTTTATGCTGGCAAGTCAATCTTGAGTGATTCCATTCCATCTTTGACATTATAAACCAACTCTCTTCCCCCTCTGCCTAACTAAACAATTTAGCCAATTGCTAAATGAATGGGAGAATAACATCAATTCTTCTTTTCATCTCTTTCCTACATACACCAAAAATTGCTACAAACAGGTCACTGAATTGGTAACTTTGGCAAGTTATCTTCCCGGTCCTCACATTAGAAACTCATACTTTCTCATCCAGTCTCCCTTTTGAGAGAGTAGGTACTTGTAACAGGATTTGGCAAATTTAAAGTGTTGATCACCTAAAGGGACATTAATTTCATTTTAGTATATAGAATTATATTGTGATTCTCTCCCTGGTAGAGATGCATGATAATTGATTAGAGAGGGGATCCTTTCCTTGCAGTTTTTTTTTTCCTGAAGGTCAAATCATAGGCCATAATGGACAATGGAAAACTCAGCAAATGAAAGGGCAAGATACCCTCCTGGTATTTTTAAGTTAAAAAAAAATTTCATATGTAAAATCTAATTTTTATACAATTCAGTGATAACATGAGAATGAAAGAAAATTATGAAAGCTGAAACCAATTTATTTGTTTTCTAAATCTGGGAGACAGTTCCTATAGATAATGCAAATTTATCAAGCTGTGATTACATTAGACTAATCAGATTTAAGTATGCAATATTTGACCGAAACTTTTTTTCATGAGTAGTTAATGGATGAATGGTATTAAACAAGTGTATTTGGCTCAATTAACACCTTTTTATAATTAGCTGGAATTATTGGATTTTTATTGCATTTCTTTACTTGTTCCTGCTGGAGTCTATTTATAAATAACTGGGCTCTCACCCCACCACCCTAATTTTCCTTTTGCTCCTGACTAATGATTTTACTTCTTAGGGAAGAAATTTCTTCTACCCATCAGATCAGCAAATGTTCTGCAGCTTTGTATTCTTAGAGATCTTCCTGTATCTCTAAAAGATTAAATGACTTGGGAAGGGTCAAATCGTGAGTATGGTTCTGAAGGACTTGAATACAGATCTTCCTGTCTCTGTGGCAAAATTCGACATTGTCTCACATAGAATAAATAAATTACTCAATAAAGAGTAAAACCAAAACTTAATAAGAATTTAAAATCCAAGTTGTGTGTTGTGTTTTTTATAAACATCAGCATTACAACATGTTCTAATGAGATAAATGAAATTAATTGCTTATCACTCACTTTTCATTCTTTCAGGAGCACAAAAGGAGTTAGCCTCATCCACTTTAGGTGAATAATAACTAATATTTAATGAATTTTACAATCAATTGTAGGTAATAGGATAAACTGTTACAAAATCTGTACAAATTGCTTTTTCCTAATAGCTTAGTCATCAAACTGAGTAGTGGCCATATTTTTTTTTGAAGAATCCTAGAATTCTTTAACTACATTAAACACAAGAAAACAATAGATTTCTTTTCATAGTTATTGCCTTTAATCTTTGATAGGTCATCTAGATTGGCCAAGGAGGTGAAGGACTGCTTTAAGAAATGAATTGATCAATTCAGATGTATTCAACCTCTTTTTGACAGTTTTGTTTCCAATTCATGGCACACAATAAGTATTTCCATAATACAGTGCAAAAAGTAAAGATAATTGTTCATGAAACTGTAACTCTACCCTTTGCAACTTGGTATTCCTTCTCAATAAACAAAAAAGTTATCATGTAAATTTCTTTTTTTCCTTTTTTCTTCCCTTTCCTCCTCCCCTTCCATAGAGATAGTAATTATTAGAAGTAAATATGTCTCTAGTGTGTATGCGTACACCTATATGTATACACATATATATGTAAGTGTGTATATACATTTGTATGGATATATATGTACATATGAATGTATATAGAGAGGCATGTGTGTGTGTGTGTGTGTGTATGTGTGAAATTATTCTATACATACTTCTTTTTGTCAGTTCTTTTTCTGGATGCAGATAATACCTCTCTTCATATGTCCTTTAAGTTTAATTTTTGTTTTTATAATAGTCAAAATGACTTAGTTACTCCAAGCCATTCTTAAAACAATATTGTTATTACTGTATATAATGTTCTCTAGGTTCTGCTCACTTCTGTCTTCATTATTTTGTGCAAGTCTTTCCATGCCTTCCTAAAATCATTGGGCTCATCATTTTTTCTTTTTTAAATTTAATTTATTTAATTTTAGTTTTGCATATTCACTTCCATAAGCTTTTGAATTTTAAATTTCCTCCACCTCCCTCCCTTCTCCCCTTCCAAAGATGATGAGCAATCTGATAAAGGCTCTCTATATACATTCCCATCAAACATTTTCACAGCAGTCATGTTGTAAAGAAGAATTAGAATGAAAGAATGGGAGAAACCACCAGAAAGAAAAAATGAAACAAAACAACAACCACGATAAAAGAGAGAACAATACTTTGATCTGCATTCAGACTCCATAGTTCTTTCTCTGGGTGGGGATAGCATTTTCCTTCATGAGTCTTTTGGAGTTGTTTTAGATCCTTGGATTGCTAAGAAGAACATAATCTATCAAAGTTTGTCATCATATAATGTGACTGTTATTGTGTACAATCTTCTCTTGCTTCTGCTAATTTCACTCAGCATCAGTTCACATACGTCTTTCCAGGTTTTTCTGAAGTCCCACTGCTCATTATTTCTTATAGCACAATAGTATTCCATTACATTCATATACCACAACTTGTTTAGCCATTTCCCAATTTATGGGCATCCCCTTAATTTCCAATTCTTGGTTACCACAAAAAAAGAGTTTCTATAAATATTTTTGTACATGTGGGTTATTTCCCCATTTTTATGATCTCTTTGGGATATAGCCCTAGAAGTAGTATTGCTGGGTCAAAAGGTATGAACATTTTTATAGCCCTTTGGACACAGTTCCAAATTGCTCTCCAGAATGGTTGGATCAGTTCACAACTCCATCAACAATGCATTAGTGTTCCAATTTTCCCACATCATTCCCAGCATTTATCATTTTCCTGTTTTGTCACGTTAACCAATTTGATAGATGTGATGTGGTACCTAAGAGTTGTTTTGATTTGCATTTCTCTAATCAATAGTAGAGCTCATAATTTCTTACAGTGCAGTAGTATTCTATTACAACCATATGCCATAACTTGTTCAGCCATTCCCCAATTGTTGAACATTCCTGAAATTTCTAGTTCTTTGTCACTACAAAGAGAACTGCTATAAACATCCCATTCACATTCAAAGGTATAATTAATATTTGTAAATTTCCCTCCATCTTATTTTTATTCCTTATTTTAGGCTCTCTTTTTACCCTACCTATTACCTTATCTTTTCCCTCCACCCTCCCACCTCTCACTTCACGCCAATCTCTAAGATTCCCCCCTCCCCTCAATCTTAATCTACCAGCCCTCAAAAAGTACCCCCATCTTCTCCTCCACCCTTCCAAAATCCCAGTCCACACACCCTTCTAAAAATCCCTTCCTCATCCTGTCTTAGTTTTCTCACCTCACTACATGTTCAGAAGATTTCTACACCCTTCCAGATGAACATGTTGTATTATCTTCAACCCAGAGGAGAGTAAACTTCCAACATTACCACTGCCACCTGCTTCCTCTGCATTAGTCCTTCCTTTCCTCACTTTTACCTTTTGCTAGTCAATTTGTTTTTTTAGAATCACTGCATCATACACAACTCAGCCCCAAGCTTCCTTCAAATTACCTTAGTAATGATGACAATTTATATATGTATATGTCTATGTACACACACATACATATATACATATACATATATATGTATATATATATAAATACCTTATATCAAAATTTCCATTGAGTTCTGGTTTGATTACAAATATCTACAACTTTCTCAGTTTGTTAAATGCTGTTTTTTTTTTCCATTTAGCATTATACTCAACTTTGTTGGCCAAGTTATTCTTGGATGCAACCACAGCTCTTTTGCATTGAAATATAATATATTTTACAGCAGAAGCTGCTAGGTTTTGTGAAATCCTGACTGCATTTCCATAGTACTTAAATTGTATATTTTTTTCCTTTTGCTTCCAATATTTTCTCCTTAACCTGAGAACTTTGAAACTTGGCTGTGATATTGTTTTAAGTTTTCCTTCTGGGATCTCTTTCAGGAGGTGAATGGCAGATTTTTAGAATTTCTTCTTTACTCTCTTCTAGGACTTCAGGACAATTTTTCTTATTAATTTATTGTAATATTGCATCTTTTTTTATCATAACTTTCAGGTAGTCTGACAATTCTTACATTGTCTTTCTTAAAGCTGTTCTCCAGATCACTTGTTTTTCTAATGAGATGTTTCGGATTCTCTTGAATTTTTTTATCTTTATTTTTTCTTGGTGTCTTAGTCATTTGATTCCTCTTGCCCGATTCTAGTACTCAAGGAATCATCCTTCCTTCCATTTTGGACCTCTTTTTCCAATTGGTTAAGTTTCCTTTTACAATTTTCTTGGATTGCTCATATTTTTTCCCTGTAATTTTTCCTTGTTTTCTCTTACTTGATTTTTGAGTGCCTTTTTAAGTTGTTCCAAGCTTTCTTTTTGGTCATATGACCATTTCTGTCACTTTTTGGGGGTAGGAGTGGCTTTTTTTTTCAACCTCACTATCTTCTTCTTTTACACCAAAGTAGCTATCTATGATCAGGTTCTTTTTCCTTTGTTTACTCATTTTTATTTTGTATTATTTTATTTTTAGCAACTCATTATTATAATCAGGTTTTAATCCAGAGTATTGGGTAATGTTGCCTTAGGGCTCAAGTCATCCTTACTGTTATTTTCTGAATTCTTCCTGGGAGCTCAACCTCAGGGCCTTTTCTCTTCCCCTAAGCCACAGGTAGAGCCCCCAGCTAAAATATCCTGAAAATGTCCTTGCTCCCTGTAGTACCACACTCACCAGATTGGCATGTGCTCACTCCTTCCTACCCACAGCCACAGTCCAGTATAGCTTCTAGTCTGCACTACTAGACCTGGTTTCCAAAAGCAGTGGGCAGGGGGGCTCTTTATTCTTCCCCATTCAGTGTTTTGCTGTTACTTAAATAAAAGTTTGTGAGGTAAAAACTAATGATGTGAAAGTTTCTAAGTCTGTGAGGCAAAAGTTTATGAAGTGAAATTTCTTGAGGCCTTGAGTGAGGTGAAAGTTGAGGTGAAATTTCTTGAGGCCTAGTCTGTTTTCCAACAAAACAGGGTCCTCCAGGGCCTGCTGTTTGTTAATTTAGTGTAGTCATCCTGGAGGTGTCTGCACTTCACTCAGACCAAACTTCAACCCCTGGAAATTCTCTTTTCTGAGGTCATCTCACGTTATCTTAAGAGAACAACTACTTTACCCATTTATTTTTATTGTTCTATGTTCATTTTGTGATGATTTTCTGTTTGTGGAACAAATCTGGAGAGTGTAGAAATTTCTCAGCTACTCTACCATCTTCCCAGATTGCTCCTTAATTCTACTGCTTAGAAATTTTTCCTGTTTATCCTGTATATAGCTTATTTATACACATATCTTTGATTGTTGTCTCTTCCATTAAACTGTGAGCTCCTTGAGGACATGAAGGATCATTTGCCCTTATTTGTATCCCCAATACTCATCACAAAACCTGGAACATAGTAAATTGGCACTTAATAAATGCTTATTTACTGAGTGGTATTATCTATTTATTTATCTATCATCTACTTTAGAAAATACAATTCTTCTAACCCAGGCTGGAAATGTAGTGGCCACTCTCAGTGGCCTGGTCTAATTACTGATTGGCATTATAGGTTTGATGTACTTAATTTCTGACCTGGACTGGTTTTCCTCTTTTTACACAGCCAAGTGAGATTATAATACATGCAAATAAAACCCTTACCAGATCCTTCTTACTGTAAGGCCTAATCTCTGAAATTAGTTTCAATTTATCCTTTACCTCTCCTATATTTACACATTTTTTGCATGTCATCTCATCTTACAAGATTGTGAGATGCTTGAGGGTGGGTTGGAACTGTTTTCTTTGTCTTTCTCTGTGTCCCAAGTACTTAACAGAATGACTGACATACACATACTTAAGAAAAATTTAATACCTTGACTTAAGTATGAAATATTTAATACCTTGACTTAACTATTCCATGCCTTCTTAGTAATTGTTTTTTATTTGAGTTAATGTGTCAATGGACTATCAATGGGAAGCCAACTGATATGGGATTGTGAACTATAGTCATAGGAATAGTATACAAATGGTTCTATAGAAAATAGAGAAAATAATAAGCTCTTTTGAGGTCCAATTTTGATAAATCTAAGTCATAGATTAGGAAGGTTCCACAGAGGGGGTACTAAAACTTTGAAGTAACCATGAATATAGTTAGAAATAAGCTAAAATTTCATACTTACCATTGAGAGGAATAGAGTAAAGAGAAATAGGAGTGTTGTTTCTGTTTAAATAAAGATAAATACATGTGAAAAATACGGACATTTTAAGAGATTAAGCTTTAAGAAAGTAAACTAACATGAACAAGGAAATATCTATGGATTCTAACTGAATAAGTATAGTGTTGGCCCTTTATAATCTTGTGGGAAAAGAAAACATTGAACTTACTATCATAAGAAGAAACAAGTCATTGAAGATGTTTAGTGCCAAAGAAATTGAATATCAAATTGTAGATATAGAGAAAGCAAAAGGAAGAGGTAAAGGGGAAAAAAAATCAAAAAGTCAGTCTAATGCAGCAGTTCTCAACCTGTGGGTCATGACCCCTTTGGGGGTCAAATGACCCTTTCACAGGGGTAGCCTAAGACCATTGGAAAACACCTATTTCCGACGGTCTTAGGAACTGAGACGCTGCTCCTCTATCCATCTCCAGGCAGATCCACCCACATGCAGATACACCCACATACGAGTATTAAAGGGTTGTGGCATTAGAAATAGTGAGAACCACTGGTCTAATGCTATGTTCCTGTACAACATAAAATTAATACCTTTCAGCAATTTGCTACAATTTTACAGACAGTAAATTACCTACTGTGTTTGCATTGTTGAGTACACAATTTTTGACCTGAGCTTTTGGGACGCAATTTGTAGCTTTTATTCAATCTACAATATAGAATCCTCAAAATTTCAAAAACATATAGTCCCAGCAATAGTAGAAAGCAATGGGATTTACATCTAGATTTGTGATTATATCCCACATGCTCTTGAGGGTTATATCCTATATATTCTGAAGCTTTTTGCCAGATGTGATTTTCTTTAAACATATGTTTGATACAGCAATCTGAATTTATAGACAAAAAATTGTTTGAAATTTAACATTCAATAAAGTGTTGAGCATTCACTAGAAGAAGGAAAAAACTGTTGGTGAAGTTGAGGACAGCACTTTTAAAAAAGAGAAAATATGATGAGAAAATGTTAAAAGAAGGCAAAAAGAATGAAGAAGGATCAGCCGGCTTTTGTTCCTTGTGAAATTTTAACCCATAAAGCACTGGGTACAAGTATTTCACATGGATCTCAAGTAGCCAGTAATCCAAGACAAGCAGTCTATGAAATGAGAATGCATAATAACTCTAGTCCTTTAACATCTCCAATAATAGTTTCAGTTCTGATTGCTCCTCAGCTCCAGGAGGACGAATTAAGCAAAAAGCAGAAGATAATGACAGTGAACTTGAGCCAGAGCTGAACATCAGTTTAAAGGAATCTGATTGGAAGCAATGGTATTGGAAGAACAAATTTGATGTTGATGCAACTGATGATAAATTCTATTGTAAAGTTGTACAGTCTCGTATTGAAGGACTATGTTGGGTTCTTTAATATTATTATCAGGACTGTGCTTCCTGGAAGTGGTATTATCCTTTCCATTATGCACCATTTCATTTGCTTCACACTTTGAAGGTATTGTAGACCCGTCCTCCAATTTTCAAAAGAGTACATGCTTAGTAATGTGTTACCCTAATGCCATTTGTTGATGCATGTTGTCTGAGAACTGCTTTGGAAGAAGTTTATCCCGACCATACACCTGAGGAAATTGGAAGAAATAGTCTTGGTAGCGATGTAATGTTTGTGGGGAAACAGCATCCACTTAATGATTGCCTTTCAAAACCCTCCACAGAGGCAGTAGATTTATCACCTGAACTTTGTCATGGGCTCCAAGGAAAACTTACTTTACATGAAGGAGCCATTCTTCCAAATCAAATAGTATATTCTCTTGTTGTGGGATCTGACACAGAACACTGCAATCAGTATTAATTTTAAAGATCCAGTATGCTGGGGGGCGGAGCCGAGATGGCCCCGTAGTAGCAGCAACATATCGCAGCTTTCACATAGCCACCCCAAAATACCCATAAAATAGGACTCTAAACCAATCCTGGAACTCCAAAACGCACACAAAGATACTTCCCACTAAAGTCAGCTCGGCTACGAGGAACCATATCAGCACTGCGAACCGAAACCAGCCTGGCCTGAAGCCGCAGCTGTGCCCCAGGGGTGGCTGGACGGGAGGAGCCGAGTGAAAGGGGGAGATAAGCAGTCAGGCTGGAAGGCCTGCAGAGCCGAAAAGTGAAAGGCAGAGGTTTTGCACCCGCCTCGGCTTTGCAGCTTCTCACCTGTGGCCTGCAGGCAGCAGGGGGACTGAGCGATTGTTCTCAGGCTAGAGCTCTCGCGTTGAGTGGCCTGGATCCGGATCGCTGTCTTGGGCCTCGGTCTTGGAGTCCTCGCTATCCAGTCAGCTGGAAGTATATAGGAAGAGTTCCCAGCCTCTTCCTAAGAGCTACAGCAGCCGGGAGGACCCCAGCGATTTGGGACAGAGCTTTCCCTTCTGGAAGCAGAGCCCCACAGAGATTTAAAAAAAAAATCACAGTCTGAAGAACCATGAGTAAGAATAAGCATGAGAAGCAAAGTAAGAACAGCTCCCAAACCCTTGATTCCTTCTTTGGGGAAAAGAAAGATCATGGGAGAGAGAGGGAGGAGGAGAGCGCAGCCAGAGCACCCCCACCAGGGGCCTCCAATAACCATGAAGAATGCCTTAAAGCTAGAGATGAGCTGAAGA
>CM053580.1:186467171-186503055 GCA_028627135.1 Pseudochirops cupreus | reverse complement strand
AGAGAGAGAGAGAGAGAGAGAAAGAGAGAGAGAGAGAGAGAGAGAAAGAGAGAGAGAGAGAGAGAGAGAAAGAGAGAGAGAGAGAGAGAGGATATTTGTTAAGCATTTAATATGTTTATTAGAGAAATAAGAGTTATAGTGATATCACATATTTTGGATATAACACTCTATACTGACCCCAAACCATGGTCGAAAAAGAATCACCTCTCACCAGGAGTATACATTACTTCCATAAGATGAATGGAGGAAAAGAGGAAAGAATAAGGCAAAGAAGGATGGAGCATACAACCTGGATTCATTAATCCCAAGAGATGAATGACAATATATAATGACTCTGTCCAAAACCACCATAGTTTTAAACTAGGAAACAGGTTAATCCTACTGAAGAATGACTAAATAAAATACCTTATCACCTGGAAACTTGATGACCATATTCAGTAAAAAAAAAAAAGTCACAATAAAATAACTGTTTATGTTTTACATATAGAGGTTGAGAAAATACAAAGTTTTTCTTTAGTTATTTCTGCACAGTTTCCATTGCAGACATTCTTAACCTAATTAAAAATTGGATGCTAGCATTGATATTATTAGTAGAAAGGAATTCTAAGCAATATAGGCAGTCTTAACTCATTGAATCATATCCTAGATGTTTGGATGATTCATTCAAATGATCCAACCACCTATATTCCTGTAAACCAAATATTTCACAATTTAAATTCTTTTAGAAATATTTGATAAACCAGTCTAGGAGATAAATACTAAATGTAAGCTAATGTAACAGATACAACTCCCACTGTCACCCCAACACACACACACACACACAATTTGCTTTAGTACTAAAATTTAAGCTTTAGTAATTAGTGTTCACTACTTGAAAGTATTTCAGAGGTAGCTAGTTGGCATAATGGAAAGAGTGTTGGACCTGATGTCAGAAAAACTTGAGTTCAAATCTGGACTCAGACGTGGCCTTCAAATATGGCCCTCAGACTTGCTCTGTCACTTAACCTCTTTCCCTCTCATATTTTTCCACTATAAGATGGGGATAATTCTAGTGCCTTCCTCTTAGGGTTGTTATGATGATCAAATGAAATAATATTTGTTAAGTGTTTGGTACTGTTCCTCACACATAGTAGGGACACAATAAATGTTTATTCCCTTTCTTTTATAGACAAAAGGAATGCAACAGTTCAAGATTAAAGGACAGAGATAAATAAATCTGTAGATTTTAATGGGAATTTACAAAGAGAATTTCAATTATGGACCCTAAAATAAGAAGAAAGATTAGTCCATTTTTCTATGGGTGTTTTATCTTTCTTAAGAACGGAATAATCAGCTTTAACATTCTAATAACCTTATCTTTCTCTTCTCAATAATAGGGTGGGAGAGAAAGACATAAAAGTAATGGACCACCTAAATGGTTTTCAAGTGGAGAATGAGTAACCATATCTCTGATTCTTATTTGTTCTATTCATAGACCATAGCTCGCTAATGGAACAAATAGCACCAGGATCTCTATCCATTCTATGAAAGAAAATATACTTGAGATGATTCTTTGTAGCAGCAAGTACAGTAAATGACATTGAAATCAAAGAAAAAAATCTAATGAATTATTACATTATGTTCTGTGGAGTTTTGAACTGAAGCTATAGTATTAGAGCATGAAATTCTAAGTTCATTTTTGCCACTGATTGGATGATGTCATCTATTTACTTTCGAAGGATGTTTTCTTTTCTCGGCAAAAAAAATGGAAATATGGTCTATGCTACTTGCTTTAAATTCAGTTCTGTCTAAAACCACTCACCCTTTCCGAAGCTCTGTTTTCTTATCTATAAAATGGAAAAAAGCTCATACTTACATAGTACCTTACAGTTCACAAAATGCTTCACAATTTAACAGGCAGTACAAACATGATTAACTTCATTTTACCAAAGAGAACACTGAGGTTCAGGAATTTTAAGTAATTTGTTCAAAGATACACACCTGGTCAGTTGCAGAACAAATCTAGAATATAGGTCTCTTCTTCAAAGTCTAATATTCCTCCCCCCAAACCACATTGCCTCTCAATGAAGCAGTTACTAATACTTGTACCAACTACTTCGCTGGACTGTTATGAAGCTCCAATAATGGACTGTAAGTATAGCATAGAACAGTGTTAAGGTAAACTATTACCATCACTTTAACTCATGGGGATATTGTTGAAATAACTCCAATAGAAGTAGAAATCTTGTTTATCATATACCATTTTCGTGCTTAGTGTCCATATGTGAGATCTTTATTTACCCTAAGGTATCATTTTACAGATTCCAACAGACTTGGAAAAGCATGGGACATTTTATTAACTTCTATGTACAGTAAGGAACACAAAGCAATCAGTAAGAAATTAATGTTTCTTAAGTACCTACTTTGTGCCAGGGTACTGTATAAGTGCCAGAGCAGAAAAGAAATCGAATGTCTTGTCTTGTCTGGAAGCATGAACCTCTTTCTTGCTGCAAATATACTACATATTTAATATTTCCTTAAGTTAAATTTTCAAATATAATAGATCATTTCTTTCATAGCAACGGTTTCTGAATAGTCGAAAAGAAATGCAATATAGTATGAAAACTACTATTGAAGCAATTTGATAAATTTAAAAAATGTTAATTTAAAGTTAAGTGATGTAAATCTTATTCATGATGGGGAAGAAGCAGCCTTGATTTCTTGAAAGTTGTGCCACTTGCATACGGTCTGTAGTAGCTTTCTTAGATTTCCCCTAATTTCCTTCAAGAAGCAGCTCAGAATCCATTTTCTTAAAGAGACTATTCCCAGGTTAGTGCTTTCTCCTCTTAGATTCCTTTCCACATTTTTTATATTTATCTTGAATGCACCTAGATATTTGTGTTTACTTCCCCTTAGACTCTAAGTTTCTTGAGGGTAGGGGCTGTTTTTGTCCTTTTTTGTATCCTCATCACTTAGTTCAGCACCTGGCAGGTTAATAAGTGCTAGCAGGTGCTTGACAAATACTGACTGATAGTCCTTCCAAACTGCAAAGACTTTGAATATGAATATAATATAAGGGACACGGTGACTAAGTACCCATCATGGAAGAGCTTAGATCAACTAAGTTCAGAAAGGCTTCATCATCAACTGTCTGTCTACAAAGTGACACATTTCTTCAGGAACACCAACTCAGGAAACTAAAGGCATGATAGTGTTGCAATCTTGTCAAGAGGTGGAGTTCTAACAGAAATAAAGGCATGTATCCTTAAAGTACTGAAATAAGCAAATCTGGCCTTTGATGCTTATTCCATATATGACTTTAATCAAGTCAATAAACTTTTGTAGGTTTCATTTTCCTCAACTGTAAAATGAAATGGTTGAACTATATGATCTCTGTGTGAAAGAGAAAGAACAAAACCAAGTGAAAGAAAAAATAAAGATGACAACAATAATTGCTAACATTGCTGTCATTCTTTAAGGTTTGCAAAGTGCTTTACAAATGTCGTATCACATTATCCTCTCAACCATTCTGAGAGGTAGCTTCTACTATTATTTATGTTTTAAAGATGAGGAAACCGAGCCCAGGAGAGAGGAGAGATTAAGTAATCGGCTCAGGGTCAAACAGCTAGTATATGTCTGAAGAAGGATTTGAACTCAGGTCTAAGTCCAGTACTCTCTATCCAGTGTACCCTCATTTTTCTGTTCTTTCTTTAACTTCTAATACTTAAACAATCGCCTTCAAGCATATTAAGCATGCTTACTGAGCTTCACAGCTTACAAAGAAAAACAATAGTAATCTTTTAAAAATGTGACTAATTGTATGTTTACTTTTTAGAAAGAATGAGACCAAAATGACTAATGACAACCTTTTTTATCTCCTATCCTCTTCCTATTTTTTTGAAAAAAAAATAATAGAATCTAACTGTACTCGTTGTTATTCATCAGCTTAATAGGTTGCTTGGGCCTCTTTTTATAAATTGAGCCATCCCACCTCAGATTGCTGAATGTGACCTATCCTGTCTAGTGCTTCCCAGTAATCAATACCAAAGGAGGAATTAAGGGTAGTCATCAGAGAACGGCTGCCTTATTCATGACATAATAAATGAAGTAAAGACTTTCAGTGGCACATCTCCTCAGCTTTTTTCAGTCGAAGTTTATCCTACACAATCTACTTACTAAAAGAGGAACGGAGACATATAAAATGCTTCAATGCCTTTACCAAGTTGCATTGGCAGTCTTGGCTCTTATGGCAAAGAAATGAAAGAACTAAATGAACCAAAATAAGCTAGTTTCAAATTCCATGATAGGTGTTCTCATTGAAAGAAATTCACATTGTCCATGGAAATAATAATAATAATAACAACAGTGCACTTTCATATGACATAAGATTTACAAAGTGTTTTCCTCACAACAATTCTGTGAGATAAGGAAATATTTTCATCTGTATTTTATAGAGAGAAAATTGCAGGACAGGGACATTAAATGAATTACTTAGAGTCATGGAACTGGTAAAGTAGTAAATATGAATGCAGATTTTTGAAATCATGAACTGTTCTGTGTAGTGCATTAAGCTGGTCAAATAGACTAATTTATCTTGAGTCAAATGTTAGGGCAATCAAAACTTTATTTTCCCACTTGATCACTTAGGGAAATTGGATAAATCAGCTTAAGGACGCAACTTCTAGTAACAAATACAATTAAATAAAATATTTACTGTCTCTGAATCTGTAGAAAAGAAGGAGAAAACTCATGGTTTGAATCCCATACAGAACATTTTAATAAAATAGATTTCATAAATACAAAGTAATTGTAGACAACCAATTTTTTATTCAATGTCTTACACAAAATTATAGAATAACAATGTCCTGAAAGCCTAAAAATAGAATATCTATAAATTGAATATCTTTTTTTTAATAAAATGAACTTTCAAATTGTTTATCACTAACTATTGAATTTTTACATTCCCCAAAATGCTTAATAAATGGATCTTTATGTTAATTGAAACTTCACTGGTCTACTTATCAAGTTAATCCTAATCACTTGCCTAAAACACTAAAACTTTGATAAATTAAACTACTTATTCCTGGCAGTTTTTATCATATTTATCCTGTGATTTTTTTTTTTAGTGAGAAAAATATGGTTCTACAGGAGACAAAGACAGTTTAAAATTTAAGGTATAACGATATCCTTCTACACATTTAATGCAATTATTTTTAAAAGAACATAAGTTTTAGAAATTATAGATCATTAATCTTGACAACCATCCCCAGAAAAATTGCATAACAAATTGATTAGATGGTTGGTGAGCATACAGAAAATTGAAATGACTGCTTGGAACTATAATAGGTTCACCAACATGAAATAATGTCAATTTTCTCTTTTCCTTTTTTTTTAAAGTAGGTCAGAAGAATACAATAGATATGATTTGACTTTATTTCAGCAAGACATTTTAAAAAGATTCCTATCCCATAATATTCTTGCAGACAATATTGAAAAAAATGTGAGTTAGATAGCAAGGTAGTTGGGTGAACTTGTAGCTTTTGAACAACCATGCCACCATAATTTTATTTAATGCCCATAACAATGTTTTAGAGTTGATGGATTCCATTCCATCTAGATTCCAGAAAGCAACAAAAAGATTAGACTGATGCTTATCTGGAATTGTTTTTATAGCAATATTTTTTCATCCTCTGGCATGGATGTTACTAGATTAAGTCAACATTGTGGCATATAGAACCGAAATTATTGTTAACAAAACAAAAATGGGAAGAACAATGGATCAGAAAAAGTACAGACAAAAGAGGTCCTTGCTAAAGCATTAAAGATGTGATTTATAAGATAGGTGACAAAAGAATATTGTATAATTGGTTTTTTTAAAAAATGAATGGCATTACTTTTAAAAAAAAAAAGAGAGGACATCAATGCACACTGAACCATTTGCTTTCTCTTTCATCTCATAGAAATCTTTGGCAATTAATTTATGCATGCATTGAATACATCTTTGATAAACTTATGAGAAAGTCATAGTCGTGCTTTCTCAAATGGTTTCATATAGTAGATAATATCTTAATAGTGACTAAATTTTTAAAAATCTATAAATATCCCAATGTGTTTGTTATAACCTAATTGTTAAAATCTTTACTCAGTTGAGAATATATTCTAATAACACATCATTTGTGCATATGTTAAAATCACACAAGATTCTTTGATAGATGTAAACATGATACTTTAGTCAACAGCAATCTATCAATATAAAGTTTAATGTAAAATAAGGAAACTTAAGCTCATCAAACTAGTTGCTTCTCTCATGGAGAGTATCCTGCACACAATCCAAGTACAAGAGTAACTTTATGAGGAAATTTCTAGAATGCTCCTACTGACAAATGATATTGTGCTGATTATGTGAAGCCTGAATATATTAAATGGCCTCCTCAAAAAAAGCTCACAATCACAAAAGAAGAAACTGGTCTAATCATTAATATTGAAAAAAATACCTAAAGAATTAGGATTTCCCCAACTATGACACATGATTGCACGGGGAATTAGTACATACATCTGGGACAGGCACTGCAGATAGGCTATGAAATTGTACCACATTTTTAGTGATCCCAAGTCATTCCTTGAGCCTCACAAACTCTTCTTTATAATGCTATTATTATTCTACTGATGCTGTAGGAATACAATTTGTGGAACACCATCATCTCTGAAGATTAAAACTATAGTTGACCCAGAGGGCAATAAAGAAATGTCTGGTAGTTATACATACCTAGAGCATGTTGCCAGTGCTAACTAGCACACAAGACATGGTGTAAACAATATCATCCAGAAAATATTTAGGGAAGGAGATAGATCATTCATGTGTCAAGGGTAAAGGAAGGACATTCTGAATAATTCAATGGCATTCACAGAATTTTAAAAGTGCTTAAGCAAAGCCTATAGTATATCAGATAGATCTCCTTTACAGAAATTTTGGAAGAAAATGGAACTGAATCACACAGCAGGAGAGGGAATGAATAAGTAGTGTGTACCATCAGATCTGTCTCATCATTGTGGTCCATCATATACTAAAATCTAAGTTACTCTGGAGGGAGGTCTCTAATACAAATTAGTGTCTTTCACCTTTCTATTTTGGAAATTTTTGTCATGGTATGGAATGAAACATTCCTACACATACACACACACACACATATATGACACATTTGGGAGGCCTTCAATAATAGAAAAGACATTTAAAATTATCTTTAATAGACTATAATGGTGAACCCAAACCAAAACCATGACATTTAGTATGAATTGATTTTAATTACATAATAATACAATGGGGAGATATATTTTGATAATAACTTGTGTGAAAAAGGTCAGCGGTTCAACATCACTCAAACAACTACTAAGAATAAATTTATTCCATCTAAGGGAGGTATATGATAGTGGAAAATAGGTCATACTTAGAGTGAGGGAGAAGTAGGTTCAAATGAAGTCTTAGATGCTTAACAGTTCTGGGATCTTGATTGATACAATTTACTTCTTGTAGCTTCAGCTTCCTGATGTATAAAGTGAGAATTATCATGCTGGTACTATGTAACTCACATGTTTGCATATTTGTTTGGGGGGGGTTGAAGAAAGTTTGCACCTGAAAAGCCAAATAACTGCAAGTTATTATGCAGTTCTAATTTTGTATTTACATTATTAGGTTTTATTTACTTTGTCCACAATAAAAAGAGCTGTCCTACTGTCTTCTGCATAGATCAGACCATGCTTCAATCATTGCATTTGACATTGGGTACATTAATAAGCTAGGAAATATTTGAAGAAAAAGCCAGGATGAACAATGGACCCTGCTAAATGGACATGTCATTTCAACAAAGACTAAATGGACTGAGGAAAAGAGCAGGCCTAATCAGAACATGAAAATGTTTTGTGTGTTATGTAGTTAGAGAGAATTCTTATTCTATGTTGTCACAGAATTCAGAACTAAGAATAGGAAGGTTGATTTAAGTGCATTGCAAGGAAGAAATTTTTACCAGTTTTCTAATGTAGAGTATACTGTTCAGGAAATAGTGAATTCCTCATCAGTGGTAATGTTTATAAAAACAGTGAAATATCATCTCTGAATGAGCTTATGATAAGAACATCTTCATAGGTATTCAAGTATTGATCTAATTGTTTTCTATCTTTCTTTCCAACTCTAAGAGTATGTGATTCAGCCTTTATAATGCATAGTGGCTATGTCAATTATATTGTGTGACTTTTAGTATACCATGAGACCACAAAGAAATTCCTTGTCAAGAAATTAAAATGATTTCATTTTTTCTTCTAAAGGAGAACCCTAAATAAGAACTCAAATCATCCCTTCTCTTCACTGTAACAGTAATGAGATTTGAAATTCCTTTTGTATTGTTAAGCTAAGAGGTACTTAGCACCTAGTTCAGATTAAGCCTCTGTTGAAGAAACAGAAGGTATGAATGCTGTCTCCTGTTGCTGACATAACAGGAAGGGGTTGGCTGAAACAGGAAGCTAATTCCGTATGTAAAGAAGAAAAGCACCAGAGAGGCAAAGTCAGAATTTCCTGAGAACTTGTGGTGGTGGAGCTTCTTCTGAACAGGAGGCCAGGAGGCCAGGAGGCCAGGAGGCCAGGAGCCCAGGAGCCCAGGAGCTCATGAACCCTGGTGACAGAGGAGCCCAGGAGCCCAGGAGAAGATTGAGGAAGCAGAAGACTGAGGAAGCATGACCAGGATGCTAATACTTTGTCTGTTTGTGGCTTGGTTGAGCCTTGAATTCCCAGGAACAGAACTTGTGAAGGATTTGAGATGGACTGGATCCTGTGAACTCCAGTATGGAGCAGGACCTACCCAGAGAGCTGGATAAGGAATTGGGAGCTGTCTGCCATTGAACCCAGGTGAATCCAGTTTGGTGAATCCAGGTGGAATCTGGGACCAAGGAAGAGGATCCAGGGAATTTGAGAACCAGCCCCAAGTCAAAATGAAGAAAAGACCTCTCCTTGGGTATTGAATGCTATGATGATAATGTGGTTTACTAGTGACCTAGGGGTGGGGAATTTGTGTGTATTCTAAATGACTGTACTTAGTGATTAACAATACTTAGTAACTGATTGCTAAATAAATGACTGATTGAGTTAACCTAGTTGCCCCATGAGTAGAAGACTGACTATTGTATTCTGAGATGACTGAATGACTGAGTAAGGAGGCAAACCTCCTTAGGGATACCAGATGATTGTTCTTTCTTGAAAACTATTGTGACCACTTTGGTGAAAACAATGTGGCCATTATATTGTGAATACTGTACCTTGATTTTCTGAGAATGTTTTGCTTTGATATGGAATAGAGAGTTCACTATAGTGTGTAATCAGAACCTTAAAAGCTGTTCACAGTAGCATTCTTCTGGAAAGCTGCTCATGCATGGCATTACATCCACTTACACAGACACCATCTACTTGTGACCCTTATCACCTTTTGCCTTCTGATTGGATTCCTTGCCTCGAGTCTTTTCCTACTCCAAACCATCCTCTACTCAGTAGCTGAAGTGATATTCTCAAAGCATAGATTGGACTATATCATACCTCTCTTAAGTGAACTCCAAAAGCTTTATATTTCTTCTGCCTTTCAATTGAAGCTCTTCAGAACCTGACTCTTTCCACTGTTTTTAATCTTTTAACACGTTATCATTAAGATTTGTTCACGTATTTTCAGTCATGTTCAATTCTTCATGACCCCTTTGGGTGTTCTTGATCAAGATTCTAAAATGGTTTGCCATTTCCTTCTCCATTTGTATAATTGTAATTTATACTATAATGAATTTTTTAAATGAATGATTTTGATAACTTTTACAAACTAATGAAGAATGCAATGAGGAGAACCAGAAGAATAATTGATACATTAACTATGATATAAAGACAAACAACTTTGAAAGCTATAAGAGCTGTAATCAATAAAATTTTCATTCATGATTCAAGAGGACCAATGATGTAACAAATTGTCTACCTCTTGACAGAAAGAGGATGGATTTAGGGTGAAGAATGAGACACATAGTCTTGTATGTAGTCAACGAAGTAAAGTGTTTTGCTTGAATATGCATATTTGTTATAAGAAATTTATTTGTTTTTCTCATTTTTTATAATGAAGTGAAGGGGCAGAGGGAGAGAAAATTGATTTCTTTTAATGAAAACATACTTTCAAATAGAGAGGAAGATTGCTACAGATGAGGGATGCTTTTCAAGTTTCAATGTACTGAGTAAGGAGGCAAACCTCCTTAGGGATACCAGATGATTGTTCTTTCTTGAAAACTTTTGTGACCACTTTGGTGAAAACAATGTGGCCATTATATTGTGAATACCGTACCTTGATTTTCTGAGAATGTTTTGCTTTGATATGGAATAGAGAGTTCACTATACTGTGTAATCAGAACCTTAAAAGCTGTTCACAGTAGCATTCTTCTGGAAAGTTAATTTTGCTTAACTGTTTTACTTTGTTACAAGAGAGCTCTTATAGAATATAGGTAAACTGAAAATGCTTGTAATATAAAAATAAAACATCGATACAATTTAACATACACATTACCTCCTTCACAATAGCTTACTCAATGTTCCTCACATGCAAAGTGCCATTTCCATATCTTGCATATACTAATATGTATATTTTTCTCCACTGTTAGAATGCAAACTTCTTGAGGTAGTGTTGTACCCAAACCTAAATCCCAGGTCACTACACACTACCTGATTTGTGGCCCACCATTTAGCCGCTTTATATTTCTGTCTTTGTCTCTATCCCACACTCTGTAATAGTTTGAAACGGCTTAAAGCATAGTCCTGGGTATTGCCCAAGGTATAGTCCCTTAATCCCCTCCTTCCTCGAATCAATATTCATACTGTATCAGGGTCAGCCTAGGGTTATGGTGCAAGACTCTTATGTAGAGACCACCCTGTTCCATTCCACTGACCAAGTGGGGTCCCCACACCCTTTGCCCAGAATATGACCCCAACCTGTTCTGGGGAATTCCAGTCCCCCTTACCTCATGACCCCTCCACCCTGCTCTGGAAAGCTGACTACGACCCTCCACCCTGTGACCTCCACCCTGTTCTATGAAGGACCCCCAAGTCACAGGAAGGTTGCACCTTTGTACCCTTGTGCCACATTCCCAGATTAGCCCTGAGCTATAGATCTAACCAATGGCTGTTTTTGGCTTCTGTACATTATTGCTTCTGCTAGCTCCCCTCCCTGATTGTGGTTTTTGTGGTTTTAGCCTTTTTAAACAATGCCTGTACCTTCAATGGACTACTACAGATTTGAGTTTACACTCTGGTAATTGTGTGCTTGCTCAATAAATCCACACCTAAATTTACCTTAAACCCAGGTCTTGGCCCACTCATATTCTCTGCACAACAGTAGAGACTATTTAAAAAAAATTCCTAGTATTCCCAGAGCTGATAAGAGTAATTAAATGTTTCTTGGTGAATCATTTAGATGACCACTTCTCCCCTTGTATATAAATCAAATCCATTATTTTCCTCAGTAAGTTGTCTGACCATGCTTTGTCCTAAATCTTTAAAGTGTTCAGTTCCTTGAAATATTATTGAGTCATTTTAGGAAGCACAGAACTCAGTAAAAATATTTTAACATGAACACTATAACCAAAACAAGACAACTCAAAAATTATAAAAATTATTTTCTAGTGAATGTTTTCCATGGGATATGGACTGCAAAACATTCAAAATTTAGTGTAAAATTTCTAAGTTCTGTGAACTAGATATGGATTCATATCAACTTGATAAAAAGTGGGAAGTCTAATTGTAATTATTTTCAGAAATCTCTAGGAAAATTAAGATGACCTTGCAGATGGAACATTATCTCAAATTAAGTCATAAACACTTTTATAGCAGCAATAGATTTACTTTTCTCTACCATAGTTTGCTTCTCTTATTTTTCTTTTTTCTTTACTTCATCTCTCTCATTATGAGAAAAAGATGATTTGTTTCTATGTAAAGAAAAATACAGTGCTTATTGAAGTACCTTTGCACCCACATATGTGTGTATGTACATATGCATACATATTATGGTAACGATATTCTTCCTATCTCAGTTGTTTTGAGGGAGGGGTCATTGTAGGTAAAAAGAAAATGTGTTTTGTAATAAAACATCTTAACTGCAGTTGTTCAGACTCACACCATGATCTAATATTCCAATAGAGCTGTAATACCAACATTATAGATGTTGCGTCCAACAACAGAGATTTACAACCCATCCATGTCTTCTCCTTCTCCAAGATTATTTTCTGTATCTTTCCATAAAATTGTCCCAAAATACCACTTAACAACCTTGGGTCTTTTTCTTACTCTTTTGATATTGCACAATATATTTTTTTTACATTTTTCTCTTTCTTTTTAATTGTCCTTTAATGATAAACACCCCAAAATTGAAGTTTGATTGTGACTCTTCCATCTCCAATTCTTTTTTTAAATTTTAATTTACTATTAGTTTACAACATTCAATTCCACAAGTTTTTGAGTTCCAAATTTTCTCCCCTCCTTCACTCTCTCCCTCCCTCCCCATGGTGGCATGCAATCTGATATAGGTTCTACATACACCTTTATATTAAACTTCAGTCAAGCTGTAAAGAATTATAACCAATGGAATGAATAATGAGAAAGAAAAAAACAAAAAAAAACCAAAATGAAAAAGAGAGAAAATGGCTTTCTTCAACCCGCATTCAGACTCTGTAATTCTTTCTCTGAATGTGGATTACCTTTCCAATCATGAGTCCTTTGGAGTTGCCTTATATCCTAGTATTGCTGAGGGAATCTCTATTATTGATAGCTATATTGGTATTGTATTATCCTCATTTTACATTTAAGGATGTAGGCCAACAGAGCTTAATTGATTTGGTTGGTGTCACACACCTTGAAAGTATCTGAGTACAGATTTGAACTTAGTGTTTGAACTTCATTCCCTGACCATCTACTGCATTTCTACTGATTTCAAGCAATGTTTATTGAGCAATACAGGCATGAACTAGTAAATTTTTAACCAGGAGAATTTAGGTACATAGTATTAAAGTTCTTTTTTTTTTATATTGACAGCTATCAATAACTGAGATCCCCTCAGCAATGCAAGGTTATGAGACAACTCCAAAGGACACATGATTGGAAAGGCTATCCATAATTGGAGAAAGAATTACAGAGTCTGAATGCAGACTGATCCCAAAAGTTATGGGATGCAAAGAAAGAGGTTCCTAGGGGAAGTTTTATATCTCTGAATGCTTACATAAATAAAATAGAGAAAGAAGAGATCAATGAATTGGTCATGCAACTAAGAGAACTATAAAAAGAGTGAACTGAAAATCCCCAATTAAATACCAAATTAGAAAATCTGAAAACCAAAGGAGAGATTAATAAAATTGAAATTAAGAAAACTATTAAACTAATAAGTAAAGCTAAAGGTTAGTTTTATGAAAAAAATGCCAATAAGATAGATAAATCTTTGGTTAATTTGATTTAAAAAAAGAAAGATGAAAAGCAAATTACCAGTATAAAAAATGACAAGAGTCAGTCTCTTGGATAAAGTGATTAATTGTTTCTGTGATTTGTGGCTTGTCCCACTCATTCTTTAGGATTAGATCATTTAGCTTCTAATTAATTTTTAGTCTATCCATAGCCCTTCATTACATGTAATTTTTATTGCACAATGATCTGAAATGGATGCCTTTAAATATTTCTGTCTTTTTGCCGTTGATTGTGAGGTTTTTATGTCCTAATACAGTCATTTTTTGTGAAGGTGTCATGTACCTCTGAGCAAAGGATATATTCCTTTTTATCCCCATTCATTTTTCTCCAGAGGTCTATCATATCTACCTTTTCTAAAATTTTTCTATTCACCTCCTAAATTTCTTTCTTGTTTATTTTGTGGTTAGATTTATGTGGTTATGAGAGAGGGAGTTTGAGGTCCCCCACAAGTATAGTTTTGCTGTCTATTTCTTTTTGTAACTCCCTTAACTTCTCTAAGAATTTGCATGCTATACCACTTAGTTCATATATATTTAGTAATAACATTACTTCATTGTCTATGGTACCTTTTAGCAGGAAGTAATTTTCTTCCTTTTCTCTTTTAATTAGATCTATTTTTGCTTTTTCTTTGTCTGAGATCAAGATTGCTACCCACGCTTTTTAAAATTTGGCTGAAACATAATGTATTCTGTTCCAGCCTTTTACCTTTGCTCTGAATGTATCCCTCTGCTTCAAATATGTTTCTTCTAAACAGCGTATTGTAGGATTATGCCTTTTAATCCACTCTGCTATCCCCTTACATTTATGGGAGAGTTCATCCCATTCACATTCACAGTTGTGATTACTATCTGTGTTTTTCTCTCCATCCTCTCTACCCATTTTATTTTCTCCTTTCTCTCTCCTTTCTCCTTTTCCCTTCTCACCAGAGTTTTGCTTTTGACCATCACCTCCCTCAATCTTCCCTTCCTTCTATCAGCCCCCTCCCTTTTCTTTCCCTTCTCCCCTACCTTCTATCCACTTCCTCCTTTTTCTTTCCCTATTCCCCTCCCTACTTCCTATAGGGTAAGTTAGATTTCTATACCTAACTGAATATGTTATTCCCTCTTTGAACCAAATATGATGAGATTAAGGTTGAAACAATGCTCATCTCCCTCCCTTCTTTCCCTCTATTGTAATAGGTCATTATGCCTCCTCATGTGATATAATTTACTCTCTCCTCTTCTCCCAGTACAATTCCTTTTCACCACTTAATTAGATTTTTTACCATCACATTAAAGTTAACCTATACCCATGCCTCTGTCTATACATACCCATTCTAAATGTCATAATAAAGATGCAGTTCTCAAGAGTTATAAGTGTCATCTTCCCATGTAGGAAGGTAAACAGTTTTCCCTTATTGAATACTTATTTTTTCCTTCCCTTTTTACCTTTTTATGACTCTCTTGAGTTTTGTATTTTAAGATCAAATTTTCTGTTGAACTCTGTTCTTTTTATCTTCATCAGTAATTTCTCTTTGATCTGATAATTCTGGAATTTGGCCACAAAATTGCTTGATGTTTTCAATTTAAGATCTTTTTCAGAAGGTGATCTGTGGATTCTTTCAATGACTATTTTACCTTCTGGTTCTAGGACCTCAGGGCAGTTTTCCTTGCTAATTTCTTGAAAGATGTTGTTTGGATTATTTTTGTTATTGTGGCTTTCAGGTAGACCAATAATTTTTTTGTTGTGGAGGGGGGTAAAGTTAAGTGACTTGTCCAAGGTCACACAGCTAGAAAGTGTCAAATGTATGAGGCTGGATTTGAACTCAGGTCCTTTTGACTCTTGGGCCAGTGCTCTATTCTCCACAATAATTTTTAAATTATCTTTCCTGCATCTACCTTTCAGGTCAATTGTTTTTTTCAATGAGGTATTTTATGTTTTCTAATATTTTTTCATTCTTTTGATTTTGTTTGACTGATTCTTGATATCTCATAGAGTAATTAACTTCCACTTGCCCAGTTCTAATTTTTGGTGAATTGTTTTCTTCAGTTAGCTTTTGTACCTCCATTTCCATTTAGCCTGGCTCCTAGTTCTCAGTCAGCAACACACCTTTGGTCCTTCCAGCTCTGTCTCTTAGAATAAAAGAACAAGTCAGAGTTAGGCCTTACCCTGGAAACATCAGAGTGTTAGCAAAGGTTGAGGTTGGGAACATCTTCTGGACACTCTTCAGTTTAATAGCATCCTTTATAAAATGGAGCACCTAGGACAAAAAAACAACAGTTCATAAGTGATTTGACCATGACAGATAGTGAGATTATCACCTAATTCCAGCATGCTTTCCAACTTTTAATTTGCATTAGTTTTAAACCAGTTCTGATAGCACCTAATACCCACTCACTTGATATACTTTTTCCATTAGTACCTTTTGATAACCACATTCTCTCAGTCATCAAGGAAGAAAATAAGCACTTATTAAGCACCTACTATGTGCCAGGCAGTTTACAAATGTTAGCTAATTTAACCCTCATCAAGTGACATCATTATATGTCATTATTCCAATTTTATAGTTGAGGAAATGATTTGCCTAGAGTCATGATGTTTAAGGCTGACTTTGAATCCAGATCTTCCTGACTACAGTTCTACTATTCTGTCTATTACATCATCTAGCTGTCTTATTCACTGCTTATTAAGCATTCTACTTGTATGCCATGCTTGTATGCCAAGCACAAGTGAAAGTACAAAGAATGACACAATCCTTTCTATTTATGCCCCTGCCTTTCTAACCACTCCTACATTATGTTTGTTCAGTCCTCCTAATTTCCCCTCTAGAAGAATGTAGTCTTCTTGAGGGCAAAGATTTCCATTTTAGTCTTTATGTCTACAATGCCTATACCAGTGCACTCAAATACTTGTTGAAATGAATACTCAACTCTTTAATGGGTTCTGTTCTCTTTTCTTTCTACATTTCACTCCTCAGCATTCTCATCCATTCTCACAGTTACATATAACACTTCTAGGCAGGTAACTCCCAAGTATATATCTCTAATCCCTCATTCCCAGGCTCTAGATCTATCTTTACTGTTGACTACTAGCTCCCTACTGTTGAGCAGGTAAACCTGCTTAACATTTCTAGGTGTCCTATTGGCACCTCAAACATCACAGAATCATAGTTTCCAGGAGCTAGAAAGGACATCAGAGGCTAACTCAATTAGCCCACAGCTTACCAAGAATCCTGTCTACAATATCCCCACCACATGACCATCCTCATTCAAAATGAAAATTATCATCTTTATCTACAAGTTACCAAGTCTATTTTCTCACTTATCTATTTCTTTATATAATGCTATAATCCTCCAATGCATGATATTTGAGGGTTTTCTTTTATTGTTCCCCTTACTCCTATTGTTAGGCTGACTTCTTTTGAATAGTTGTGAAGTTTAGTAGTCTTTGTAATGTTCTGGGGACATCACTCAGCCATCACAATGCCATCAGCAAATAGAATCTGTAGGGAATCTTTTCCACTTGGACTCTGTGCTGGACATTCTCCATTACAGTTACCAAAATGTATCTTGTTTTATGTCTCATTATGTATTAATAATTAGGAGATCATCCAAAAATGTTATGTATTTAAAATATATCAGGTAAACTTGTATGATATTAGTATATGAATAGGAGTCACCTCACTGGAAGAGAGTCTCTAAGATTTCTTTTTGTACAACCAAATTAAGTGCTTTTAAAAAATAGTCATACAACAAACATAGTAGGATCTGGTATGCTTTGTGCCTTTGTCTATTATGTCACCATGAATATTCAGTGTGATAATAACATCATTTCAAAAGCCCCCCTTTTCCTTCCTCATATTTTAATTTGAGGTAGTTAGGTGACACGATAGATAGAGTGTGAGACCTGGAGTCAGGAAGACTCTTGAGTCCAAATCCAGCTTTGGAACTAATTAGCTGTAACAATGGGCAAGTCCCTTAATCTCTGTCTACCTCCTTTTCCTCAACCATGAAATTAGACTAAATATAACTACCTCAAAGTGTTGTTAGATGATCAAATGAGATAATTTTGCAAGCACTTAGCATGATTCCCAGCAGGGTAGGTACTATATAAAGGTTTATTTTTCCCTAATGCTGCCATACAAAGAAAGTTGACTACGTTACTTTATTCTCTCTCTGTGAACATGTGATAAATAATCTAAATCTTTGGTACTAATTTATCTAATTTTGATTGTTATTTCTTATGTGACATGAAAGTCTAATTCCCATGTTATAGAAAGTTCATTAATGCTCTTCATATGTACAAATTCAAGGAAAGAAGAGTAGAGTACATAAAAAATAAAATAAGAGTGCATGAATGAAATAAATGAGAGAGAAATCTATATATTTCTTTAAACATTTAGACTGTGCTTAGAATGGTTTCGTTTATCTTTGTTGAAATCCCAGAAAATAATAGTAAAACTCACACATCTCATTACCTTTCAATGTGCTATTTTTTTTTTGAGGAATATGTCCCACCCCCTCCATTTTTTTTTCTTTTTCTTATTTTTAAAACTAACAAGATTCATATGTAATTTCTTTTTTCTCTAAGATTATGTAAAGATATGATAAAAAGAAAACAAAAAGTCCATCTGATAACTGAGTATATTTTACATGTAATTTGTGAACTTATTGAGAAATTACTTTATAATCAAACTTTACATTTAGACATTCTTGACTCAAGTGAGGGATTCATGCTGGAGTAATGTAATGTTAATGGAATCTGAAGATCTTCCATGCCCCTTTGTATTGGCAAGTAAGCAGGTAATTAGCACCTTGTTTCAAGTTAACACCTTGTTTAAGCTATTTAATTAACACAGAAGTAGTTAACACCTTGGGAGAAAGTTGCTGATATAACAGGAAGGGGAAGAATGGGGAGGAGCTATACTGTATATAAGGAAGAGAACCAGCAGGACAGTCAGATTTTCTCTCAGTGAGCACCTGGAGGCTGCAACTTTTGCCAAGACCCTCCTTCTAGAAACTTTTGCTGAGAACTTCCAAGAACCAGGCTGAGGAGCTACTGTGAGTGAGAGAAGGATCCCTGCCCGAGGGATCCTGTTCTATTGTGAAGCCTTGGGAATGTAGGTGTTCACTGCATTAACTATGTGTATCAACTTCGTGACTACTATAATGACTTTGGCTTTCTGGTTCTGGGACTTGGTTTTCTGGTATCTGAATAAAGGCTTTGGTTCTGGTCCCCAGGTGGAGAGGTTGCTACATTTTGTGATTCACAACTATACCAGCATAATCATAATCACCATAAGTGTTGTGAATATTGCATTATTGTTACAAGTAATAAAGTGGAACAGAAAAGATTGGAAAAGAAAAGTAATTATATGATACATTTAAAAGGAAGAAGTGACAGAACTTTGTGACAAAATTAATAAAAAGGTCACAGAATCATCAAAATGTCCCTCATTTTTAAAAATGAAAAATAAACAACAACTCATGCCCAAAAAAGTTGGCTCATCCAAGGTCAAACAGTAGTAGAGATGGGATGTAAAGCATCTTTATCCAAATCAAGAATGTTCTATTGTATTATGTTAAGTAAAAGACAAAGCTGTATAGGTGAGCAAAATTTGAAAATTGGTGATTCCTGTTTCAGCCATATTGTCTGTGAATCTGGGAATACAAATAAAAATTTCTGATAGGCAGTTTTTAAAAATGAAAATGGTAATTAAAGGAGAAGACAAAGCTGTTTTCTTTTTAGTGTTTGATAAATGCAAAGATCCAAGTTTTTGGGACAAGTACTCATCCCACTTGACAAAAACTGCTGCATATACTGGAAAACAGTATGGCAGAAACTAGATACCAAGATAAGGTCAAAATCAATACATAATTTAGATGTAAGGGGTGATACCATGGGCAAATTAGGGAAGCATGGAATGAATGTCAGATCTAAGAATGAAGGAAGAATTTATGATCATATAAGAGCTAGAGAGCATTACATAATGCAAGAAAGATCATTTTTATTATTTAAACTGAAAAGATTTTTGCACAAACAAAACCAATGCAGTTGAGGTAAGAAGGAAAGCAGAAATCTGGGGGGGGGGGCGTGGAGAGGGGGTATTTATAACAAGTGTCTTTGATAAAGGTCCAATTTCTCAAATATATATAAAAAGTGAATTAAATTAATAAGATTGCAAGTGATTCTCCAATTGATAAATGGTCAAAAATATGAACAGGCAGTTTTCAGATGAGAAATAAAATTATCTATAGTCATATAAAAATGCTCTAAAACACTGTTGATTAGAGAAATACAAATTAAAACAACTTTGAGATTGGTTAGTATAGCAAAATAGGAAAATGTTGGATGTTGGAGGGAATGTAGGAAAGCTAGGATTTTAAAGCATCGTTGGTGGGACTGTGAACTGATCCAACCATTTTGGAGAGCAATTTGCAACTATATTCAAAGGGATATAAAACTGTGCATACCCTTTGATCCAGCAATACCATGGCTAGGTCCATATCCCAAAGACATCCAAAAAAAGGGGGAAAGGACCTATTTGTACAAAAATATGTATAGCAGCTCTTTTGTGGTGGTGAAGAATAGGGAATCAAAGAGATGCCCATCAACTGGGGAATAGTTAAAAAAAGAAAAAACTATGGTAAATTATTGTAGTGGATTATTTTTGATCTATAAGAAATAACAAGCAGAATGGTTTCAAAAAAGCCTGGAAAGACTTACATAAATGGATGCACAGTGAAGTGAACAAAACAAGGAGAATGTTGTACATAATAACAGCCACATTTTTTTATGAAGAATTGTGAATGACTTAGCTATTCTCAACACTACAATGATCCAAAATAATCCTAAAGGACTAATGATGAAGCATATTATCTGCCTCGAGAGGAAAAAAACAACAACCTGATATTGTCTGAATACAGACTGAAGCATGCTATTTTTCACTTTCTTTCATTTTTGTCTTTATCAGCATCTTCTTGTACAAAATGACTAATATAGAAATATTTCACACAATTGCACATGTATGATCTGTATCTGATTGCTTACTATCTAAGGAGAAAAAAGGGGAGAGAAGGAGAGATAGAATTTAGAACTGAATGTTAATATAAAAAACTCTGAATAACCTTTGACCCAACAATAGCACTATTAGGTCTGTATTTCCAAAAAATCAAAGGAAAAGGATTTATACATACAAAAATATTTTTAGTGGCTCATTTTGTGGTGGCAAAAAATGGAAATTGAGAAGATACAATCTATTGGGGAGTGGTTGAACAAATTGTAATATATAATTGTAATGGAATACTATTGTGCTATTAGAAATGAGGGAAGGATGATTTCAGAAAAAAAAGCCCAGGAAAGATTTCCTTGAACTGATGCAACATAAAGTGAACAGAACCGAAAGAGCACAAACAGTAATAGCAATATTGTATGATGAACAACTATGAATGACTTAGCCATTGTCAGCAATACAACGATCCAAGACGATGCTCCCCACCTCAAGATTAAAAGCTGATGCAGTTTGAATGCTGAAGAACACTATTTTTCACTTTTTTGTTCACTTTTTTTGCCTGTGTTTTCTTTCACAACATAACTAACATGGAATTATGTTTTGCATGATTGCACATATATTACCTATATAAATTTTCTTACCATTTAAGGAAAGGGGGAAGGTGAGATTTTGGAACTCAGAAATTTAAAAGTGAATATAGAAACTGTTTTTGCATGCAGTTGGGAAAAATAAAATGTCCTTCTAATAGAAAAGTATCGAAAATGAAGGATAATGAAAATAACGTCCAATATTTCTCATAGGATTCCTTCCATATGGAATGGATATATTCTTTAAATTATAAGTGAATTGAAATTTGCATATTGAATTCATTTCCATACAGTCCTTTGTCAACAGTATTTTGCATATAAGTACCTAGTAAATACTTAAGTTGAATTATAAAAAAAAGATTCATAATTTAGGAAAAATCTGAAAATTAATTTCATTAGAAACTCAGGAAATTCTGTAATGTTTTGCCACAAGAGATTTTTTTTGCCTCTCAATAAACATCTTCAAATAAAATCTGAGTTATCCCTTGCTTAGTTTATTCAAGAGAAGATTCTTGGTCCACTTTAGGTAGGACTATATAAGTCAACTCTTTTAAATTAGTAGTAGTAGTAGTAGTAGTAGTAGTAGTAGTAGTAGTAGTAGTAGTAGTAGAAGTAGTAGAAGTAGCAGTAGAAGTAGTAGTAGTACCAGTAGTAGTAGTAGTAGTAGTAGTAGTAGTAGTAGTAGTAGCAGTAGCAGTAGCAGTAGCAGTAGTTTAGTAGTAGAAGTAGTAGTAGTGGTAGTAGTAGTAGTAGTAGTAGTAGTAGTAGTAGTAGTAGTAATAACTACAGTGGGTGACCATGGCTTTGTCCCTGGGTGCAGAAATTTAGAGGTTGCATTGTTTGCACTTGTACACAGTCCTTTGGGAGCATAGAAATAAGAGTTTAACACTTAGGAAGAATAATTAATTAAGATAGGATGATATGAGATAGCCTGATTTACTTCACCTCAGATGAACTCTATCACAGCTTGTCCTCCATAAATGCCAGTCTCTCCAAAAGTAGCCTTGTGTTAAGAAGGGCCATTAGGGTCTCCCCACCATGAATTTTCTCCACTGAATTATTGCTTTTCCCCAATTACAAAAAATACTTAAGTAGAACTCACCCATAAATTATAATGATGTGTCCCAGTAGCCTGACAATATTCTGCCTGTGAGAATTTCAGAGTCTCTTAGCAGTTCACTTTGGGGTTCTTATAAAATACTTCTCTGTCTTCACATTATCCTCTTAAAATACCCCCTGTGCATCTGGAAAGTTCCAGCTCTCCACTACTATTGATTGTTTTTTAGTCATTGTTGGAGTAAAGGCAACAGACTAATAATTACAAAATCATGGACTCCGGTTGCTACTTCAGATGTTTCTAGGAAAGAAAAGTATGTAGAGAAGAGCAAAAGCAACTCACAAAAGACTGGAAATAGGAATATCTGCAAGAATGCTAGTAATGTATAAACAAATCTATTCTTAACTTCATGAATATATAATAAAGATTTTTGAATGTTCATATTGCTATTTTCATCATTCATTATAAAACAATAAATTGTAGTGTACTTTGCAGATGGAAAATAAAGCATTTTTGAAAAGCCAATTAAACACTTGAAAGCTAATCTTACCCAATAAAAGATTCTAACAAATGTGTTCTTAGATTAAGAAATAAAAGATGCATATGTGTTAGTATGTCTAGTATTGTGCATTGACCATTCTCATTAACTTGTATTGCCACTATATATCGTCATAAATGCTCAATACACATGTATATACTTTTTTGTATTTTTTAAAAATTTTATGTTTATTTTTAGTTTACAACATTCATTTCCATAAGAGTTTGAGTTACAAATCTTCTCCCCTTCCACCCCCTACTCACCACCCCAAAACAGGAATCCCACTGAATACCCCCACCCCCAATCTGCTCTCTCCTATATCCTTACCCATCACCCCTCTGACTTTCCAGTATGGCAAGATGGATTCCCATAACCCAGTGCCTGTATATCTTATTTCCCAGTTGCATGTGCAATAATAATAATAATAGTAATAATAGTAACAATTTTTTTAAACATTTTATTTTAAACTTTGAATTCCAGATTCCTTCCCTTCTTCTCTCATCACTCACCCTTACTGGGAAGATAAGCAATTCAATACAGGTTGTACATATGTAGTTACACAAAACATTTCCATAGTGGATATATTGTGAAAGACTGACTATATTTCCCTCCATCCTATCCTGTCCCCACTTGTTCTATTTTCTACTTTGACCCTGTCCCTTTTCAAAGGTGTGTGCTTCTAACTATCCTCCTCCCCCCAATATGCCCTCCCTTCTGTCATTCCTTCTCTTATCCCCTTCCCCCCCATACTTTCCTGTAGGGTAAGATACCCAATTTAGTGTATATGTTATTCCCTCCTTAAGCCAAATTCAATGAGAGTAAGGTTGGCTCATTCCCTTTTGCCTTCCTGTTCTTCCCCTCCATTGTAACAGTTTTCCCTTGGTTCTTTTATATGAGATAATTTACCCAATTCTGTATCTCCCTATCTCCTCTGATTATATTCTTCTCTCACCTCTTAATTTTATTTTAAAAATATCACCCCTTCTTATTCAATTGATCCTGTGCCCTCTATGTATACTTGTACACCTATATATACACACTCAAATGTGTATGCATATGCACATATACCCTCCTATATAGACATACACATACATTTATATTTCCTTCAACTATCCTCATACTGAGAAAAGTTTCATAAGTCACAATTAAATAGTTCAAGTTTGATAAGTTCCTTATGATTTATTTTCCCTGTTTGCCTTCTCATGCTTCTCTTGCTTCTTGTATTTGAGTATCAGGAGCTCTGAAGCAGCCATGTGGAGGAGGCTGCATGACCACAGTGCCTGCACCACTTCTTGTCTTCTCATCCTGCAGGACTGAGCTCTTGGTCCCTTTGTTTCCACAAAGTCCACACTGACCTTTTACTTTGTCTTTGGAATTTATGGGCTGATAATTCTGGAAACCAGCACAACAACTGATCCTCTCTCCTGAAGTCCACTCCAGCTGCTACTAGTTGGGGCAGCCTTGGGGTTAAAACCAGGGCACATGTGGTGCTGGGCTTGACTCCCAGCATGCTGTGATGGACCCTTCCTGTATGCCTGCCAGGCTGCCTTCAGTGGGAGATTTGTTTCTCTCTCTCACTTTGTGGGTTTTGTAGCTCTAAAATTTGTTTAGAGTCATATTTTTTTTAGGTATTTGAGGTGGTTATGGGAGGAGCTCCTGGAGTTTTCCTGCTTCTAAGCCACCATCCCTTTTTTTGTATCTTTTTAAAAATGAAAACATGTTCAAAAAATAAATGATCATGTTTGTATACTGTTATCATACTGGCAAGTAGTTCAGAACATTTATAAACTATCACAAAACATTTCAAGGTAGAATTTGAATCCTTTCAATAACTAATGCTTGTTTTAACACCAATCATTTAATTTGACACACTCCATAATACATATGCAATAAAAGTGACATGTTGGAAGGATTAATGCCAAGAAAAAAAGCAAATTGGCTACTAAATAAAATGAGATTTAGGTAACACATCTTTTCTAAGGAAACCTGTCATATGCTATTAACTGTACTATATAATATCTTGTTTATGCATAAAATTTTTAAACACCTCAGGAAGATGTAGATTGATCCAGGCATATTTCATGAAGTTGGTGATATTAAAAAAAAATTCTCAGATTCTAGTCTTCATATTTAAGATTTTCTGAATTTATGGCTATGAATCACAAAAACTTTTTTTTTCACTTAGCAGCAGGTACATTTCCATTCATGTACCTTTTTTATTATACTCCCTCAATTTGTTATATTCTTCTATCAGCATATAAGCTCCTTGAGGGAAAAGACTTTTTAAAAAAATTTTAAACTAAAAATAACACAATATTAGAACACAATAAGTTCTTTCATTCAGTCTTTCATTTACCTTATTCATTTTCTCCCTCAAACTTGTTACTCCTCTTAATTCCATTATGGTACCATCATTTTCCCATTCTCTCAGGTTTTTATTCTTATGATCATAACTACCTCCTTCTGTTCTGCCCCATAACCCCTGTTGTCACTTCCAATAATTTGTGAAATTGTTTCTATTCTACCTCCAAAACATCGTGTATATTCAACATGTCCACATTTATTACCTTAATTTAAATTTTCATTATTTTGTTGATCTAGACTATTGTGCAAACCTACTAGTTTCCTAATTACAGTCTGTTCTCATTCTTATCCAGCCTATATTTGACTAGAATAATTTCCCCACAACATAGCTTAGATAATTTTACATGGTGGGGAAGTAGGAAGTCTACAAAGCCTAAAAGTATATATACCTAAGGTAATGTGTAATGTTCCTTTGTCATTCAAAAACTCTCTGTGACTCATCGGTACCAACAGAATAAAGTCCAAGCTCTGAACTAGTCCTCCAGTCAATGAGTCAACAAGGTTTTATCAAGCACCTATCATATGGCATCCCTGTGTAGGTACTAGGGGTACAAGTACAAAGAATGAAACAATCCCAACTTAGAAGGAACTTGGCCCTTTTAAGATATCCTCTTGGCCCTTAAGATATTCTAAGATATTCTCTCATCAGAATTATAATTCTTTGTATCTTAGGGACAAATCAAGCTACACAGTGTCCTGACCATACAATGTAGTGTTCTTTCCTCATAATAATTCTCCTTTTATCAGTAACATTATTCCTCTCCACCTCGCCTCAACTGGAAGTGATTTCTTCTTCCTTTATTAACCCATAATACATTACCTCTATCACCCCTACAGCGCTCACCAAAGTTATCTGTATTTTACATTTGTATACACCTGCTATGTTTTCTATTAAACTCTTAAGTCCTTGGAGTCAGGCTTTATTTGTTATCGTGTCACTCACAGGATGTTTTTTACATTGAGGATGTTCAATTGATGTTCGTTGAATTAAATAGACATCAAATTGCCAGTTAGGACAGAATTGAATTTTTGTTCCTAACCATAAATCCAGAGGAGTAGCCATTAATATATATCATTTATTGTTAATACATGGGTAAAATATCGAGGGTTGACTATGTTAAATGAACAAATGAAAGGAATTAAGCACCTGTTATGCCTTAGGTACTTTGCTAGGTGCTGGAGATAAAAATACAAAAGTTACAGTCCGTGCACTCAAGGACCTTGCATATATTGGGGAAGACAACGTAAGCGAGGTAAGGTTAACCTAGAAACTGAGTTTTGGTCTAGAGAATAACAGGATTGGAGTGTGAAGTCATCATATAATCACCTAGTATGTCCTTTCCAGAAAAAAAGGTACCAGTGCTTTTATTACTGTACTCAGAACAAAATGTGAAAATCAGGAGGAATGAGGGGGAATACGTGTGGCAGAAAGACTGATAGCAATATGTTTCTATGGATAGATATAAAACATGATCTGGGACCAGTTAGATCTAGTAGGTTAGGTGTTTTTATTTACTCATTCAACAATCAGGACAGCTCAGCCCCAGAACAAAATCCCAAACAGCTGATTTAACTCTCAAGGAGAAAACTGAATGAATGAATTTAAATACATATACAAAATACTTACTATGTGCTATGGGCTAAGAATAAGAATAGAAAATATTAATACTGTAGGTCCTGTTACCATTACCAAACTCTCTAATTAGGGGAGACAACACATAAAGGACAGTTCACCTACAGGGCTAACGGAAAAGTTAGGAGTCTTTAGAGTACCTAAGAATAGGTCTGATGACAATGTTGTGTCAGGTCTATAGGACACAGGAGCAGATAGTGAGGCCTAGGGAATCTTAGGAAGAAGAAGCAGGGCAGACCCTAAAACATATGTTGTCTGCAGATCTTATTCAGAGAGTAATATTCTAGGTGAGACAGTATCAGGGAAGTTGTGAGAAAATGTGAAATTTAATCCAGATACTTTTAGGTATTATAGATTACTCACTCAGGATCTCCATGCTAAGACCACCCCTCTCTTTTCACTCTTATTTTACTATGAGGAGACACCTTGTTTTGCAGACTTAAGGCCCAGCAAGCAAGGTTCGCTCTAAGTTTGTCAAAACAACAATCCTTTGTGCTCACCCTTGGGATTAATGCTGGTGAAGCTAAATCACAGAATTGTTTCCCACCAGCCCCAGGGGGTCTCTGAACTCAGACAATCACCTTCAGGGACTATGTTCTAGTCATGAAGCCTTGCTATGAATAGACTTTTTTCACTAAGCAAACTTGCCTCATTATTACTGTCACCCCTCACTTCCTGGGTCTGGAATGGAGAAAAATTTGTAGCAAGCAGACCAATCAGCAGACTATTATAACAAGCCAAACATGAAATGATGGAGGCCTCTACCATGGTGGAGAGAAGAAGGGATATTCAAGAGGTGTTATCCAGGCAAAATCCATAGGCCTTGGCAATAGTTTGGACATAGTGGGTGGAAGAAAATGTGGAGTTGAAGAGAATATGTTCACATAGGTGGTGAGCCTAGGCAACTGGGAGGATGGTGGCATCCTTTATAATAACAGAGAATTTTGGACAGTGGGATGATTTAGATGAAATTAATTAATTCAGTTGGGGACGTGGTGATTTTAAGATTTCCACATCTGGTTTGACATATCTAATAGATAGTTGGATGTGCAAGACTGGAAGTCATGAGTAAGGTTAGGAGTGGATTAGTAGAATTGAAAATCACCAGCAGAGATGCTAATTGAATCAATGTCAAGCCAAAAAGATTACCAAGTGACAGAAGATAGAGGAAGAAAGTAACAGGATTTGGGACAGAGCTCTGTGGGACACTCACAGGTGTGACCTGGATGAAGATCCAACAAGAGACTGAGAAGAAGCTGTCAGATAGATAGGAAGGGAGCCAGGAATAGTATCACTGAGAGAGTCAAATAGAGGGACAGACAGAGAGGCAGAGAAAGGGAGACAGCCAGCCTGCCAGCCAGAGACACAGAGATAGATATACAAGGAAAAGAGGGCAATTGACAGTGTCAAAGGCCACAGAGAGGTAAAGAATGAAGAGTATTGAGAAAAGACCATAAGATTTGGCAGTGATGAGAAACTTAGTAATTTTGGAAAGAATAGTTTTGGTTGAATGAAGAGGTCAGAAGTCAAACTGTAAAAACTTAACAAGAGAGTGAAAGAAAGAAAAAATGGAAACACCTATTCTTGATTATTGTCTCTTGGAGTTCAGCCATGAAATGGAGGAGTATATATAAGGAAATAGTTAATGAAGATAAATTCATTAAGTGAGGGATTTTTAAACATGGGAGAGACATGGAATATTTGTAGGCAATATGAAAGCATACAGTAGACACAGATAGATTGAAGATAAATGAGAGAGTGGAGATGACAAAAGGGGAAATCAGCTGGAGAACTCAGGATAGAATAGAATCACTTTTGCATATGGAGGGGTTCATGTGTGAGATGGGTGAAGAAGATAGTGCCTGACAAAAAGGCACATGAGTGATATGAGATGAGAAGAGGAGAAGAAAGAACTCTTGGTAAATAGCTTCAGTCTTTTCAGTGAATATGAGGTAATATTTTTAGCTGGGATGCTTTAGGGAGGAGCAATTGTGGGGAGTTTGAGGAAGGAAACTGAGGCTGGCCAGGGTAAATTCAGCAATAAGTGGGCAAGGGACTCGTGAAAATGGAACATTATAAAGTTAAACTACTTCATCAAGGGGACAAGATGAGGAAAGGAGGTGAATGCAGACAGTGCAGAGGTGATAGGAAGTACTGAGGAATCTAGGAATGTGATGTTAAAAAAATTGGAGCAACATTGTTTCTGGGTAATTTAATAATTTTTTAAAATAATGGCAGCATTTTAATCAAAAGATGGTAATTTGCTTGTCTCTCTCTTAGAGCCAAAGACTCCACATTGTGGAGGGCTTATGATTTGTATGTCCTTGGAAGAGCAGGTGTTTTGGAGAATGGCAATCAATTTTGATCTTTTAACAATTAATGAGAAAAATGAATATTACAATGAGATGGTGTCTTAGAGCATGTAATTTGGACTACCCACATCTTGGTCAAAGAGACTTATTTCTGTAGAGACTTCCCATATCGCCTGTCTGACAAAATGGAGAATCAACATTTTCCCAGACTAGTCTGAGCAAGCACAATGAGCAGGAATGCATCCTTTAGCCCAAACTTAGAATTTCTCTTACTGTCTTTGATTAGATCTCAGCCATCCTGGCAGAGTAAATCTTTAAAAAAGATTTCAACCACTCATTGATTTTTGCATGAGGAATTAGAAAAGGGGAAAAATCTTTGTTTTAAGAGAATAGTTAGTTATTAATACAAGAAATTATCCCTTTTCACAGGAAGTAGAGGTCATGGCACAAATGAAGAAAAGGGTTTGAGATTTTAAGGAAAATTGAGGTAGAATGACAATAGATTGTGAACAGAGAAGGAAATTCTTGAGTTCATGAAGATGGAAATAGAGCATTTGTGTATGATGGCAAGATCTAGGGTATGGCCATCTTGGTGTGTGGCTGGGATATGGTGGAATGAGTCATGTCAAATGATTAAATTGAACAAATGTGAGGTCAGGGTGCTTGAGGGAATATCCACGTGTATGCTGAAGTCATCAGACGAGAGTTGGTGAAGAGGGAAAAATGTGAGCCAAGTAGCAAGGAGAGGAGAGGAGTGTGTTCAAGTTTGGCAGACAATAATAGCTCCCAGAATTTTAAACGATAAATATGGATTGAGTAAGAAGGAGAAGTAATTGAGTAATGGTGGTAAATGGAGAACTTGGAAGTATCAGATGGCGAGCAAGGAGTATTTCAATTCTCCCACACCATCCAATGAGTCAGGGGAATAACTGAAAGTAAAGTCATTGCTGAAAAAAAAAGGTTACCAAGGAACTGTATTATAAGGAGGGAGCCTAGTCTCACTGAGATCCAATAGATGGAAATAGGAAAAAAGAAACCAAGTTTATTGCCTATGGAGTAGGTATTCCAGAGAGCACAGTGGTAGGTGTAGATAGAGTTTGATAATGGAAAGGAGGAGGCTAAGGATAAGGGAATAAGTGGAACTAGGAATAGGGTTTAAACGATGAGTCAGAATCACTGAGATGAAAAGAGGCTGATTAGAAGACAATTTGTTTAGCATCAAGGAAAGAGTTTAGGTAGATTTTCATTCTCCATAGGTGCTTAGGGGGTGGAAGCCACTCAGGAACTTAGAAAGTTCAGGCAAGGCAACAAGCACTTGGAGTTGAAGGAATATTGTCATTCCACTTCCTCAAAATTGGAGAAAACCTTTCCATCAACGCAGGCATGGTGGTGTAGTGGATATAGCAATAGACCAAGAGTCAGGAAAGCCAGAGCTCATATCTGGCCTTACTTCCCAGTATTGATTCAAGGATGAAATGGATGATGCTTATAAGGCATTTAGCACATGGTAAGCACTTAATAAATTCTTCTTTTGGGGCAGCTGGGTGGTGCAGTGAATAGAGCACTGGCCCTGGAGTCAGGAGGTCCTGAGTTCAAATCTAGCCTCAGACACATAACATTTACTAGCCATGTGACCTTGGGCAAGTCACTTAGCCCTAATCGCCCTGCCTTTCCACCTCCAAAAAGACAAAAAATATTCTTTTTTTCTTTTCTACTTACCTTGCTCCCTAGAAGGAAGGCGTCTTGCAATTGATGGAGTGGCATTCTCTTTCCTCTACACAAAGACTGGTAGAGTGGCATCTTCTCATTTTATCTCAAAGACACATGACTGATTTGTGATGGGACTACCTTCCTCCTTATGTAAAGGAAGCTGTAACCCAAGAAAGAGTGCAGTGTGACATAATCAGGAGAATTTAAATGTCATGGCCCATGTGATCCTCTTTATAATATTCTCAGTTATCACTATGGCCTCCCTTTCGAAAATGATCTAAATGTAAAATCAGATACAAAAGGTAGCAAAAATAATATGAGCTGTCAGGGCAGCTCAGTGAATAGAGCACCAGCCCTGAAGTCAGGAGGACCTGAGTTCAAATCTGGCCTTAGACACTTAACACTTACTAGCTGTGTGACCTTGGGCAAGTCACTTAACCCCAATTTCCTTGTCTTTCTCCCTCTAAAAAGACAAAAAATATATTCGATCTCTCTTATAGATGAGAAATCAGGATCAGGTAGGTAAAATGGAATGCTATGAATCATAAAGCTAATAAATGCAAGAACCAGGATACAAATCAAGTTATCTCAACTACAAGTTTAGCTTAGTTTTCATTAAACCACACTGCCTTTCCCTCTTCATGGAAGAAGGAATCACATTAGATGAACTTTAGAATGTGGGGAAGTTTTCTTAAATGGGAGAGATTCTATCTGAGGAGAGCAAGAGAGATGATGGGAATAATGAGAATAATTCAGAAAAAAGAAAAGTACTTAAGATACGAGCAAAACAAATCAAAAGATTATATGTTTATGTAAAAATATGTCTTCCTGAAACCCTCTCTGACAAGTGGTGGATAAAATACTTCATTAACAACCTTCTGAAGTCCTGAGATATAGTGATAAAGTGATTGGAGCTAAATCTTTCAAAATTGCATTCCTTAGGCAAGGCCAAAATAGTGATAGGAAACAATGCAGTGAGCCACAAACTTCTCCAAACATATCTAGAAAATGTACAAGATCAAGTCCCTTGTCCAATCCAGTTTGGCATAGGGAGAGAGCCCAGAGAGAAACTGTATACCAGGGAAGGGGTGGTCTAACACCATGCCAGAAAATATGCAGATCCGCAATGGAGTACTGCTATGGGGATAAGTGCCAATTGTGTACGCTGTCTCCTACTACTCAATCCTCAATCTCAGATCCAGAGTGGAGGGAAAAACCTACCTGCTGACAATGAAGTCTTTCAAAGAAATGAAGATGCTGGGTGTTGTACTGAGAAAAGAGGATACTCAGAAGTCAGCAGCAGAAATTGTGATGTAGTTCAGATCTAAGGTACAAAGCAGGCTTTTACTTACAATGTCTATCAGTCTGCAGGGGAATTCTAGACCAAAGGGGACCCTACGATTCTCTGGTTTTCAGCCTGCACAAATTTCTAATTAACTGAAAGGGTCTAAGTCCAGCAGCAGTCTACTCTTGCTCAGATCCAACCTAGTTAAAGAGCTCAGGTTGGGGGTGAGGGAAAGAAAACAGACTTTGTCCCAAATCAGACCACTTGGGGAGTACTGAAACCTAGCAAGACCCCAAGCTATCTGGGAAATCCTGGAATAAAACAAAATTCAATACCTCAAGGAAGCAACAAAAGGACAAGTCTAGCCTTTTCCAGAAGTACCCTATAGCCCAACCCTAATATCCAGTCCAAAGTCAGCCAGTAGGCTGGAAGAATGTGCAAACAAAAAGAATTTCACATGATGACAGCTCAGCTCAAGACGCAAACATTTTAGAAGATTATTCCAAAACATTGACAAGCATTCTTTTCTTTGTCACTCTCCTATTTGGAGTATATGAACTAGTAGTCATATACTGAGTTATATAACTGAATCACTAACTGAGTTTAAAAGTATATATAGTTTAGTAAACTTGGGGGCATAATTTCAAATTGTTTTCCACAATATTTGAACCAATTCAATGTGTTACTGTACCTTTCCAACCACAGCTTTTCACTTACCATCTTTTTAATTTTCTCAATTGTATGGACATGAAATAAAGTTTCAAAGGCATTTTAATTTGCATTTCTCTTATTGGTAATTATTTGGATAACTTTTAATGTGGTGATAGTTTGTACTTCTTTTTTAAAACTTCCTGTTCATATCGTTTGACCATTTATCCTTTGGGGAATAGTTTTTAGGCAATTGCATCAGTTACCTACATATCCATCATTGTAATTTGCTGTTTTTCTCTTTATCATTTTTTACCACACCAATTGTGCTTGTGTAAATTTTTGCCATTTTATATATTCAAAACTTTCCATTTTATCTTTTGGGATAATCTAGATCATATGTAGCTAAGAATTTCCCCTAACTCATATTTATTTATTTTTTAAAAAAACCTATCTTTTTATCCTCTCTATTTTTTATGGAATGACCTATTTTAGCTGGGCTATGAGTTTACTGTTTTATGAAATGTTCTTTCTAATTCTAATGTGTTCTAAAGGGCTTTCCAATTAAATTAGCAGTTTTGTCAAATAAGGAGTCCTTAATCGTATAGTTAGTGTACACTATACTCAAAATATTCAATTGTGTGTGCCTTGTGAAGCTATACAACAACTCTTTGATTTTTAAAATTAGTGACAAATTATTATTTCTTTCTGGTATAATTGTAAATCTGGTACTACTAGGACTTTGCCTTCTCACTTCTTAAATTCACCATTTTTCTTGAGAGCCTTTATTTTTTGCTCCTCAGTAATAAGACAGGTAGGACACACACATATAAAAGTTAGTAATATCATTATTTAATTTTACTTTTATAGCCACAAAATGAGTAATCAAAAGCCCTCCAATTATTTGTCTTCCTTTAATTTTTGTAAAGGGTGTTTCTGTAGTTCTATACATTTAAGTCCTGAATGTTTTTCTAGAGACTCTATATTCCCAAATATTTTATAATTTTGAGGTTATTTTGAAGGAATTTATTTCTATCCCATTCATATGTCATGATAGGTTTTGCTGGTAATACCAAGAATGACTAATGATTTTGTCGGTTTGTTTTTATATTTTTTCTCCTTTACTGAAGTTCTTAATTGTTTTAATTAATTTGAATTGACTTTCTGGGATCTTTAAAGTTAACCTCAAAACATATGGAAATAGAAATGATTTTATTTCATTATTGCCTATGTCTATTTCTGTAACTTCTTTCCTTATATTATCTTATTGCAAAAAAGAACATTTCTAGAACTATTTCAATTGAGTGGTGCCAATTTATGTCCTTGCTTTATTCCTGATCTTCGTGGAAATGTCTCTGGTAGTTTCACTTTTTGGGTTCTAGGCAGGCACTGTTTGCTATTCTAAGGAAATATCCATTTACTCATATTTTCTTGGAATATGAACATTAAAGATTTTATTTTCTAAAGAACTTTTTCTTCATCTACTGCGACTATAGGGTTGCTATTTATGTTATTAACATGATTTGTATGTCTAGAGCTTTTCTAATGCTAAAATTACTCTGCTTCTGATAAAGAGCTAACATAGTCAAAGTCCATAATCTCTTTAATATGCTATTATAGTTTTTTGGACATTATTTTATTTAATATTTTTGTATCAGTATTCATTTAATAGATAACTCTATAGTTTTCCTTCTCTATTTCATGTCTCCTTGGTTTAGGAATCAAAATCAAATCAATACCAGAGAATGAATTCAGTAGAAAGTTATTATTCTCCATTTTCAGAAAAAAATGTAATATTTTAGTTAATTTTTCTTTGGATATTTAATAGAATGCAGCTGTAAATCCATCTATTACTTTTTGCTTTTTTAAAATTTGAGTTTGTTTATGACTTATTCAATTTATTTTACTTGAACTGTTTTTTTTTTAACATCTTAATTACCATTCTGTTGCAGAGGAACGATATTCTTTTCTATGTATTTATAAATTTTGATAAATTTACTAGGTTTTTTCCCATGTAGTTGGACAAAATAGCTGTTAAGAATGTTTTTTAAATTTAATATGAATTCTCCATTTTCTTAATTAATAGGCTATTTTGATTTTTCTCACTTTTTAATTTTTTTTCTTTTTTTTTTTTCGAGGGGGGAGGCAGGGCAATTCCAGTTAAGTGACTTGCCCAAGGTCTCACGGCTAAGTATTAGGTGTCTGAGACCACATTTGAACTCAGGTCCTCCTGACTCCAGGGCCGGTGCTCTATTCACTGCGCCACCTAGCCACCCTGATTTTTCTCACTTTTAAAAATCAAATTGACCAATACTTTGTATGCTTTGATATCTTCTCTCAGCCAAAAAAAAAAGCTCGTGCCTAGTTTTTCTTGTCAATTCAGTGGGTCTTGGGTTGTTTTCAATTTCGTTTATCTCTTCTAATTTTCCAAATATTTGTTTTGTTTATTTTGAGTCTTTTCATCTGTTCTAGATTTTTCCTTTTTTACTTACTGTCCTAATTCATTGTCCTTTTCATTTATTTTGTGGTTGAAAATTTCGAATATATAAATTTCCTTAAAAGTGTTATTTTTGATTATATCTCCAAAGGTTTTTGCTCTGTTGTCTCATTGATACATTTTCCACAAAATTATTTATTGTTTCTGTGATTTGTTCTATGATTCATATATTCTTTAGAATGATATATTATTAGTCTTCATTTAAATATAGAAATTTTCTTCAAATACCTTAATGCCTTTTGTTATTATATTAAGTATATTGTGGTTAGAGATGTATATTTTAAATACTTCTGTTTTCCTTTACTTTTTTTTTTTTTTTGCTTTTTTGTGGAGAGGGGAAGGCAGAGCAATTGGGGTTAAGTGACTTGCCCAAGGTCACACAACTGGTAAGTATTAAGTGTCTGATGCCAGATTTGAACTCAGATCCTCCTGACTCAAAGACTGGTGCTCTATTCACTGTGCCACCTAGCCACCCCTCCTTTACTTATTTGTGAGGTTTTTTCATGCCTCACCTTATGGTCAAGTTTAGTAAGTGTACCATGTAGAAGTAAGAGACATGTATACTCCTTTTGATTATCATTATTAATTGCCAATGCTGTTACATCTATTTTTTCTCAAAATTATATAAAGGTCCTTAATGGATTTCTTTGTATCTCTTTGATAGAATTGCTTAGGTAGCACTGGGTTCCTCAACTATTATGGTTTTCCTATTTTTTCTTTAATATAATTATATATATATATGTACATATATATATATATACACATATAAT
>CM053580.1:186448868-186466671 GCA_028627135.1 Pseudochirops cupreus | reverse complement strand
TCTTTTCAATCTTCTTTGCTGGGTCTTCATCTAGGTCATGTCTATTAACTGTGGGTATCCCACAAATCTCTGTCCTCCATTCTGCTTCTACTCTTCTCCCTCTATACTATTTTACTTTGTGATCTGATCAGCTCCCATGGATTCAATTATCACTTTATACTCATGATTCTTAAATGTACTTATCCAACTGTAATCTCCTTGCTGACCTCGAGTTTTATATCCTATTGCTTATGAGATGTTTCATATTGGATATCCTGTAGATATCTTAAACACAAATTGCCAAAAACTGAACTCATTATCTTTTCCTCAAATCTCTCTCCTTATCCAAACTTGCCCATTATTGTCAAGGGCACTAGCAGCCTTCCATTCCTCCATGCTTGCATTGTAGATGTCACCCTTGATCCATTACTCTTTCTTACCTTCAATATCCACTCTGTTGCCAAGGTTTGACATCCACAACATCTCTCTTCTTTGATATTGTCACTGCCCTGGTGCAGGCCCTCAATCCTTTGTGCCTAGACTATTACAACAGCCTTTTGGTTGGTCTACTTGCCACAAATCTCTCATCACTATAATCCATCCTTCATTCAGTTGCCAGAATGATTTTTCTAACCATCACCCACCTCCCCTCCCTTCCACAGCCTGTTTAATAAGCTATAGTGGCTCCTCCAGGATCAAATATAAAATCCTCTTCTTGGTGTTGTAGGCCTTCATATCATGCCTCTCTACTTCTCCATTCTTCTTTACACATTACACCTCCCTTCTTCTTCTTTTACCCATTGACACTGGTCTCTTTGGTGTTTCATGAACCAGACACTTCTTCTCTCTACTCTGGACATTTTTTTCTGATTATCTTCCATGTCTGGAATGCTTTCCTTCCTCATTTTTAGTCCTGACTTGCCTGGCTTTTTTCAAGTCCCAGCCAAATTACTGGTTTCATATAGGAGTCTTCCCTGTGTGAAACTGAACAAGTTTCTTAATTTCTCTGGGCCTAATCATACACAAAATAAAAAGTCTGAACATGAAGATCTTTTAGGCCCTTTTTTGTTTGAATATTTTGAGATTAAGTGTTCTCCCAGGTCTGAAATTCCTACCAGTTTATTGACTCTTTAGTGGCTTTTAGTGCTACATGCATTTTAACAGGGTTAAGGTATTAGATTACTGTGGGAAGTGTCCAAATTAGCCAGCAAAGATGAATTTATCTGATTAATAGAAATTATTACTTTGATCTACCAATCAGGCATTGTATTACAGAGGATACAGGTATCTAAGATGTACAGAAAAGCACAAAAGCTGTGGGATGGGAGGGCACTATTAAAAGTGAAAAAGAAACCAATGTAATTTTTCATTTTACTTTTGGTACATCCATTAATCGATGTTTCCATGCACTTGTGTAGTTGGGTTTTTTTATCATCAACTAAGTAAGAGATATTTCTCTAATGAAATCACTTTTTTTAAATTGGTATATAGCATCAAGAGTACATAAGTATTTAATAAATACTCATTAGTTATTATGATGAAGCTAATATGAAAGTCAAATAATTTTTTGAGAACCTTCAAACCTGAAATCATGTTTTCAAGTATTTTCCCAAGTACAATTAGCATTCTGAAATTTTCTTAATTATCAATCTTACTGAAGTGTCATAATTTTGCTTAAGTTTTATTGAAAATAAGTTTTTAATAGTTAAGCCTTTAAAGATTTCAGAAATAAAAACAATGGATTTGAGCCACTGAAAAATCACCTTTTATAAATGTAAATGTACAAAGATATGCTAGGAACATGCTTTTAATAAATTTTGTGTGTATTTTAATGTATTTTATCTACTTATGTTGGTTTTTTCCCCATTTAATTTCAAATTTGTGGGTCACTTATACTTTTTGGATTTGGTGAGAATGTGTCTCTTTATTGAGTTTTCCCCAAGCATCCCTTTAAATATCCAATGTTAGTATAAATTTGCTGCTGGGCAAAGAAGCTTCTCTTCAGCTATCAATAAGGCTTAAAGAGATTTAATCACAAATTACATATATTATTTTTTTCTTTTCCCATGGGACTCAGAGCAATGACAATCATCTTATGAGTCAGGGATTTGGAAATATTGACTCCATTCTCCTTACAAAAGAATGGTGAATAACCGTCTACATCATGGAATTTGTGTTTGTTTGAATAAAATTGTATTTCCCGAAAACATAGGATGAATACAAAAATACAGTTTCAAAAATGACTAGAAAGTAATGTTAACATATAGATTATAAAATTGCACCATTTTTTTCTTCTATTTTGTCAATTCAGTTCAATATTTGTTAAATATTTACCATTACAAGACAACACTAGGCACTGGTAATTCAAGTCTGAAAAAAGACATTTCCTGTTAACACAGTTTACAATTTAGTAAGTCATTGAGGTAATTCATCATCATCGTCATGATAACTGGTATTTATATAGGACCTACTATGTGCAGGGCACTGTGCTAAAGACTTTGCAAGTATTATTTGACTTGAGACCCGCAACAATTCTGCAAGGTAGGTATTATTATTCCCATGTTACAGATAAGAAATGTGAGGAAAACAGAAGTTAAGTGACTTGCTCAAGGTCATAGAGAGAGTGAGTGTCTGACACTGGATTTGAATTCAGGCTTTCCTAACTCTAAGTTGGGTTCTCTACCCACTGTGTCACCTAGAATGCTATGTATATAAACACATATTAGAATGAGAAAAATACATGGGAAAATGACCTCTCAGATGCCTTGGAGAGATACAACATCTTATGTAAATCCAGCTTTGAAAAATAATCTCTAAATGTCTCTTTCCATGTTAATCTAGAAGCAGCTGTCATTGACAGAATGAGCTCAGAAGAGGTCAGCCCGGAATAGTTGTATGTTGTTGGGTCCCACAAAGCTGGGCTTTCTTACATGTATCTAGTTAGTCTGCATAAATGCATACATCAGCACGGATATTGGGTCTTTGAGTTTTGTGAATAAAAATTCACCCACAACAAGTCAGATAATACTTTTATGGGTCATTACCCAGTTACTCTTTCCTGGGGCTCTTTATCTCCTTGTAAGACTCATCCTGAAATGGTGGAATTTTCTGGGATACTTCTTATGATATTTGAGATTATAAAAAGGAGATTTGTTGAGATCTTTCCATTTCTTGATCTAATCTCTTTTTTTTAGTAGTTAAAATTCATTTTGTGATTGTTCTAGTTATTAAATTTCATCAACAACCTTAACTGCTTCATGGATATACAATCTCATCCATATGGGTACTGAGCCAGTGATATCAATTTAAACTCATTCATGCCTTCTTATAAAGAAATACTCTTTATTAAAAAATTAACTTTTATATTTATTTTTAGTTTATATCATTCATTTCCACAAGATTTTGAGTTATAAATTTTCTCCCCCTCTTTCTCCTACCCACCACCCCAAAACAGTGATCCCACTGTATACCCCCTCCCCCAATCTACTCTCTCCTATATCCTCCTCCATGCCACCTCTGACTTTCAAGTAGGGCAAGATGAATCTCCATACCCCAGTGCCTGTATATCTTATTTCCCAGTTGTATATAAATAATAACAATAATTTAAAAAAATTTGATTTTAAAACTTTAAATTTTAGATTCTTTCCCTTCCTCCTTATCCCTTCCTCCCTCATCACCCACCCTTACTGGGAAGATAAGCAATTCAATATAGGTTGTACATGTGTAGGTACACAAAGTATTTCCATAGTGAATATATTGTAAAAGACTGACTATATTTCCCTCCATCCTATCCTGCCCCCCCACTTGTTCTATTCTCTACTTTGTCCCTGTCCCTTTACAAAATTGTGTGCTTCTCACTACCCTCCCCTCCATCATCCCCCCTCATCCCCTTCCCGCCCCCTACTCTGCTGTAGGGCAAGATACTCAATTTAGTGTGTATGTCATTCCCTCCCTAAGCTAAATTCAATGAGAGTAAGGTTGACCCATTCCCTTTTACCTTCCTGTTCTTCCCCCGACCCCTGCTTCTTTCATATGAGATAATTTATCCCATTCTGTCTCTCCCCATCTCCTCTCATTATATTTCTCTCTCACCTCTCAATTTCACCTTTTAAATATCATCCCTTCCTATTCAATTGATCCTGTGCCCTCTGTATACCTGTACACATAAATAGACACATTCACAGATGTATTCATATTCATAAATACCCTCCTATATAGACATATATGTATATATACATATATATGTACATATATTATACACACACACACACACACACACACACACACACACACACACATATATATATATATATATATATATATATATATACACATTTATATTCCCATGAACTATCCTCATACTGAAAAAAGTTTCATAAGTTACAATTATCATTTTTCCATGTAGGCATGTAAATAGTTCAACTTCGATAAATTCATTTTGATTTCTTTTCCCTGTTTACCTTCTCATGTTTCTCTTGCTTCTTGTATCTGAATGTCAAATTTTCTATTCAGTTCTGGTTTTTTCATCAATAATGCTTGAAAGTCTTCTATTTTATTGAATGACCATATTTTCTCCTGAAACATTATACTCAGTTTTTCTGAATAGGTGATTCTTGGTTTTAATCCCAGCTCCTTTGATCTCCAGAATATCATATTACAAGCCCTTCAATCCCTTAATATAGAAGCTGCTAGATCCTGGATTATTCTAATTGTGTTTCCACAATATTTGAATTGTTTCTTCTTGGTTGCTTGTAAAATTTTCTCCTTGATCTGGGAACCCCAGAACCTGGCTACAATATTCCTAGGAGTTTTCTTTTGGATATCTTTTTCAAGAGGTGATTAGTAAATTCTTTCAATTTCTATTTTGCCCTCTGGTTTTAAAATATCAGGGCAATTTTCCTTGAGAATTTCTTGAAGGATGAGTTCTAGGTTCTTTTTTTAATAATGGCTTTTAGGTAGTCCAATAATTTTTAAATTCTGTCTCCTTGATCTATTTTCCCAGTCAGTAGTTTTTCCAACAAGATATTTCACATTGTCTTGTATTTTTTTCATTTGTTTGGATCTGTTTAATAGTATCTTGATTTCTCATAAAGTCATTAGCTTCCATTTTCTCCAATCTAATTCTGAAGGAATTATTCTCTTCAGTGAGCTTTTGAAATTCTTTTTCCTACTGTCAAATTTGGCTTTTTAAGACATTCTTCTCCTCATTGGCTTTTTGGACTTCTTTTGCCATTTGGGTTAATCTATTTTTTAAGATGTTATTCTCTTCAGTCAGGTTGTTGACTCTCTTTTCATGATTTTCTTGCATCATTCTCATTTCTCTTCCCAAATTTTCCTCCACTTCTCTTACTTGGTTTTCAAAATCCTTCTTGAACTCCTCCATGGCCTGTAACCAGTTCATATTTTTCTTAGAAGCTTTTGGTTCAGGAGTTCTGACTGTGTTGTCTTCCTCCTGTTCCATGATTTTGTCCCCAAAACAGGAATCTAAAGTTGGACAGCTGTGCTTGCTTTGCTTCCTTTGCTTGCTCATTGCCAGTCAATTACTTGACTTTTGAGTTCTTTGCCACAGTAGAACTCTGCTTCCAGAAGGAGAGCTTTGTCCCAAATTGCTGGGATTTTTGCAGCTGTTGCAGCTATTAGGAGAGTGCCATCTCCCCACCAGATTTGGCTCACTGGTCATACACTTCAGGAGCACTACCCAAGACCACGATCCAGATCGAGGCAGGTTAAGGCAAGAATGATTAGCCTCTGAATGGTGGCTTGGACCCCCTAAAATCTGCAGGTCAGGAGCTCTGAAGCAGCCATGCAGTGGCAGCTGCACAGCTGCACAGCTGGGCCACTGCTTTCACTGCTTTGCCCTCCCAAGGCAGAGACCAGACCACACTCTGTCCCCCCTCTCCCAGATCCAGCAGTTCTACTGACCTTTTACTTTGTCTTTGGAATTTATGGGTTGATATTTCTGAAAACTGCCACAGCTACTGGTGATCCGCTCTCCCAAATGCTCCAGCTGTGGTTGGTCCAGGCTGTCCTGGGGCTAAACTGCAGGCTCACACTTGGCTGGGCTCTGCTACCAGTGTGCTGTGATGGACCCTTCCTGCCAGCCTGCTGGTCTGCCTTCAGCGGGAGATTTGTTTCTCTCTGATACTTTGTGGGCTCTATATCTCTAAAATTTGTTTAGAGTCATACTTTATAGGTATTTGAGGTGGTTATGAGAGGAGCCCATGAAGTTTTCCTGCTTCTATGCTGCCCCCTTGACTCTGCCCTAAAGTAAAACTCTTGACCTTATGCTCTTATAAATGTTCCACAGAAGATCTACATAATTTATGGGGTGTATATGTGGGATAGGAGTGTGGGGATTCTCCTGTTGATGTTTCTTGCATACCAATATGACACTGTGGATTTCTACCAGTTATCCCTCATTCTTGCTACATTGTCATGATTAAAATCATTTCATTTTCTAGTTAAAACTCTCTTTCATGATATCCTTTATGTTGCTTTTCCCTATCATTATTATTATTTACAAGAAATCCTTCAGGGGAAGTGAGGTGGTGTAGTGAATAGAGCACTAGCCCTGGAGTCAGGAGGACCTGAGTTCAAATCTGGCCTCAGACATTTAACACTTACTAGATGTGTGACCTTAGACAAGTCACTTAAGCCCAATTGTCCTGCCTTCTCTCCTCCAAAGAGAGAAAAAAAAATCTTTCAATAGAGCATGCTATATAATTACAGTTAATTTATTGATTTCTTGTTATATCCTTCCACTTCTTCCAACACTCCTCCTGAGCAAAACTTAACAATTGTTTTTCTCTGTCTATAGTGCTTTATAGGAGATTTAGATGAAATTCAAATTGTATTACTTATTCATACTCTAAAGGACCAGGATATTTAAAAACAGCAACAATCAATTTCTTTGCATAAATATGTATAATTATCAGAATTATTCTCCTTCCAATTATTTCTTATAGTAATTTTTAATTTTAAAAATCTCTTATTTTACATTTTTTTAAGGTATTCATAAAATCCATATTTTTTTCTTGGGGATTTCTTTTTCTGGTTGTTATGGAATTGCTCTCTCCCTCTTTATGAGGAAGCTGTGACTATCTTTTCTATCATATATCTACCTGTCCTGGTCAATGTGTTCTTTGGTTTAATCAATCTCTTTACCTTTAGTAGCCTGTCCCCCCCATTTGCTGTGCTTTTGGATGGAGTGAGATGGGATGAAACTCTGATTGGTCCTACATTTGAGCACCTAGGTTCTGATGCTGACCTCCACCTCCCAGGATTAGGCCACCTTAAAACTCAAAGTTTCAAAATGCAGGACCTTCAAATTCCTCTATAGCACTTTGTAATAAAAGGCTAAAGATCTCAGAGCTTCTGGGTATCTGTTTTGTTTTGTCTGAGTACTGTCATACTGCACTGGTCAGCATCATTCCTGGGAGCTTCCAAGGTTGACATCCTGACACTTTCTTCATGAGCCCTCCATGCTCTTTATCTCTAAACTGAGAGCCTCGTAGACCACACAATTGATTCTGCTGTCATGTTTGCCTGCAATGGTGGTGATGCTGACTTTGCATGTGGCCTTCTTTCCTATTTGGAATTTTGACTGACTTTTTCATAATTTTATTTAGAAAAAAAATCATTTGCTAATCATTCCATCAGTCAATCAAGTAGAATTTATTAAGTGACTGCTATGTGCCAGTAAACAGTAGGTATACAAAGAAAACAGTCTTTGCTGTGTAGGAGTTCATAGTCTAATGATTGGGGAGGCAGATTCAACTAATCTATTGTATACAAAAAGATATATACATGATAATTTGAGGGTAAAGGAAGACACTATAATTAAGGAGGACTGGGAAAAGTTTCTTGTGGAAGATAAGACATTAGCTGAAAGATGAAGGAAATTTGGGAAGGTAGAGATAATAAGGGAGAAAATTACAGGGCTATGATATCAGTGAAAATGCTAAGACTTGAGAGATGGGGTGTCACTGGATTCCAGAATATGTGGATCATGTGGAGGGGAGTAAGTTAGAAAGGTAGGAATTAGGAATGTTATGAAGGACTTTGAAAGTCAAAGAGAAGCTTTCCTGCTTGATCCAGGAGGTAATAGGGAGTTTAGAGTTTATTGATTTGAAGGGAGGTGGGAAATATAGTCTAGCCTGTGTTTTAGCAAGAACACTTTGAGAGTTGAATAAGATTATATTTATGATGGATTAAAGTATAAAGAGACCTGAAGTAGGGAGATAAACCAGGAAGCAAATATTATAGTTCAGTAGTGAGGTGATAAGGGCCTACATCAGAATAATGGCAGTGTCAGAGGAGAAAAGAAGGTGCATATTAGAGATATTAGAAAGGTAGAAATGACAGCACTTGGTAGTAGATTGGACTTTGGAAGCAAGACAGATCAAAGAGTTGAGATGACGTATAGGTTTTAAATGTTGGTGAATGGGAGAATGGTGACAGTAAATAGAAAAGTTGGAAGACAGGAGGGGTTTTTTTGGAAAATATAGTGAAATCAAGTTTGAACATGTGGGGTTAAAATGTTTATAGAAAACTTCCAGTTTGCTAAGTATAAAAAGCAGTTGGAAATGTAAAACTAGAGTCAGAAGGGAAGTTAGGACTGGATATATCATGATAACTGAAACCATGGGAGCTGATGAGATTACTAAGTGAAATTATGTAGAAGAAGAAAAAAGAGACCCAGTCCTTGCTAAACCTTGACTGCTAGTGTGTGTGATGTGGATGAAGATCCAACTAAGGAGACTGTGAAAGAGTAAAAAGCTAGGACAACCATGAGAGAGCAGTGTCATGAAAACCTAGAGAGAAGAAAGCTTCAAAGAAAAGAAGGCAGTGATTAACACTATCAAGGGCTGCAGAGGGGTGAGGAAGGGTGAGGACTGAGAAAAGGCCAATATATAATTTTGCTATAATTTTCATAATTTTTTGGATAATTATTTTGTTTGGTTTAAATTTTGTCGTTGTTTTGCTGGAGGAGTAGGTATGCAAGAATTGAACATTGTGTTTTCATTCTGCAAATCTTTGTCAGATTTCTGCCATTACTTCCATTTTCAGGCAACCTACACTGCCCCCCAAAAATGATCTTAATCCTGATATCATTACATATAACTATGCTATATTAATTACCTGGAACATTGAAATTCCTTTCTTATACCCCTCTCTCAATCTAACTGAACATATTTCTCATACTCACCATAAACTCCATTTTGTCCATTCTTTCTTGTTCACCCGGTCACTGCTCCTTTTTATTTGCCCCTTGAAACTTTTGTTACAATGGTTGAGTAGTTAAATTGTATTTTGTCATAAAAGATATGCACCAAATACTATGTCATCTAAATTTTTAAAAGTTAAATGAACTATAGGTAGAGATAGAAAGTAGTACTATAATAGTGGAGAATTTTAATCTTCCCCTCTCAGAGCTAGATAAATTTCAACAAAAAAAAAAATAAGAAAGAAGCTGAGAAAGTGAATAGCATTTTAGATCTAGATATAATAGATATCTGGAGATAACTGAATGGAAATAAAGAGAAATATACGTTTTTCTCAGTGGTTCATGGTACCTTTCCAAGGACTGACCATGTATTATTGCACAAAAATTTTATAATTAAAAGAAGAAAAGCAGAAATTTTAAAAATATCCTTTTGGGTGATAAGGCAATAAAATTACATTCAATAAAGGACAATGGAAACACAGATTAAAAACTAATTGGAAATTAAACAATCTAATCTTAAAGAATTAGTGGATTAAAGAACAAATTATATGAACATTTAATAATTTCATTAAAGGGAATGACAATAGTGAGACAACTTATGAAAAACAAAAAGGAAAATTTATATCTCTAAATGCTTACATCAGTAAAATAGAGAAAGAGCAAACTAGTAAATTGAGTATGCAATTTAAGATAACTAGAAAAAGAATAAACTAAAAATCTCCAATAAAAGACTAAATTGGAAATCTTAAAAATTAAAGGTGAGATTAATAAAATTGAGTGTAAAAAAAACCATTGAATTAATAATTAAAACTGGGAGATGGTTTTATGGGTAAAAAAAGTAATAAAAACAGATAAACAGTTGGTTAATTTGATTAAGAGACAGAAGAAAACCAAACCACTAGTATCAAACATGAAAAGGATGAACATACCACTGATAAAGATCAAATTAAAGCAATTATAAGGAGTAATTTTGTCCAATTACATCCCAATAAACTTAGCAATTTAAGTGAAATGGAAGAATATTTATAAAAATATGAATTCCCTTATTAGCAGAAAAGGAAATAGAATACTTAAATAGACCTATTTTTAAAAAAGAAACTGAACAGGCCGTAAATGTGCTTCCTAAGAAAAAAAAGTACTAGGACCAGAGGGATGTAAAAGTGAATTCCATCCAATATTTAAAGATCAACTAATGCCAATATTAAATATACTAATTCAAATAATAAGTAAAGAAGAGATTCTACCAAACTTATTTTATGAAACAAATATGACACTGATATCTATACCAGAAGAGTTAAAACAGAGAAAGAAAATTACAGACAAATTTCATTAATAAATATGTATGTAAAAATACTAAGTAAGTTACCAGCTAAAAGATTACAACATATTACAAAGATTATACATTATGGTCAAGTGGAGTTTATACCAGGAATGTATGAAGGTTTAATATAAAGAAAACTATTGACATAATATTTTGCAGATGGTATGATAATATATTTGAAAAATCTCAAAGAGTAAACTAAAAAGCTAGTTGAAACAATAATTTTACTGTTCAGCTTTGGCCTTTTCATCAGGAAAGTTTGAAAGCCCCCTATTTCACTGAATGTTTATTTTTCCCCTGAAAGATTATGTTCATTTTTTTCTCGGTAGTTGATTCTTGGTTGTAATCAAAGCTCCTTTGCCTTTTGGAATATCGTATTCCAAACCTTTCAGTCCTTTAATGTAGAAACTACTAAATCTTGTGTAATCCTGACTGTGGCTTCTTGATGTTTGAATTGTTCTTTCTAGCTGCTTGCAGTATTTTCTCCTTCACCTGGAATTTGGCTGCAATATTCCTTGGAATTTTCATTTTGGGATGGCTTTCAGGAGATGATTGGTGGATTATTTCATTTAGTATCTTGCCATCTGGTTTTAGGATATCAAAGCAGTTATCCTTGAAAATTTCTTGAAAGGTACTATCCAAACTCTTTTTTTTTTTTTTATCATTGTTTTCAGGTAGTCCAGGACTTCTTAAATTATCTCTCCTGGACCTATTTTCCAGGTCAGTTGTTTTTCCAATGAGCAATTTTGCATTTTCTTCTATTTTTCTCATTTCTTTTAATTTTGTTTGATTCTTGATTTCTCATGGAGACATTAGCTTCTACTTGCCCAATTCTAATTTTTAAGGAATTATTTTATTTAGTTACCTTTTGTACCTCCTTTTCCACCTGGTCACTTTTACTTTTCAAAGAGTTGTTTTCCTCAATGGATTCTCCCCTCCCCCCCCTTTTAGCCAATTGTATTTTTTAAGAAATTGTTTTCTTCAGCCAATTTTTGCACTTCCTTATCCAAGCTGTTGGTTTTTTTTCCTCTACAATTCTCTTGCATAGCTCTCCTTTCTTTTCCCAATTTTTCTTCTACTTTTCTTATTCTATTTTTTAAATTCTTTTTTTTTTTTTTTTTTTTTTGCTTTTTGAAGGAGGGCCAGGGAAATTAGGGTCAAGTGACTTGCCCAAGGTCACATGGCTCATAAGTGTTAAGTGTCTGAGGCCAGATTTGAGCTCAAGTCCTCCTGACTCCAGGGCCAGTGCTCTATTCACTATGCCACCTAGCTGCCCCTCTTATTTGATTTTAAAATACTTTTTGAGCTCTTCTAAGAAACTTTTGGGGTTTGAGATTAAGTCATATTTCATTTTGAGGCTTCATATGTAGACATTTAGACATTGTTGTCATCCTATGAGTTTGTGTTTTGAACTTCCTTGTTGCCATAGTGGCTTTCTCTAGTAAGAGTTCTTTTTTTGGGGGGGGGGGGGCAGTTGCTCATTTTCTAGCCCATTTTGTGACTTTGAAGTTGACTTCTGCTCCTGGGATACAGGGTGCACTATCCCAAGCTTCTTGTGCTGGGCTCTCCAGGGCTGGTGGCTTACAAATGTGCTAGGGTGGTCAGATCTGGTGGCCTGTTTTTCTGGGTTTCTGGTGCTAGCAGTTTGCCTCCTGCGATGGGACTGGAGGCCATATGACTGCCCTCCTGTGCCACCCGTCTAATGAGCCAGGGTCTTGGGGCCTCAGTTGCTCATCTATACTGTGGCCAAGTACACCCCTCTGATTTGCCCAGACACTGCCTGTTCTGGGCTGTGTTCTTCTTTTACCCAAGTGAGACAAACCTTTCCTGAAGTTTGTCTAAGGCCCTGTTGGGCTGGAAAATTGTTCCACTCCTTTTTTTGTGGGTTCTGGTGCTCCAGAATTTGTTTAGAGGCTTAATTGAATGTTATTTCAGAGGGGAACTGGGGAGAGCTCAGGCAACTTCCTGACTTTTCTCTACCATCTTGACTGTGCCTCCAGTTTTCCTAATACTGAACTAGTCCTAAGACTGAACCAGAATTCTAAGGATAAATACAGCCAGGTAATATTGTATTATTTTGTAATATGTTGCTGTATTCTCATTGTTAATTTTTAAAAAAATTTAAAATGTTTAGCATCAATATCCTTTAGGTATACTGATCTATTTTATTTATCTACTTTGTCTCTTTAATTGAGCTATCAAGACCATATTTGTGTCATAGATAGAATCTGGTAGGACACCTTCCTTGCCTATTTTTAAAAAAAGTTTTTTGTAGAATTTAAGTTAATACTTCCTTAAATGTTAGATAGAATCTGCTTTTGAATTCATCTGGTCCTGGTATTTTTTTTCCTTTAGGTGTTCATTTATGTATTGCTCAAGTTCTTTTTCCAAAGTAGCTACTTAGGAACTTTGTTTCCTTTTTCTGTTAATACAGACAATTAATACTTTTCTGAATTTTCATTGATTTCACTTAAATGGTCAGTTTTATTATTGGCAATTTGGTTTTCTTTTTTCCTTATCTGTGCAACTGTTTGCTTATCTTTTAAAGTTATGTTTCAAAACACAATTCCTAATTTTATTTGTTAATTCCATCATTCTTTCAATTATGTTAATCTCTCTTTTGATTTTCAAGATTTATATCTTGTGTTTAATTTGAGGTTTTTAATTTGTCCCTTCTATAGGGTTTTTTCCCTTTATATTCCCAATTCATTGAGTTATCAGTCCCTTCTTTCTCTCTCCTATTAACTGAAATTTTTAGGTATATAGATATAAATTTCCCCTAGATACTATTTTGGCTACATTCCACCAATTTTAGTCTATTATCTCATTGTTTTCATTATTTTTAATGAGTTCTTATTTCTGTTTTGTTCTTTAACCCACCCATTGTTTAAGATTAAATTATTTCATTTCCAATTAATTTTAATTCTCCTTTCAAAAGCCTTTTATTGAACATATTTTTTATTGCATTAAAATAATTAAAAGATGTACTTATTATTCCTGCAGGGGAGAATATGATGGCCCAATACATGGCCAGTTTTTGTAAAGGTGTCGTGTATAGTTGAGAAATAAGTATAATTCATTCTATTTCCACTTAATATTCTCCAGAGGTCTATCACATCTCATATTTCTAAAATTCTGTTCAAGTTCTTCATTTCTTTTGGTTTAGATTTTAGAAGTTTGAGGATAATAAATTGATTTTCCCCACTATTGTAATTGACTATGTCTTCCTATGAGCCATTCAACTTGTGAGATTTTAGATATCATGTGATTTGGTGTATATGTTGGTTAGTACTAATATTAATTCATTGTGTATGGCATTTTTTTTTTTGCAAAATTTAGCCCTTTTTTGTTAAAGTTTCATTTAGTTTTGCTGGAAAAGTTATTTTGGGTTATAACCCTAGATCCTTGCCTTCTGGTGGCTGCTAGTTTTTGTGTGACGTTAACTACGGCTCCTCAGTGCTTCAATTCTTCAGGTACAGTTGTTTGTTGTTTACATTATTTTTTCTCATTGTTTACATTATTTTTTCTCATTGTTTACATTATTTCTCTTTGGCCAGGTCTTGGGCTATGATATTCCTGGAAGTGTTCTTTATGAGATTTTTCAGGAGATGGCCAGTCAATTCTTTCTATTTCTACTTTGCTTTCTGATCCTAAGATATGTGGATTGTTTTATGATTTCTTAAAATATGATGTATTGGCTCTTTTTTTATTCATGATTTCAGATAGTCCATGACTGAAAAGTGATTCAATAGCAACAAAAAAACAGGCAGTCCAATGAACTATAATTATCTCTCCTCAATCTGTTTTCTAGCTTAACCATTTTTCTCATTAGATACTTCATATTTTTTTCTATTTTTCTCGGTCTTCTGACTTTTTTTTTGTTTCTTGATGTATCTTGCAGTCATTAGCTCCTGTTTGATCAGTTCTAATTTTCAAAGGATTATTTTTTTTTAGCAAAATTCTGTCCTCTTATTCCTAGTTGTTTAGAGTCTTTGCATATACTTTTTAAAATCTAATTTCCCCCCATTTTTCTTCTACTATGTTTGTTTGATTTTTGAATACTTTTTAAAAGCTGTTTTAAAAATTCTTCCTCTAACTCTTCTAGGAATTATTGTTGGACTTGTGTCCAACTTGCATTTTTCTTTGAAATTTTGATAGTAGGTGCTTTTGAATCATTCTTTTCTTCTGAGTTTGTGTCTTAAACTTCCTTATTGCTATTATAACTACTAATAGTGGAATAATGTTTTTTCTTAATTTGCTCATTATCCAAACATACTTCTTAACTTTGGTCTTTTGATTATTACTCCAAACACTGCAATTCTTCTAGATCAAAACTTCTTAAACTTTGGGTCATGACCCTATATGAGGTTGTGTTGATGAGCATGTGGATCACAAAAAAATTTGACCACTGTTAAAGGTCTCTGAAATTACAACCTAAAATTAATTTAAAATCAAGTGGGTAATGAATCTGAAGAGTTTCTGGAAGCACTTTCCCATGTTGCATTATGTGACTTCACTGAAGTCTTGGTTCTGATAACAGAACATGTGCACTTTCTACTGCATGCCCTCATGCCACACAACACCAACAAACACTGCCAGAAACACCTCAGCTCAGATGTGAGATTATTGTATGTTATGAATTGCTGTGTTTTTACTGTATGTACAGTTTTCTACTCTTACAGAAACATAATAATTTAATAACAGAAAATAAATACTCAATATTTCCCTACTATCATTTCTCAGCAAATTAATCTATTTTTGGATTGTATTGTGTTAGAATGTTGGATTTGAAAAATTGCTGTTACCTTCTTCTCTTACAGAGACATAAATGCTTAGTTTCAGCAAGTAAAGACAAAAGCCCTTCAATAATATTCTTCCACCATCACTGCTGTATGTGTATATAAGTGTTAACATTTTTTAAATTAAGCAAAAAAAAAGTAATTTCATAAATTAAAACTAGGATTTATTTGAGAAATTATAAGCAATATTTATTTATATTTTAGAATAAAAATAGTTTTTAGTCATGGATAATTGGCAAAATTTAGACAGAAGAGGTAAAAATACTGATAACAATGAGGCAGAATCTTCACCACCAGGTTGTAGTACACCTAAATTGACAAGAAAAATAAAATATGTTGACTCATTTTGGCAATACAGTATTGCTTCTAATAATGATGGTGGTGAAAAACCTCTTAAAAATGCTTAATTTGTAACAAAGTTTTGGCTGCAGAGATTATGAAACCAGTCAAACTAAAATGAAATCTTAATACCAAGCATGCATCATACTCAATAAACCAAAGGAATATTTTGAATGACTTTTAAAATCTTCAATTAAAGAAAAACAATGTTCTTAGAAATTTGTTACTGTCAATGAAAAGTATTTATTGCATAATATAAAACTTCTTATTCAATTGTGAAAACAAAAAAAAACCCACACAATAGGAGAAGATCTTGTGTTACCTGCTGCTATTAAAATGTCAATGTTCATGGAAAAATTATGGAGATGAAATTCATAAAATTCCTGAAATTAGCAATGACCAATTACCGTAGCTCATGAACAGCATAAGAGCAGTCCAAAGTTTGCAATTCAGTTAGATGAAGCAATTGATATTTCTAACATGGTACAGTTCTTATTTTATGTAAAATATGTTTATGAAGGAGGCATACAAGAGAAATTATTGTTTTGTTGCCCTCTGGAAGGGAACACAAAAGGGGGAGATATAATATATACTCAATAATTCAAATATGTTGCTTCATGGAAAAAATTGTAACAAATTTATGTTAAAAGATAAAATTGAAAGTTTTACTAAACAATTAACATGAAAGACTAGGGTGTAAAGTCAATGCATTTTTCACAAATTAAAGGTTAACAGTGTAAAAATTGCATTGGAGTCTGTACACACAATGCTAAAACAATGATGGGTAAGAATGTTGGATTTGTGGCAAAAATTAAAGCTGGTAGCAATGAATATATCACTTTTATTCACTTCTTGATCCATCAGAAGGCACTCATAACTAAAAAAAAAATATCACCAGAATTAGATTTTGTGCCTCACAATACTACCAAAATCATTAACTTCATTAAAACTGTGCCCTTAACAGTTGTTTGTTTTCAAGCCTTTGGAATGACATAGACTCTGATTACAAATGTAATGTGCCTCTCAAGAAGCAAAGTTTTAAATGGATTATTGAAGCTAAAAGATGAAGTTGCATATTTTTTATTGAGCAGAAATCTGATATTGTTAATTTTTTTCATAATGACTTATGTCTTTCAAAACTGTTATTTGTCAGATGCTTTTGAAGAACTCAATGATTTAAACATATTGCTTCAAGAAAAAATATTGTAATATATTTATGTTAAAAGATAAAATTAAGTTTTCCTAAAAAGTTAAAACATGGAAAAATGGTATGGAAAATGGATCTTTAGAAACGTTTACAGTTGCAGATGATTTTATAATTAAAAATAACCTCCCCAAAGACTTAATTTTCAGGGTTATAATTGATCATCTAAAGTGTCTTAGAGACACAGCTTCAGAAATACTTCCCTTCATATTTTGATTCTAAAACACTAAGCCAAGTTCATTAATGATACTCAATTGAAATAAAAAATCTCAGTCATATGCCACTAAAAGTTTGAGGAGTATTTACCAAGTTATCAAGTGACAGAGGTTTAAAATTTGAGTCACCTAAAAAAAATCATTAAATGAATTTTGGCTTCAGATTTGGACAGAATTTTCAACAATTTCCAAAATGCCCCTAAACATACTTCTGCTGTTTTGTACTACATCTTTATGTGAAGTAGTATTCTCAGCATTGACGTTTACAAAATCAAAATACAGAACAACTCTGAAAATCTTTGAAGATGTTCTACATCCTGAAATATCACATATTCCATCAAGATTTAATTCTTTATGTAAAAAGAAACAAGCAATCCACCTCATAAGTATTCAAATTTGCTTTTTTAAATTTTTTAAAATTGATTTGTTTTTAGTTTTACATGATTTTACTTTTAGTTTACATGATTCAGTTCCAGAATCCCTTGAGTTTCAAATTTTCTCCTCCACTTTCCTCTCCCCCCACCCATGGTGGCATGCAATCAAGTACAGGATCTTCAAATACTTTCACATTGGACATTAGTCTTGTTGTATAGAAGGGTTGTAACCAATGGAGTGAACAATGGGAAAGAAGAAACAAAACCAAACATGAAAAAGAGTGATCGCATGAAGGTTGCTTCAGTCTCCATTTAAACTCTGTTCTTTCTAGATCTTTCTCTGAAT